>CM032891.1:31413276-31428276 GCA_019176425.1 Megalops atlanticus
TGAGTTGCTAATTAGTTGGAGGGGGTATTAAACGACACAGTCAAGATACAATTTTGTTGCAAGCAATAAAAGTTGTGTGTGAGCTGCATGTGTAATATCAGCCTTAGAGTGGTAATGCTGATTGAATGCAAAGCGTCTCGTTCTGTACTGGGACTCTGTGCTCTGTCCTCTGCCAGCCTCAGTGAGGGTGCTTATTGTTTTATGGAGAGAGGGAGAGAAAGAGACAGAGGGAAGCCATGAGAAGAGAAAGCAAAGAAAGAGAGGCTTGTGGAAGATATGCACATTTTTTTCCTGTCAAAGAGATTTTTTAGCTCTCCTCACCCGTTCCGTGTTGCCATGGTTACGTGTAACGGCGGCGTTTCGGCTTTGTAGCCGACTGACACTGGATGCTCCGCCCATGACGAGAACAATGCTGAGTGTTAGCGGCTCGGGCGGGAGGAGGGTCACCACAGTGACAGGCTCTCACCGCTTTCGGTGGGTGGGGCTTACAGATGCTGCTGCAGTGGGAAGACTGCATTTGATTGGTGCCTTCTGCTTCTACCCTGTGCGTGTGCACACTTGTTTTCATCAGATATCACCTTGTCTGGCTCTGCTAAACCCCCCAAAGCTCTGCTAAACCCCCCAAAGCTCTGCTAAACCCCCCCCCCCAAAGCTCTGCTAAACCCACCCCCAAAGATCTGCAAAGATCTGCTAAACCCCCCAAAGCTCTGCTAAAACCCCCAAAGATCTGCTAAACCCGCCCTAAAGCTCTGCTAAACCCCCCCCTAAACCCCCAAAGATCTGCTAAACCCACCCCCAAAGCTCCCTAAACCCCGCCCTAAAGCTCTGCTAAACCCACCCCCAAAGCTCTGCCAAACCCACCCCCAAAGCCCTAAACCCCTAAAGCTCTGCTAAACCCACCCCAAAGCCTGCTAAACCCCCAAAGCTCTGCTAAACCCCCCCCAAAGATCTGCTAAACCCACCCCCCCCAAAGATCTGCTAAACCCCGCCCCAAAGCTCTGCTAAACCCCGCCCCAAAGCTCTGCTAAACCCCGCCCTAAAGCTCTGCTAAACCCCGCCCCAGAGCTCTGCTAAACCCCACCCCCAAAGCTCAGATAAGACCCGCCCCAAAGCTCTGCTAAACCCCCCCCAGAGCTCTGCTAAACCCCACCCCCAAAGCTCAGATAAGACCCGCCCCAAAGCTCTACTAAACTCCGCCCCTAAGATCTGCTAAACCCCGCCCTAAAGATCTGACAAACCCCGCCCCAAAGCTCTGCTAAACCCCGCCCCAAAGCTCTGCTAAACCCCGCCCCAAAGCTGTCCTGATCAGCAGTGAAGGTTGTGGGAAGGGTGAGAGCTGGGGTCTGGCTCAAAGTATCCGTCTTCCAACATCTTGGAGAGGTTATCTCATCATGATCTTTCTACAAGGAGTAGCCAGTCTTTCAGTTTCAATTCCTCTTCTCCTTACAGGCCTCAGACAGGAGGAAACGCTCAAAGACATACAAATCTCATCCGCCAAAGAACAGATGAAGAGCACAGCTTTGTGAATGACTCATCAGAGGTGTGATGGCTGACTCCTTAAGGGCCCTGAGTCACCAGGGCAACCGCTCCGAGGGAGGGGGGGGGCGAGAGGGGTGAGGGAGAGTTGGGGGAGGGGGAAGGGGAAGGAGAGAGGGGTAAGGGAAAGAGAGAGAGGGAAGGAGGAAGCAGAGAGAGAAAAGGGGAGTGAGGGAGAGAGGAGCATGAGTGATTAGCCTCAGTGCTCTGTATTAACATGGAGCTTCAGATTTGAAAGCACCATGGAGTGATGGTCACTGAAAGGGTTAACAGCACACTGGCTTGACAGCAGAACTATAACCAACACCCCCACACCTCCCCCACTTTCACTTTCTCACATCTCATTCGCACCAGGAGTTTTTTGGGAGGGGGGGGTTAAAATCTTCCCTGTCGCTAGGAAACCTTCTCCTGACTGAAAAGCAAAGCAGGGCCTGGTTTCCATGACGACGTCTGCCGTGTGAAGAGTGAATGGGGTGCATGAACAGTCTGGGGGTGGGGGGGGGTCGCTGGGGATCAGCAGGTTTGGCGTGTTCAGTCACTGAGGCAAATGTTCAGCTCCCCCTACAGGCCAGAGATATGACTCTCACACTGACAACTGCAACAAGCCAGCAGCCCTCTGACAGCGAACCTCAGATCAGCCACTGCCCCACCAGTCCAGTTTATCTCTGAGGAACATGCACTGAAGGGCTGATGTCAGAACAGTGACTCACTGAGGCAGAGATACACACATAGATATGATTGTACAGTGTGTATGTGCATGCATGTGTGTGTGTGTGTGTGTGTGTGTGTGTGTGTGTGTGTGTGTGTGCGTGCGTGTGTGCGTGCATGTGTGTGTGTGTGTAAGAGAGAGAGAGGAGAAATTGCAGTCAATCCTTTTTCTGTCTTGCATGTACACACACACACACACACACACACACACAGTGTAAAAATTAGCCCTTCTCTGATTGCATGTGAAAGTTGTATGATTGCATATTTGGCTGTGTGATTATGTAAACACAGAGTCTGTGGAGCACCAGCAGTGACACATGCAGAAAATAAACTTTATAAACTGAAAGAGCAGTGTGTTCTGCACACTGCGGGTCACGGCTGCATGAAAAGCTACAATAGAGTACGAGGCCACACTGATGAGTCATCAGTGTTTTAATGAGAGCAACAGATTCCATACAGCTGGACTCCTGACACACTGTCACAGCTACAGCTGCTCTGATTGGCTGCGTCATTGTGAACAACACTGAAGGGGCGTGGTCTAAAACAGAACATACATAGCGTGTATGAGTGTGTGTGAGTGTGAGTGAGTGAGTGTGTGTGTGTGTGTCTCTGCTGTCAGATACAGCCCTTATCGTGACGCTGCAGAGCAGCTGGTGCTACACAAACACCCCGTTAGTGCTGCTGTGTCACAGTCTCTGTGTCTGCAAGCACACAAAGAACACAGAGGCTCTGTTTGGAGAACTTACTGCAAACAGTGTCCTTCTCTCTCTCTCACACACACACACACACACACACACACACACACTCACACACACACACACACACACACACACACACACACACACACACACACACACTCACACACACACACACACACACACACACACACTGAATCTATCTGACAGGAATGATGAGAGTCAGATGGAGGGAGAGGAGATCATACACATCTGAAAGAATAAAGGGAAAGAGATGAGTGATGGAGAGAGAGGAGCTGGTGAAAGAGTGCAGAGGTGGAGGTGAAGTGAAAGTGTTAGAGTCTGTGTGACGGACTGTGTGTTCTGCCCTGGCTTTGTAAGACTGGAGCAGGGAGGCAGGAGAGTGCAGCGCTGAAAGGAAGCCCTGTGGCAGAGGCGTAACCTGCTCACTGTAACCTGCAGGGGGCAGCATCCACACCAGCAGCCCTGACCCGACCACACCCACCTTCCCATAACCCCGGGCTCTGGTTGTGGGGGCTGTCGTGCTGCGGGGTGACAGTGTGTGTTGTTTTGTCTGGAGGAGTGTTTTGCTGTGGTTTGGAGTGGGTTGCTGGGAGGTTTTTGTTGTGTTGATGGTGTTTTGTGGAGGTTTTTATCGTGCTGAACAGCAGAATGTAGGAGCTGCCCTTTCCTTCCACACTTATCGTGTCAGCTGTGGGTTTTCAGTCATGAGAGGCGACAGGAGTAGAAAGCCTGCCATCTGCTGGCAGCTGGCTGTAAGCACACTGCTTTTATGTAGGTCAGTAACAGCGTTTAACACTGGCAGTAACAGCGTTTAACACTGGCAGTCTGCCTGTTCTGTAGTGTGATTACACAGCCTCACAAGGCCAGCTACAATGCTAACATTGTTATTGTTGTTTTTTGGCATAGATGGTAGTGAAAGCTGTTTGAGCTGTTTCATTAGCTGGTGTAGCTGCAAATACACTCTGCAAGTCCTCATTAAAGCAAGTGATGAGGGCGCACAGAACATATGTGTGTGTGCACATGTATGTGTACGAACATCTTGAAACATCTTGATTTTAACCACATCTTTCTTCCCTCTCTTCTCTCTGTCTCTTTCACATTCCACCCCTCTCTCTCTCCCTCTCTCTTTCTCTCTTCCCCCTTTCTCTCTCTCTCTCTCTCTCTCTCTCTCCCTCTCTCTCTCTCTCTTTCTCTCTCTCTCTCTCTCTCTCTCCCCTCGCTCTCTCCCTCCAGACCATGTCTGAGTACAGCTCCCTGCTCAGCGACCTGGCGGAGAACATCACCCCAGAGGACCTGGACCAGCTGAAGTCTGCCTGTAAGGAGGACATCCCTGAGAACCAGAGCAACACCATCACCTGCTCCAAGGAGTGGTTCAGCTACCTGGAGAAGAACCAAAAACTGGCACAGGGTGAGAGAGGGAGAGGGAGAGGGAGAGGGGTGGGGCAGGGAGGGTGTACACTGGGTGTAAGTTCCCTAATGCCATATATTTTCTCAGAAAGAGTGTATCTTGAGGGGTTAAAAGGGTGCATCCTCTCGTAGATAACCTGTCCTACATCGAGCACATCTTCGAGATCTCGCGACGCCCTGACCTCCTGACCCGGGTCATCGAAGTACCGTACCACCGTGCTGAAAATCTCTGAGGATGACGAGATCGACACCAAACTCACCCGTATCCCCTCCGCTAAGAAGTACAAAGGTGGGCTTTGTGCTGCTGCTGCTCCTGCTGATTCAGGCTCATATTCCTGCCGGGTTTCTGCACGGCTTCACTTTTGTCTTGGAGCTCAGAGTTGTAATGGGGTCCTCATACATGTATTACATAAATGTATTTTTAAATTTTTAATTGTTTTAATTGAAATTGGGTATGATGTACTGGGCCAGCTGCCGCAGTGCCTCAGGTTTTTGTTACAATAAAGCTGTAAGCAGGGATTTCACAAAGAACACCACGACTGCTGTACTGAGCACTGCTCTAACAGAGTGTATTTCTGACAGTGCTGCTCTGACAGAGTGTATTTCTGACAGTGCTGCTCTAACAGTGACCTGCTCTGTGGCAAACTCTCCTCTGTAGGGCACAGTGGGACCATCGTAAGGGATTTAAATGTACTTTTCTGTGTCAACGTAGACCAAACATAGGTGTTTATGTAAATACTGAACAATTTTGCACTTAAGCTACAGCCCCATGTCCCTCCATGGGGCAGAGTAGAAAATCTAACCTCCCGTTTCGGCTCTCGGTTTGCGGCTTTCTTTTGCACTCTTTCATCGCCACAGTGTGCTGGAGCAGAGTTTCAGGTTGGGTTCATTTTTAGCCACATTCTCAAAATACACGGAGTACAGCATATGGATCATCATCAGAACCTTTTTTAAATTCCCATCATAAATGTTCTTAGCTTTTAGGCTTGAAAGAAGAGTGCAGAACAGATTTCTGGCAGTATTACTCCAAAAGAGCCAATGTTGATCTCCCCTTTGCTCTCTCTCTTTCTCTCTAACTCTCCTTTACTTTTCCTTCTTTCATCGATCCCTGTTTCCTCTTTCTTCAGATATAATCCGCCAGCCCTCTGAGGACGAGATCATCAAGCTGGCCCCGCCTCCCAAGAAAGTGTGAAGTTCCTCATTGGTCATCTTTTCTCTGCACCCCCGTCAGTCCCCATCACCCCAGCCACCCTGTGCCACCGCATTCACTAACAGCCAATCAGATTTCAGCTGCACCTATCACCACCAGTGCTCTCAGTACTGAAGGAAGGGATGGAGTAACAGAGGGAGAGGAGAGAGAGGGGGAGACTACAGCAGAGGAAGAGGAAGAGGAGGAAGAAGAGGAAGAGCACGTCTCCTCTCTACAGACTGGGTCTATACTCAATCTGTGAGCCTGCCACTCTGTCACCCAGTCACTCACACACTGATATCCCCCTGCAGAAAGTGTGTGTGCGTGTGTGTGTGTGTGTGTGTGTGTGTGTGTGTGTGTGTGTGTGTGTGTGTGATGGTTCCAGAGTCCAGAGTTGCAACCTCAAATGCCTGACAACTAAATTGTATGTGTTGCTATGGTGATCTGCCCAGACCATTGCTATGAGGTTAACTGGTGTTGAAAATATGCTTAAAATCATTTATTAGATACTTGGTTTACCTGCTATAATATTTACCCTGTTATTTATTTCTATTAGTAGAATAAGAACATTTTATATAATGTGACATTCCCTTCATGGAAAATCAGAAAAGATCTAATCACCACAGTCCAGTGCAACATGGAAAGATAATAAGCATTTTTTTTCCATTTGAAAAAATATTATTTGCGTTTTTTGGGGACAGACATCCCAGACGAGGTTATGTAGTTTCGGTGTTGCTTGTTTCGGTGTGCATCGCGCTGAGTCCTGGCCTCCAGGTCGATGAGCCATGAGTCCCTCACTGTGGCTGTGCAGCTTTCCTATGCAATTACAGTCTAACTACTGCGCGACTGTGTGGAAGGCAAAGTTTGCATTTTTATCTGAATGCCCCCCACACCCTCCTGCTCCAGCGGCCGTGTCCTCACTGTGACTCACAGCTCCGAGTGTCCTCCGTGCCAACGCACCGTGCAGTTACACAGGTACACAGAATACGGGCTGTGGCTGATGTTCCTCTCTTTTCAGTTTGTGCTGAAAAGATATCCTCTTTGAAAGATATTTCAAGTAATTTACTTAATAGTGTGTAGAAACCCCATGAGTGTGAGGTTTTAAAAGAAATTTCTCTCACACTTGAAGGTAATTATCCCTTTGGTTTGAAAACGTTTCAATTGTATGTGTGTCTCTGCAGTACAGAAATGAATGCCTCGCATTAATGGTTATTAATCCTGAATATTAACAGTTGCCGCATTCAGCTCCGGTCCTGCCTGCACAGGCAGAGATTCTCACAGAGGGCGCAGAGACGGATTATTATACCCGAGCTGTTATTATAAATGTGCGATTATGATGGGTCTGTAGCACAGCTGCAGTCCTAGCAGAACAGAGCTCTGAAGCATGGGCGTGCTTGTGAATTTTGAGCCATTCCAGCCACTGTACATGAATCCATAGTTAGACTGTTGCTTTTCAGTGTCTGCACAGATCAGGTGTGGATATCTAACCTGTGTGTATGTGCGCATGTGTGTGGGAATATATGTGTGTATACACACTCACAAACACATCATTTTCACGAAGAATCATAACCAGCAGGTCATGTATTGGACAGCACTGTGTGGAATGTGTTTCCCTTGGGGGGTTGGCAGAAACTCACCCCAGTCCCCCCCCCCCCAGTGCCAAGGACCACGTCCTTTTACTTGCCAACGTCAGCTCAGCTGTTTTTCAGTCTTACTCAGTTTTTTACTGCTTGTACTGAGAGTCGTGAGAACAGATCCATCTCTCACAGGGACATTACTGATGCTCGGTATTCTATGCATTCTCTGATCCCAGCCTGCGGAGCTGACTGCTGTCTCACTTCCTGAGAGGTCCGCAGGTGCTGCGTGCTTCTCTTGCATGACGTGCCACACCCTTCGCTTGTAGTTTTTTCAGATGGGCTGCAGATACGTGTGAGAAACGTTGTTTTTCTGATGTTATAAGGAGGATGTGGCAGTGTCCCCTGCTTCTGGCCTGCTGAATGTCTGATTAACACATTTTACAGGGTGGCGGTGTGGTGGCTTCGTCCCACAGCTGTGTAACAGGGAGGGACAGCCGTGACGCTGAGGCAGAGAGCAGGGAAGAGGAGAAGCAGTGATAATTCCACATTTAACCTGTAACAATGGCCGATTACACAGAGGAACATTACGGCATCTCTCTTTTCAGCTCTCTGTATATCACTGAGGCACTCTGCCTGAAAGATGCTTGTGTTTGAACACTAATATGCTGGGTGTGTCCGGGTCGCTGTGGGGCGGAGGTGCGGCCCTTAGTTGTTGTTTTAAGGTGGTTTTGAGTAGGAGCTGCGGACTGTGACGTCTGTGACTCAGTGATGAAGTGATACTCTAGTGGTTTCCAGTGTAAGATCGGCTTGGTGATGGGGTGTGAATTGCCAGCCATGGTAGAGTAGTTAGACAGACTGAAAGGTTGAACGCACACACAAACACACAAAATAGATGCGTTTTTGAAGTTATCCAAGTGCTAACAGTGGGGTTCATCTCTGTACCCCGAAACTTGTTTCACTTCATGACCAGGTCTGTGTTGTTTTATCTGAGGTGGATTATTGTGAGTTATTCTTTTTTATTCCATATTTCTAACTCATGGCAGACTTTTGGTTCTCTCTCCTTGTATTTGGACCCATCAGGAAGCTAAACACACACGCTGGTGGAAGAATCCCCCTTCCCACGGTCACAGTCACTCCCTGACCAGTTACACTTTCTCACCACTCAATTACATACGCTTCCAGAGTGTGGTCATAACACCTTCACCATCCCCAACCGCGGCACAACACACAAGACACACACTGCGTAACACCCCACGTTACTGCGTCAATGTGTCACACACTGCGTAACACACCACATTATTGCATCAGCCTGCATCACACACTGTGTAACACACCACGTTACTGCGTCACTGTGTCACACACTGTGTCAGACACTGCGTAAGACTGGCGTATATTCTCTCTACCTTTTCACCCAATGCTGGGTCAGAGCCTCTGATTGGCAGAACTCAGTTCTACATATCGAAATGTTGGAAATGAAGCAGTTTTTTTTGAAGCCACTTTTAGGTCATTTGTTTTGTTAGTTTGGTGTTTCACATACCAAGCACATACCAAGCACATATCAGCTTATTAATGCATATCTGTTGAAAATAAAACTGAACACCGTAAAACAATATCATCTATATAATAACTGATATATTTATTATCATGTAAAGTGTTTTCTCTGAAAGCTCATGGAGTTTCAGACATGACAAACAGGTAGGGTTACGACGTGTTCTTTCCATAAAATATCATAAAATCTGTTTCTTTGCTCCTCTTTCTGTTTCCTTGAATTAAGTTGTACATATATATTGTGAATTTATTTCAATGTGTTTTACTATTGATTAATTTATTTAATGCAAATATGTTTTGATATTTTTTTCCAATTTGTTTACTAACTGGAAACAAACTATGGGACGAAAAGGTGTTTTTTTAACTAATCTGAAAGCATTTCATTGCCGAGGGTTTGATTTTACGAAGTGAAACTAAGATTCTGAACATTATTCCTTCAGTTGCATTCCCTGGGGGTCCAGACCCCCAGTCAGTCTGACCTTCAAATTGCGATCTGGGGAAAATGAATCCTGTTTCCCTGCAAAAGTGGAGTCACTCCACCCTGCTCCCGCGGATGCGTCGGTGTGTGCGGGTTATTAGGTGGGACAGGAGGTAACAGGACGCTTTAAAGATGGTGCTAACCAGCGTGAACGAGCCGTTCCAGTGCACCGCACACAGGGACTCCTGCCCCAACGCGCCAGCTTTGGAGGGTTCTAGCACAGGAAGCGAGGTCAAAGGTCAACGTGTAACTGGTGGAATGCCATATTAGCCTCAGCATATGCTGTGCTGGGGAATTTGTACACAGCTGTTTTTATGTTGTTTTGCATTTGATGCCTTTGATTTTTTAAAACATGAAAGTATATGCACAGTGTAGTAGAAGATGGTATTTCTTGGCCTAAAAAGGTACAAACCTCTCAAAATCACCCTGTGGACCAAAAGGAGCAAATTGTCTAAGTAAATATGTTAGTGAAGCTGTGAAGGTTAGTGAGTAAAGACTGTGGTTTTAGGATGTCTTTCAGAGAGCTTTGAAACTGTGAGCTGAGTGGCTGGAGGTATGAGAGGCATAGCTTGTAGATTAGATGGTTCAGTAAGATGCTGAAGGTCAGGTAATGTTTGCTGAGAGTGTCTGATGTGAACATTGTCCCAGTGAAGGCCAGCAGGGGGCAGTAGTGTAGCAGATGCAGACCCTGCAGGCAGGCCGTGCAGCTCCTTCTGCCACTGTTGCCTGCTCAGGGCAGAAAGTCAGCAGATCGCTCTCCAAAGTTGCTCCTGTGAGATGTCAGACGGAGGAAAGTCAAGCTTATTTTTAGTGAGTTTCTTTAGTTTCTGGGCGCTGTGGTGTGATGAACTCTTACATTCCCTTTGAGTCATGTGATAACTTTTGATAGCTAAAAGAATCAGGCCATCTCTGATCACTAATGGTTGATCAGATTATCTCAAGCTCTGGTGACAGACTAGCTAAACTGGCAGCGCTTGGTGCCCCGGTGTGTGTGTGTTTGGCAGCTGCTTCTTGCTGTGAGAGCATATGAGGCTGTGTCTGTTTTTAAGCTCAGACAGAGCAGGAGGGAGAGGACAGGGGCTTGACTCTCCATCCCTCAGAAAGACAAAGTGAGATGTCATTGTAAACAATGTTGTAATGCACTATAACAAGCTTTCATGACAGAGAAAAGTGCCAACACGCTTCATTTGCCAAACTGAATTAACAGTCCTTATGAGGCCTGTAGGTGTTTAAAGCAGAGCAAGCTGAATCTCTATTTTAGACAGGAAAGTGTTAATATAGTGGGTGGAGATGGGTGTGTTTAGTTTAGCTGTAGGAGCTAGCGTCTTGCTGTGGTGGTTTGAGGTGCTGTATTAGTCGTATCTGTCAGCAGAGTGCTGTGGCTGTTCTGTCTGAGGTGAAACAGAGGGGGGAGGCGTTGTTTCTGCATTTCCATTCAGGCAAAGGAAAGGACGGCTTTAGGGCTTCAGTGAGCTGCAGCTATTTTCCTCTTTCTGACTCTCGGGTGACTTGTGGACGGGGCACAGGAGAAAACTGGTAGCCTGTGGGAACAGGCATGTGATTGGGTACTCTGATAATGATGGAGAGTGTGACTGGGCTAGGGTTCGACTGTGCTGGGGTTAAACCCTTCCTTTCCCACATACCGATGGGTTGCAGCTCCCAGAGTTGTGATGGAAGAAAAATTAGGCCTTTTCTGGAATTTTTTGCAAATACACTATAGATACATTTTATTATTATAATTTCTTATATTCAGTGATTAATTAGACAGGTAGAGTTACATTTGTAGTTACCACAGTTCTAGCATATATTAGGTCTGTCATGGTAGAATAAAGTATTTGCAAAAAATTCTAACAGTGACCAAAATTTTCTCCATCACACATTTTTTCCCTTTTTCTACCCAATGAGTACCAATGAAGAGCCACTATTCACCTGAATCAGTGTCCCTGTCTGTCAATATGGCAGTTGTCATGGAAACAGAATGTTGTAACCTGATTGGTCCCTCCTTCATTACTTAAGGAGGCGTGTCTTGTGCAGAAGGTATAAAGGAAGCAGACTTAACCCAACACTTTGCCCGTAAGAGACAAACAGCAGGCAGAACAGCCTGTGATGAAGAGAAACCTGCAGCCGTATATATCTGTGGTTATGGGGAAACATCACTGTTCCCGCCCTGGTTTGGTCTCATTGCGTTCTGAATTCATGAAATTGTCTCTTCCCTCCTAGATGACAGGTGCTGACGCTAGAGTCAAGCTTAGAGCTGTTTGAATTCTATGACTGTTTAAATAATATAAACGCCTGTGTGTTCTCCACTCTGATTGCCATAGTCAGGGCTTTATGCTCTTTTGTTATCTTGTTTTTTTCTGTAGAAAAGAATAAAAATGTATTTTGCAATGACAACAAAAGGAAAACAAGATTTAAAACATGTATATTTAAAAACACAGAAATGTGGCTTTTACCATGAAGTAAATGAGATTAAAGTGAAGAGATGCCATTTTGTCATTGTGCTAAAATAAATATAAATATATTATATATATTAAAATATATTTGCTAACCTATGGTTCTGTGTTGTGTGGTCATTGTTCACTGATTCAGTCTGTCTGCCTGCAGCCAGCAGAGTTAAAAGCAGTGCTACTCGCACTTATCGTTCATACTGAACGGGGACTGCAGAGAGAACTCAAGAAAAATTAAATTTGCATAATTAAAACATGTACTGAACTCACTGTTATCATTGGCTGTGTCTGTTTTGGCAAAGCCCTGCAGCAGCTTCACCTTCAGCCCTGCAGCAGCTTCAGCCCTGCAGCAGCTTCAGCCGTGCAGCAGCTTCAGCCCTGCAGCAGCTTCAGCTTCAGCCCTGCAGCAGCTTCAGCCATGCAGCAGCTTCAGCCGTGCAGCAGCTTCAGCCCTGCAGCAGCTTCAGCCCTGCAGCAGCTTCAGTGCGTATACTGCTACAGTGTCTCAGTTCTCTGAACAGAGGCAGCAATGCCTTCTGTTACAGACAGGGGGCAGCAGAACCCTTCAGGGCCCTTTCCATATGACAGCTTTTGAGCACCTCCCCCTGTCTTTGTATTCAAAAGACAAACAAAGTGAGCTAAAGCCAGACTTCCCTCTCAGGGCAGCTCACAGATGTGCTGTTTCCACGCTGAGTTGATGTCCAGTCTGCAGAAACTGAGCTCTGAAGCCCCACATTAAAGTAAATAAGACTTATTTTTTAAAATATTTATTTATTTATTTATTTTCAAAGGTACATATACCTGTCTAGCAAAAGCAAAAAAAAAACACTCCATTGGACAGGTGTGTTTGTATTTCAGCTCTACATAGCAACCAGCTAAACCCACTGCAAACAGAGACACAGACGAAGACACTCATATATAAATAAATCACCATAAACAATCCATGGCATTGCATTTTCATTTAGTCATTA
The DNA here is from genome assembly GCA_019176425.1 of Megalops atlanticus. Taxonomy (NCBI): domain Eukaryota; kingdom Metazoa; phylum Chordata; class Actinopteri; order Elopiformes; family Megalopidae; genus Megalops; species Megalops atlanticus. The sequence continues at coordinate 31,425,857 of CM032891.1, forward strand.
AACTTTGACATAAAAAACTGTGGAACATGAAGGAGCTGATCGTGGTTTTCATCTGGTGACGTTTGGCGGGACTGGCACTGCATGGTGACACAGCAAAGCTGACAGCTCAGAGCTGCAGGGTGACGCAGGTCAGAATCGGGGCTTTTACCCGCTCTGAGCAAAACTAAAACAACCCCAACATGTCCTTCACATATGTTCATAGGTAACTAATAACAATGTAACATGTACTTCACATGTAACATATTAAAGTATAGTTTTAATCAACTCCAAGTCTACATCCTGGTCAAAGCAAAAGAAATTGGACTCAAATAAGAGTATGACATGTATGATATTAACCAGCTGATTACCAAATTAAAACTAAATAAACATAAATATCAACTTTCCCTTATACCAACATTAAAATGCTTACTTCATTTTCAAAACCATTCTGTGTATGTGGCATAACTGCCCTTATCAAATAGCTGGTGTGTGTGTGTGTGAGTGTGTGTGAGTGTGTGTGTATGTGTGTGAGTGTGTGTGTGTGTGTGTGTGTATGTGTGTGAGTGTGTGTGTGTGTGTGTGTGTGTGTGTGTGTGTGTGTGTGTGTGTGTGTGTGGTGCGTCAGTGAGCTTGATTAACAGCTCTTATAATCAACGGGGCTGAGTTTTGGTTGTCTTTTCTGAGATGAGGACTGAAGTATGGATAGAGTTTCTCAGTAAAGGTGTAGCCAGTGAAGGAGTAGATATGAGACCTGGCCTCCACATTGTAAAAGGAGACCTGACCCTCCTCGTAATCCACATACACCCCCACGGTGGAGGGTTTGGAGGTGAGGGTGAGGACGGTGGGGGGTGTGGTCATGGCTGCATAGTGGTGTTCATCGTACAGCACGATGGCCCAGAACCCTTTCTCCGGCTCCACTCTGACCCTCCCCTTCCTGCTGCTGGCCTCACTGGCTGCCCCCAGATCCCAGCCTGTCTTCTCCCCCACCTGCACCTCCCAGTAGTGCCGTCCAGAGGCCAGCGGGGTGCTTCCCAGGACGCTGCCGAACAGATCGAACCTCTCTGGGGTGTCTGGAACGTCCCGGTCAGCACCTCCATCATGCACCTCTCTCCCGTCCCCCGAAAGCAGCAGTCTGGGGTTGGCTGTGTCGGGGTCCAGCGTCACGTCCACTGGAGAACCAGAGAGAGCAATGAAACAGCACCCCAAAAACAACAGCACACACCTCCAACATGCAAACAGCTCCAACATGCAAACAGCTCCAACACCAAACACCTCCTACAGCACACACCTCCAACAGCACACAACTTCAACACCAAACACCTCCAACAGCACACACCTCCAACATGCAAACAGCTCCAACATGCAATCAGCTCCAACACCAAACACCTCCTACAGCACACACCTCCAACAGCACACAACTTCAACACCAAACACCTCCAACAGCACACACCTCCAACAGCACCCACCTCCAACATGCAAACAGCTCCAACATGCAAACAGCTCCAACAGCACACACCTCCAACATGCAAACAGCTCCAACATGCAAAGAGCTCCAACAGCACATACCTCCAACAGCACACACCTCCAACAGCACACAACTTCAACACCAAACACCTCCAACAGCACACACCTCCAACAGCACCCACCTCCAACATGCAAACAGCTCCAACATGCAAACAGCTCTGGCATGCAAACAGCTCCAACATGCATGGTAAATACCTGAGAACTTCTGAATCCGTGTAAGTTCTGTAAAGAAAAAAAGGAGTGGCTCAGGACCTTGAGTCTGAGGTGCTGTGCAGGTGTACAGGGGGCAGGTAGCGGTAGAGGCAGGTGGAGTCTTTTCTCACCAGTGGAGGACAGACGCTCCAGCTCCTCCTGAATTTGCTCCATCATGGCTGACAGCACGCTCCTCATGGTGCCCAGAGACAGGTCTGTATCCACAGCAACGTCACTCCAATCTCTGTTCTCCTCTAAGCAGCAGACTGCTGGAAAACGCTGGAGAAGGACAGAGAGGGAGAGAGAGACAAAGCAATGAGCCAGAAAACTCAAAAACACTTATCTATTAAAGAGAGAGAGAGAGACAGAGACACAGAGAAAGTGTCAAATGGAGAGAGACAGAGAGAGAGGTATGAGTGAGTGATTAAGAGGTGTGGACAGCTCAGGCACCTGGAGGAAGTGGACGTGGTCTTCTTCGTTTGAGATGGTGTCCATCTCTGAGATCTTCTTCCTGAGCTGGCTGATCTCTGTCTCCAGCTCCTGAGTGAGCTCCAGCGCCTCTCTCTCCACCTCTCTCTGCTTCTCCTCCAGGGGGCGCAGCAGTGTGGCCCGGGCCTCCTGCACCGCGGTCACCACGGCCCCAAACACGGCCTGGATCTCCCCCTTCTCCCTGTCAGTGTGGGTCTGACACACACAGCTCATGCTACATCCCCTCGCTCGGCTAG
>CM032891.1:31438276-31440776 GCA_019176425.1 Megalops atlanticus
TAAACCAGTAAACGTGGAATACTTTTCAAAAAATAAACTATATTCAGTGAACTGGACAATATGACTGAAGAATATAGCTTCTCCTCAGTGTACATAAGTTTTTGTCAAACTTGGCAGTGCTCATAATCAGAGGCTTATTGGGTTATGAAATAGTGATCAGAGAGGTGTTTCTCCTCCAGCTCCTCAGTGAGCTTAGCCTGGCGTGTCTCAATGGAGCGTACCAGAGCGCTAAAGACCTGCATGCTGTCGTCAATCTCTCTCTGCGTGCTGCTCTGATGGGACAGGAGGCAGCTCTTAGGTTAACAGAGAATGCATGTGATTATTTGAATGTGTCAGAGGATCAGTAACAGCTCCATAACTGAGCCCTGTGGTACCCCTCCCTGATGTAGCTGGTCTCCCCCCAGCCTGTTTCTGAGCAGACAGAGTTTCCTCACTGGTTGGTTTCATTTCTGAAAAGTGATGCAGCTGAGCTCCTCCCTTTGTAATACGTTCTCTCTCTCTCTGTTTGTGTGTGTGTATGTTTGCATGTGTTTGTGTGTGGATGGTTGTGTGTGTATATGTGAGGGTGTGTGTGTGTGTGTGTGTGTGTGTGAGTGTGTGTGTGTGTGTATGTGTGTGTGTGTGTATGTGTGTGACTGTGTGTGTGTGTATGTGTGTGTGTGTGTGTTTGTGTGTGTGTGTGTGTGTGTGTGTGTGTGTGTGTGTGTGTGTGTGTATGTGTGTGTGTGTGTGTGTGTGTGTGTGTGTGTGTGTGTGTGTGTGTGTGTGTGTGTTTGTGTGTATGTGTGTGTGTTATCACATGTGCCTGTCAGTTCCGGTGTGTGACGGTGACGTGGGGGGAGAGTGAGGTCACCGTGACGCTGACGTGGGGGAGAGTGAGGTCACCGTGACGGTGACGTGGGGGAGAGTGAGGTCACCGTGACGGTGATATTAGATTGTTTGGAAAGTTAGAGGATTGACTAGAAGACCTTCAGAAATGACAGTAATTTCACATGAAGATTATTATTTATTGGTTCTAGTATTGCACTGTTTACATGTTACAGTACTTAGGGATGGGTATTTTGGTGTACATCTGAACAAAACAAAGATCTCAGGGCATTTTAAGAATAAGGCATGGATTCAATTATTTCTTCAGACCTAAAATGAGTTCAGTTATGTATAAAACGAGTCAGGCCTCTTCTCATTTCTAGCCTCCATATGCAGCCGTGCCCAGCGGGTGTGTGGAGAGGGGGGTTGGGAGGGCGGGTGTGTGTGTGGGGAGGGTGGGTGTGTGTGTGGGGAGAGGGGGTGGGGAGGGCAGGTGTGTGTGTGGGCGTGTGGGCAGGTGGGCGGGGTTAGAGAGCCCTGCTCTGAGGCCTAGCTCAGCACTGCTTGGTGGGCGGAGTCTCTGGAAAGGGGCTGATGGTGATGGAGTCAGAGGCCTTGTCACAGCAGTACAGGTAAAAAAAGGGCTGCAGTTTCTCGGTGAAGGCGTCTGTGAAGGTGTGGATGTGAGTCCTGGCCTTCACGTCGTAGAAGGAGACCTGCCCCTCCTCATAGTCCAGGTACACGCCCACCTGTCTGGGCCGGGGGTGGAGGGTGAGGAGGAGAGGGGGGGCAGAGGACACCCTGTACTGCCCCTTCTTCATGGCCAGCGCCCAGTACCCGTGCGCCGTGCTGACCGCGATCCGCCCCTTCCTGTTGACGGACGCCTTGGCCACGCCCACGTACCAGTCGTCCTTCTCTCCCACCTGCACCTCCCAGTAGTGCCTTCCTGCGTCGAAGGGCTCTCGTCCCAGGACGATGACCACGGTGTTGAATCGCTCGGGGCCGTCCGGGAGGTCCTGCCAGGTGCCCGCGTGCCTCACCTGCTTCCCGCTCTCCGACAGCTGGAGCCACGGATTCGCCGTCAGAGCGTCCAGGGTCACGCCCACTGAGGACGAGAGAGGCAGGTGAGGCCACGCCCACCACACCTCTGTATCACACAGGTAAGACCACGCCCACCACACCTCTGTATATCGCCACACAGGTGAGGAGGTGACAGGAGAGAGAAAGCTCACCTGCATACTTCTGAATCCTCTTCAGCTCTGTGGCAGAAGCAGAGTGTGAGTACACTACAGAGCGCTTTATCTGAGCCAGCACTGTGTAATCCAACATTTCAGCAAGGAAACCTTTACTAAATGAGTGGAATATTTCTTAACATATGCATCTAAATATTTTAAAAGTTTACAGAAGTTTACAGAAGCATTTAATTTGCTTAATTTTGGGAAAGTGTAAATACTTCTGGATTAAAATCTTCATAAATGGAGACATGTAGAAATGTGTTTTTAAATGTGGAACACAAAGTGATATTTAGGGTAATTGCTGTAAGAACAGCTGCTGTGTGGCTCATTGAGTCAAACTGAACCCAATCACTGTGTTTTTCAGCTCCAAACTCCTCTGAGACACTTATATTTCTGAATATTTACTGAATGGAGGTAGCTTACCCATCTCCACCAGCTTGTTCGTTTCCTCCCTGAGT
>CM032891.1:31445776-31448276 GCA_019176425.1 Megalops atlanticus
ACTTTCGCTGAAGGCATCCATGAAGGTGTAGAGGTGCAAGCGTGCCTTCACATCGTAGAAGGACACCTGCCCCTCCTCGTAGTCCAGGTAGATGCCCACCTTGTGCGGGGGCGTGGCCAGCTGCAGGGGCAGGCGTGTGGAGGAGAGGGCTTTGATCTGCCCCCCCTTCAGCCACAGGCACCAGAAGCCGCTATCGGGGCTGAGCTTGATCTCGCCCTTCCTGCGGGCGGACTGCCGTGCCACGCCCAGCGTCCACGCCGTCTTCCCACCCACGTCCACCTCCCAGTAGTGGCGGCCGGAGCTGAGGCCCTCGCGCGCCAGCACGAACAGCGCCGGCTGGAAGCGCCGTCCGCTCTCCGCTACCGCCTGCCGGTGCTCCTCGTACCACACCTGCTTCCCGTCCTCCGACAGCACCAGGTTCCGCTGTGCCGTGGCCGGGTCCAGGAACACCTCACCTGCAGAGAGAGCCGGGAGAGTGAACCCACCCATGCTACACACGTGAGGAACCACATCAGCGTTTAGCATGGGTTAGCAAGGAGGGTTAGGGTTAGGGTTAGGGGTAGGGGTAGAGGAATGACATCAGCATTTAGCATGGGTTATAAGGAGGAGAGGGGACATACTTGCGTAGTTTTGCAACTTCCTGAGCTCTGTGGAAGAAACACATAAAAAATCAAATTACTATCTAGTAGGATGAACAACATATTCAGAGGTAAAGATGCTGATTAGATGCATTGTTTTAAACTCTGTATTAGTCTGCTCTCTGTGCCTTTGCAGATTTGACCTTTAAATCTGGATACATGCAGAGGTGTTAGTGCCATGGGGAAGATCTGATGGCTTAGGAAAGATTATCTGTGGGCTCCTATGGGGGACATGGTGAGGGGGTGGAGCACACACTGTCTTGTGACCAGGCTAGACCAATCACAGACCTCTGCTGAAGAGTGTCTTGAGCTCATCCTGAAACCTCTCCAGCAGGGCGCTGACTGATGACCTCACTGTCCCCACGTAAAGGTCAGTGTTGACGGACACGCCCGACCAGTCCATGGGTTCGAGGGGGGGCGGCAGGGCCGTGTAACTCTGCAGCACAGAACAGAGTGTCAGAGAGAGAGAGTGTGTGTGTGTGTGTGTGTGTGTGTGTGTGTGTGTGTGAATGTGTGTGTGTGTGTATGTGTCTGTGTGTGATTGTGAGAGTGTGTGTGTGTGTGTGTCTGTGTGTGTGTCTATGTGTGTGTCTATGTGTGTGTGTGTGTGTGTGTGTGTGTGTGTGTGTGTGTGTGTGTGTGAGTCTGTGAGTGTATGTATGTGTGAGTGTGTGTGTGTGTGTGTGTGTGTGTATCTGTGTGTGTGTGTGTTGTGAATGCATACTGTATGTAAGCGTGTATAATGTATGGGAGTGTGTGTGTGAGTGTAAAGTGAGTGTGCAGTGTGTGTGTACTGTGTGTGTACGCTGGTTTGTTTGTCACAGTGACCTGCAGGAAGAGCACTTTGTCGTCAGTGTGGGCCAGCTCCTCCAGCTCACTGCTCCTCCTGCGGAGTAGAGCGAGCTCCTCCTCCAGCCCGCGCGCCAGCTCCTGGGCCTGTCTCTCTGCCTCTCTCTGCCGCGTGGCGATCCTCTCCACCAGCTCCGCCTGGCTCTGCTCCACCCAGCGCTGCAGCTCCGCATACACCCGCCAGCTCTCCTCCAGCTCCCGCTGCGCCGAGCTCTGCAGAGCACACACACACCTGCTGCTCACCTGCACACACACACACCTGCTGCTCACCTGCACACACACACACCTGCTGTTCACCTGCACACACACACACCTGCTGCTCACCTGCACCCACACACACCTGCTGCTCACCTGCACCCACACACCTGAGCACTGCTCACCTGCACACGCCTGAAAATAACTTTGTCCAGTGTGTGTTTGTGTTTGGGGGGTAAACTGTGGTTAGATTAAATGTGTTCCTCAAAGTTAAGTGCAAAGCACATAGTGGCCCTTGGTGTGTTCATACACTGTCTGCCCAAACAACAGGCTTCAGAATCAAACAAAAGCTCTCTGCTGGGGACCAAAGACAAACAGTCATTTTCAAACGTCTGCTGAATGAGGTCCAGGTTAGTCACCTGACTGAGACCAACGGCCTGAGGCAGCTGATTGTGTTTCACACCCATGTGTTTCGAGCACATTGTGACTTCCTTTTCCTCTTACGAATGTGGTGAACCATTCACACAACAGGTCTGGCAGGTCAGACTGCCTCCTCTCTGGAAAGCAAATATTTGGCAGGCAGAGCCTGAGCCTGTTTACTCAGGGTGGGGTGCTGCGTGGGCGAGAGTTTCTGCGTTACAGGGAGAGAGGCTTTCTCTGCAGCCATCTTTAAATTTACAACCAACAACAGTAATTTTGGCTGCTTTGGTTGCGTCTGTTCTGTGCTTGGCCTTGCAGTTGAGTCTGCAGAGAAAGACTGTGTTACTGAGTGTTGCTGAGAGCACTGTGTTACTGGCCTGTGTGGGTTGAGTGCACAG
>CM032891.1:31455776-31468276 GCA_019176425.1 Megalops atlanticus
GCAGCTCATTACCAGCATGTCAGTGTGTGATGCTGCATATAGTTTGCAGCAGCTCATGCTTTCAGCTGTCATTCTCACTGCAGCTCAGTCAACTGTTACTCAACTGCAGCACCGTTTGCAAGGTAACCTCCACAAAGAGCGGGTGCAGGGCTCAGTGACAGCTGTGTGTGTGTGTGTGTGTGTGTGAGAGAGAGTGTGTGTGTGCGTGTGTGTGTGCTGTGTGTGTGTGTGTGTGTGTGTGAGAGAGCGTGTGTGTGTGTGCTGTGTGTGTGTGAGTGTGTGTGTGTGTGAGAGTGTGTGTGTGTGAGAGAGCGCGTGTGTGATGCTCTAGCAGTGATGCTGTTCCCTGCCTAAGTGCTTGATGTGCCTCTGCACAGTCAGGTAAGCTAAGAGTAAAAGTGCCAGTAAAGTGAATAAATGAACACATGCATACCTGCGTAGCGCCTCATTGCTTAGCCAGCAGCGTGTCTGAGCGCAGGAACTGGGTGTCCCACTCCACTGTGCGCCGGCCCCTCTCACACCCCCATTAAGCATGAATAATTTACCCCGTCCCGACCGGAAAGAAAAACACCCTGCAGTCTGGAATCATTTCTGAAGCAGTCTGCAGTCATTTTATTTGTGCAGTAAAACAGTACATAGTTTTTGTGTTTTTGTGCTCTTACAGTTGCCACTACTTCTCTGCTGCCCCCTAACTGTGGAGGTTGGAAATTACAAACATAAACACTTCTCATCTTAAACACACAGTGACTGCTAACATGCACCTTCACAGAGTAGTTACACAGGCATCCAGCACTGGTGTCAATTAAACTAACATATCAAAACACAGGTAACAATAAGCAAAGACTGAAGATGGCTGATCCAGTAAGAGTTTTGACATGACGAGAGGTGGGTGTATCCGGGAAGGAAAGAGCATTTCCCTGATAAAGAGCTGAATATCCTGGAGTTCAGTGACTGACACTCCATCACCTGCTTCCTCTGCTGTTGCTCAGTTTAGCTCACAGGTGTGTGCAGGTATGGGCGAGTGTGGTTACGCCTGAAGGAGCGGTTTTCTCACAGGTGCTCTGTTCCTCTAGCCGGCCTGTAATCAGCCTTTACACATATCAGTTTCACCAGTAAAATATTTCAGTTAAGGATGGGATCAGCATAATGGAGCTATTCCATGTAATTATAATGGTTAAATTAACTAGGATTCATGCTGAACCAGTTATTCTGCCCATCTGATGTAGCTACAAAATGACCATAACACTGAGAGCCAGGCAGTGATGAGAGGTGCTAACAGTGCTAGCAGCAGCTCTGTGGGAGGGCAGACCGCCCGTGTGCAGAATGCTGATCGCCGCGGGGTGGGGGGGGGCTGTTTCAGCGGCCACAGCAAGCCCTCTGTCAGAGCGATCCGCGGAGCACAGCTACAGCCTGTATGAAGATGTGGCTGAAGGTTCGCACAAGGGTTTGGTGAGGGTTTGTGAGAGGTTTAATGCGGGATAGATATTTGTGGTAATATTTCCGTTTGATGGGGGAACAGTTGAGGATCTGGCTGGGCGGTGTGGAGACAGTGTGAAGTAGGGATGATTGACCAGCTGGCTTGTTTAATTTTTACAGACAGTGTAAAACATGAAGATGTGTTGGGTTGTGTAGGGGGTGCTGGAGAGTTAGGGGGTGTAGAGAGGTGTTGCAGTGTGTAGAGGATTTAGGGGGGTTACCTGGGTTTAGGTGTGTGTTTAGGGGTATGCAGGGAGTTATGAGGGTGTTGGGGTGTGTAGGATAGAGGGGTGTGCAGGGCCTTCAGAGAGGCTCAGGGGGTCACTGGGAAATCTCACCTGCATGGGCTAATTAGATCTTTTACATGAAGTTCACTGGAGAGAAGAGACTGCATTTCAATAATCAATAAGGACATGAAGCAGTTTGCTTAATGTGTGTGGAAGGAGGGCGGTGTGTCTGTGTATGTGCTGGAATTCACATTTCATTTTATTGTCCATTGTTTTTTCATCATATATAGCATCCAAATTGGCTACCATTCTTCTCTTTGTAAAATATAGACTATAGATCATGCCTGAATACTGTAATTTACACTGTTCCCCTCTCTTTCCTCCCTCTGTCTCTGCCTCTGGCTCTGGTCTACCTCTGGGCGGGTGTCTGTGTTTGGGAAGGACAGGGAGTGTTTCATGTTACCTGCAGGCCTGCAGCTGTAACCCAAGGCCCTGCTGCAGTGGGTCCTGAGAATGAGATTCAGGGACTGAGTCTGTTCCTGCAGCTGCAGCGTCTCAATACGTATAATATGGAGATTCTGAAGGCTGATACTATACTGCCTTATATTGCATTACTGTCATTTAGCTGATATTATCCAGAGGCACTTACACAGTCTCTTCTCTGTGACATTACCTCTTGTCTTGGTCCTGCTTGTTGGTTAGCTGGGCGGGTCCACCTGACTGTGGTGCAGGTGATCTGGGCTTTGGGCTGAATGGAACTGTGAGCTCGTGCTTCTGGCCGGGCCTCAGCTGGGCCGCACAGGGGCCTCAGTAATGCAGAGAACCCGTGACATCTGCAGCCACTGAGCAAAACCTTCATCATCCACCGGCCCCCTCTCATTTACAGGTCTGACCCAGAGCCAATCAGAATCAGAACACAGACCTATGACCCAGGAGGACCAGAGCCAATCAGAATCAGAACACAGACCTATGACCCAGGAGGACCAGAGCCAATCAGAATCAGAACACAGACCTATGACCCAGGAGGACCAGAGCCAATCAGAATCAGAGCACAGACCTGTGAATGAGGAGCAGAGAGAGGAGAGGAAGAGGAGAGGAACAATCACCTGGGAAACATAGTTCCACTTTCCTCATCAGTGGCTGAGTTATTCCCTCAGATAAGAGTCCCCTATGATCTGCAGAAGGAGAGGTGAGGAGAGAGGAGGAGGGAGAGGAGCGGTGTGAGGTAGGAGAGAGGAGGAGGGCACAGCAGAGGAGAGAGTGATGATGTTGGGGTAACTGTCATGCTTTAGTTCAAATTCTATTTCTTCTCCCTTCTGCTCCCTGCTCCTCTCTCCCTCTTAAAACAGATTGTTGTTTTTTTTTACATGAATTCCTGTAATGCTTTCCTCTCTCTCTCTCTCTCTCCCTCTCTCCCTCTCTCTAACACTCCTTTCTCTGGATGTGTTTTTATTTTGCTCTCGTTCTCTGAGGTTCTACTTCTTCTTCTTCTGGAAGCGTCGGAACTGGCTCTGGATGGCCAGTGCAGCCTTCTCGGTCTCAGGGGCGTCCAGGTCGATGTCGATCTCCTCCTCTGGCTCCTCCGCTCGGGGCTTCCCTGCAGTGCCGGGGGCCTTCTCTGGAGGGGATATACATTACCGATCACTAAAGCCATTAAAGCCACTACCAATACTACCAAAACATTCAGTAACATCTTTTCAGGGGCTGATTTTGCTTTATAGGTTACAGAGGCCTGTGGAACTATGTGGAAACTCAAATATAAGCTAAAATATAAATGCATGTATTTCTGTGGTTTGGCGTTAACAGCAGACAGAACTGTGAGGAGAGCCAGGGCATCACATCCTGTGTAACCCTGTCTGATGGAGGGGTTTCTGTTTGTCTGAGCTTAATAACATTGGTTTGGAACTTAACACTTTTGTCTGACTGAACAGCACTGGAATTGTAAGAATTGCTTTCATTCCTGCGGGTATTGCATGGTTCTGCACTGTTCTGCATGGTTCTGCACTGTTCTGCGGGGTTCTGCACTGTTCTGCAGGGTTCTGTGGGGTTCTGTGCTTCTGACCACATCACTCTCAGCTGCAGTTTTATAGTATGAGACAGAGGAAGGAGGGGAGGGTGGCACTGCTGGAGAAACACTGCCAGGCCTGGGCCTGCCAGTGAGTACGAGGAAAACTAAAATACATACAAAAACAAAATACACATAAAAACAAATCTCAGGGAGAGAATATCAGAGTCACATGAGGACATGAAATGGCAAAAAATAGACTGCTCATGCTGAAGAAGAGAGAGAGAGAGACAGGGATGGAGTTAGAGAGAGAGAGACAGGGATGGAGTTAGAGAGAGAGACAGGGATGGGGTTAGAGAGAGAGACAGGGATGGGGTTAGAGAGGGAGAGAGCGGGAGACAGACCCTTCGTGTCGCCTGTGGCCTCCTGGCTGTTGGAGCTTTCTGTTGGTCTGGGCTGAAACAGAAAAACACAAAAATACATTCAATCTGCTACAGCTATGCATTCAACAGCAGCACGGGAAAATACATTCATGATAACTGAATAATTATTGCAAATATAAGAATATATCAATACTTCTCCTGTGTGGGAGATTTCCTTTATTATTCTCAATATTCGTAAGATGTACCCCTCCGCTGCCACCACAGTGAAATTGCCCTGAGGTGATTATATGAGCTCTGCAGGCGTGAGAGAGTGGAGAGTGACACAGCAGCACTGCACTCCTGATTTGAACCTGCAACCCTCTGACTCACTGCACCTCACCACACTGCTGAGGAGTGACTTTCACAGCTGAAATCTACACGCACAGAGCTCCTGCCAATCCCTGCTTCATCCTCCATTCCAGCATCCGAAATCTGACACACTTCTGATGGCGTTAATGCTTTCTGCTCAGGGCTATGCCCCCTCCCCCCCAACACACACACACACACTCACACACAGGCACACACACACACACAGGCACACACACACACAGGCACACACAGGCACACACACACTCACACACACACTCACACACACACACAGGCACACACACAGAGACACACACATGCTCTCTCTCTCTCTCTCTCTCTCTCTCTCTCACACACACACACACACACACAGGCACACACACACACAGGGGCACACACACACTCACACACACACACACACACAGGCACACACAGAGACACACACATGCTCTCTCTCTCACACACACACACACACACACACACACACCGCTGCGCTGTATGATCAGGCTGTGTAAAGCATCATGAAAAGGACACAAAGACAGCATTACAGGCTGTGATGGCCCATTCTTCAGTGAGAGTCTTCTGACCTAATTCTACAGATTACCCCCTCACTCTTCTTCCATGTCTCTCTCTCTCTCTTTCCACATATAGCTCTCTCTCTCTCTGTCTCTCTCTCTCTCTCTCTCTCTCTCTGTCTCTCTCTCTCTCTCTCTCTCTCTCTCTCTCTCTGTCTCTCTCTCTCTCTATGTCTCAGTTCCATTCAAACAAGCTTTATTGGCACAACCACATAGGTATACAGAATTGCCAAAGAAATTTTCACAAAAATATGCAATGGCAATTAACCAAAAAATATGAACGCACTTACACACACACACGCTTAAACACACACACACACACACATTTATTTACATTTATATAGGTAGATGCTACCTGTCCATTGTCTCTCAGGCTGTGGCACTCAGATGTGTATGGTGCTGCTAAATGTGTAGTGTTTCCCTCTCCCAGAATAATTTGTAATTTTTCTTCACCTTTCCATTGCTTAAACATAGGGAGCTGTAATTCAAAATATATAAAGAATTTGTCTCGAATTGTTTGCAGGTTATTACAGTGTTGGAGAAAGTGTCTCTCTCTCTCCCCCCTCTCCCTCTCTCTCTCTCCCTCTCTCTCTCTCTCTCTCTCTCTCCCTCTCTCTCTCTCCCTCTCTCCCCCTCTCCCTCTCTATCTCCCCCTCCCTCTCTTTCTCTCTCCCTCTCATTGTGCTCGGTGATCTTCACTATCAGTGAAATGCTCCACACTGTCTCTCTGCCTCATACACGTCTCTGAAAGAGCCTTCAGCCTCATAGTTAGCAGAAGAACATCCTTCTTTCCCCCTGTGGGGCTGTAGCCTGCAGCAGGGGAGTCTGAACACTCCCATTAACACTCCCTAATTAAAGAGCTCACTTTCAGCTGATGGCCTAGAAAGACAGATGGAGAGAGGAAGTGAGGAAGAAGGAGGGAGACGAGTGAGAGACAGAAGAGTAAGTGGGGGCAAAGTGGGCTTGAGATGACACTGATGATGGGGGCGCGTGTGCAGGGGATGGGGGTAGGGGGGTCAGATTAACCCCCACAGAGGACTACACCGTTGCGTGGCCCCATGGCTGATCCTCTCTGAAGTTTAGAAAGATACCATGGCCCTCCATGGCAGGCAGGGGGCACCCACTACACCCCCCCCCCCTTTCAAATCAGGTCAACCCATGACTGCTACACACAGAGCAGCGATTCAGGGACACACAGCAAGAGCATGGATTAAAAGAAATAAACTCAACACCATGTGAGTCACAGAAGTATGGACAGTGTGAGTTCAAAGTAAAGAGTCACAGTAATGGCTCCCCCCCCACTCTATTCTCCACCCGCTGCGTTTGGGCAGCCCCTCTACCCCATGCCCCCCCGGCTCTCTGCGGATCCCTTTATCCTGGCGGGGAGCGGGGGAGGGGCTGAGGGGGAGGGGAAAGAGCAAGGTCAGGGAGAGAGAGAGAGACAAACAGCCCACACATCACACTGTGCACAAACACTGCTCTCACTCTGCATCGGCCCCCGTTACTCCAGCACAGGCTACATCCCTGCAGTCAGCCAAACCCAGCTATAACAAACCACAGTAAACTACAACTAACCACGCTAAACTATAAATAACCATGTTAAACTATAACACACTAGGTGGGGATAGATGGTGCAAGAGAGAAGGAAAGAGATAGAGAGACAGAAAGCCGTATATATAAAAATACAGAGAGGAGAGAGATAGGGGAAGAGAGACAGAGGGAGAGAGAGAGATGGAGGGAGGGAGAGAGACAGAGAGAGAGACAGAGGGGGAGAGAGAGATGGAGGGAGGGAGAGAGACAGAGAGAGACAGAGGGGGGAGAGAGAGATGGAGGGAGGGAGAGAGACAGAGAGAGAGACAGAGGGGGAGAGAGAGATGGAGGGAGGGAGAGAGACAGAGAGAGACAGAGGGGGAGAGAGAGATGGAGGGAGGGAGAGAGACAGAGAGAGAGACAGAGGGGGAGAGAGAGATGGAGGGAGGGAGAGAGACAGAGAGAGAGACAGAGGGGGAGGCTCAATGGTTATTCAGACAGACGGCTGCAGTTAAAACCTCCGCTGATGCTGGAAACCTAAAGGCATTCTCACTCACTGCTGTCTCACACACGTTTCACATAAACACACACACACACTCACACAAACACTTACTCACACACACATCGTCATTTAGCAGACGTTCTTATCCAGAGCAACTTACAATTTTACCTATTTATACAGCTGGATATTTACTGACACAATAGTGGGTTAAGTATCTTATCCCAGAGTACAATATCAGTGCCCCAGTGGGGGATCAAACTAGCAACCTTTCAGTTATGAGCCCTGCTCCTTACTCCTACACCACACTACTGCCCATGCAGGTGTTCACGCTTGCACACACATAAATACACTCACACACACGCTCTCACAGTCACACACAAACACACATTCACACACTACAGACACACACACGTGTGTCGGTAGGAAACAGCACAGACCCACACTGCCGCCAGACCAACCCCAGCGTGCGGTTATTAGTTCCTGTCACAGCGAACCTTCAGCACCTCATGACTCCAGTGTCTGTGTGCAAAGGGGGCTGTTAAATTTAAACAGAAAGCAAGAAGCCAACAGGAAGTCACTTTCAGGACACTTCATACTCCCACAGAACATTTGGACATAAATCTAACCCAGTGTGAATCCAGCTGTTCCTTTTGTTGTGTGTTACTGTACACATCCTGTGCTGAGCGTTCCACTGCCGACATCAGACCCTGCCCCGTTCCCCCTTTCTCCCTGTACCCCACTGTCCCTGTGCCCTAACCTGTCTGTACCCCACTCTCCCTGCACTGTCCTTTCCCACCCTGGTCGCAGTGTGTGGTTGGTGAACATGTGGGGTCCTTTTGGTTCGTGAATCCAGTAAGGGTGCGTTTGGTCGTCAAATAACCCGAGGACGTTCCGTTTAGCCGGCAGAGTTTCGATCTTTATAAAAAATGGTTTACATAATGCTCTCCGTCTGTCCTCGACGTCTTACCATCAGATACGAGGACTGAAAACAGGTTGCAATACTCTAAGGAGAATATTATCGATATCTTTTGGAAAGAATGAATAAATACAGTTTCAAAAACAAGCAAATAACGGTATGAGAGAGTATTAGATTTATGAAAATGGGATATGCATGCCAAAGGTACAGGATAAGAAAACTGACGGAGCGCCTCTAATTCCGGTAGAAAGTGCAGAACACTGTGCGCCAGCCCAGTTCAATGAAGAAAAATGCGTTAAAAAGCACGAGCACTGAAATTTTTTGCGATGTGGCTGAATTATATTATTGCAACAAGATGTAGAATGACTTGAGTATCTTCAGATCAATATACAACTCTTCCCACATTAGTAAAAAGTCTGTGGAAGAGAGTGGCTCTTTACTGCCTGTGTCTGGGCATCTTCATTGCTTGTTATTGACCGAGTATGAGCAGGTCTCACCATCCTGGTCCCACTGACTGATGCGCTACTAGTTTTTAAGAATGACAAGCACATAACGGTTATCATTAGAATACCTAAATCTTAAAAATAATAATAATAAATAAAACTCTATAGCATTCTCTTAAATTTTGAAAACAGCTTATAATTTGTCAACTGCCTATTTTGTATCGTGGAAAGCATCCGCAGCCTATGCTAATTTTATGAATTGTATCTTAATTACACTCTACAGCGTAGGCCTACCATGGTGTTATACAGTATCATTATTAAAACATCACACCGACACAGGTGCTCAGCACAGATCAGCACAGCTCATACTCTACATATGTGCTTAACCAAGACCATCTTCCTCGGATAATTCATTGCACTCGGGAGCGCGCGTTGGTTTTAATTGCTGGTGATTTTGTGCTGTTGCCGCTGTCTGCGATTCTGTGAGCCTGTGAGTCTGTGAGTCTGTGAGTCTGTGAGGGGGAACGACGCACCGGTGTTTCCCCAACAAGACACCGCAAGAGTGTGTGTGTGATAACGAGAGATCTGTACCGCACCACGGCGTAGGACGGGGAGTACTCTTCAAACATGGATCACTGGGTATTAAGACTAAGAAAAATGCCCAGGCGCTCCCCGTTCAGTCTGTTTCAGTGTTGATTGTGCCTTATCCAGCTCTATTTTCTTGCTTTATTTTGAAACAACAACGCATAACATTAATACTAAATAGCAAGTAGATTGCAATATTGGCAAATTACCACACACACGCTTACTAAATCTGTTGGAGTCAGATTTGCATATTCATGTAGGACAATTTCTTGTAATAAAATCCTAAAAAAACAGTCACTTACCGCGCTCATGTTGGACTTGTATCTATAGACCTGCGCTTGCTCTGCGCCTTCCCCCGCCTCGATCTTCTTTTCCAGGAAACTGTCCCGATAGCGGTAGTTTTGAGAATGGACGCGACCCCCCTGTGACACCGCGCTCAGTGAAAGAGAGGATGCAGAAGTGAGGCAGAGGAGGGATCGCGCGGCTGATGCTTCCACTGCAGGACGGATTCTGAGCGGCGAACCTGCAGAGCCGGAGACCCCCGGACCAAACACGCGCTTCGCTCCACCTTCTTTCTCTCTCTCTCTCTCTCTCAGATACACACACACACACACACACACATAGCAGCCACACACACACACACACACACACACACACACAGAGTTACTGCTTACTCTTGAAATCCGCAGCATTCCTGTTTTTACATGTACTATACATCGTTTGTGTCAGAGCTGTGGAGTTCCCATGGTGACAGCTGTACTTCTGTGCGCGTGGAACATGGTGGCCTATTATGGTGCTGTCGAGGTTAACGCAGCAAGGGTTTTAGATCACCCCTAACGCACCGCAGACATCCAATAACCCTAATATATTCGGGCATATTAGGGGGTATCGACGAAACACAGATGGTAGAAAACAACACTAAGCCTCCAGGTACTGAGGTGTAAATAGCATTAGTTACATACGAGGGAAAATACTACAGCAGAACACACCTCTAATTGCACATAACAGCTGAAACAGGTGTTGATAATGGATTTACGTTTTATTCATGAATACATTTAAAGCAATCAGTTCAGTTCAGATCAGTCATCTTGCTTAGAAGGACCGCCAGGACTCTGAACTTGCAGCCTGTGTTTACATTGTCTCCTATCCCAGTGCCACACTGCCTCCCAGTGGAGAAAACCTGTATTATTATCTGGCAAGGATGCGTCAAATGTCAGTTTACTTTTCGCTGAGCATGAATTAAGTAATCCTTAGCCAAAGCTAGGACGCTAACTGCTAATAACTGAAGGCACATCCCTTGATTTTCAATGCCATTGTAAATATTACAACTATATAAATTATATACTATACATTTACTATATGTCATTTTTCAGGTATTAAATATCTCCCGAACCATATTTTCCTTTTTCTGCTGGTTACTTTCTATCTCCCGGACAGTCCTGTAGCCTATGTCACTCAATTAGATAAGAACTACAACTCCCAGAGGACGTTAGAGCAGCGCACTCCGTACTTCCGGGAAGAGGCTCGCTGATTGGCTGCTGGAAGGGGAATCTGTAGGAAACAAACACAAGAAGCTGAGAGCCGTCACAACATCAACAGAAAGTACAGTGCCAGACCTCTGCACTTTTTCGCTTTTGGGCTTTTGTGGCTTGCGCTTTGCTCATTAAACCGCGATGTGCTGAAACGTAAAGCGCATCCGCTGGGTGGAGGCGCCCGAGCTTTCGGTTGGGATTAGAATCGGACACCGATTAGGACTGAAGCGCAGAGTCGGGCCTAACGCAGAGGTAGTGTTTACACGTACGATCGCTGTCTGGAAACCAGGAGGAAAACGCTGGGTGCCAAACACGATCGCTGCCCTATGCAAAGGCTAATCGCGACCTTGTTTATCTAACGTTAGCTGCCTGTATTTATCTGATTGCTGGACCATTTTAATAAGCAATTTAGCAGAATGGCTGATGACATAACGCCAGTGTAAGAGCGTAGCTGCTTAAACAGTGACAGTTTGGCTCGCAGGATTTCCCGGGACTGTGGCAGAGTTAGCCTCAGCTAACAGGTTAGCTCCGGTGTGTCTTAAGTCCTGTGTCCGTGTCTGATCGCATTAGTTAGCGCTGCTGGCGAGCTCGCTGCCTTCCTGCCATATTTAGCTCGCAGGTCTTGTGCTGTTGCCTTGATTTGCAACAGCGCTCGCAGAAGCGTCCAGTGTTATTGCTAAACACCCAGCAAGCACAGCAGGCTGGCTGTCGGGTAATCTGCAAAATGCGCAGCCCGCTAACGCGGTGCGCTTCTGATCAGGGTTTAAACTCGGATGGAAAGCGTCAGGCAGCGTTAGCCGGAGAGCGTTAGCCAGCTGCCCGGTGCGCTCAGACTGGCTTTGGCATTTGGTGAACGTGTTTCGTGACGCTACCTGTCTGGAAGTTATTTTTAAACCCGTCAGCAAAGCTGCATTTGTGATTTATAGAGCAGCATGGCTTTATTTTCGCTGAAACTAAAGCAGCTGGCCGCAGGCGCTGCGGTTAGCGCAGCTGTTAGAGGTGCTCAGCTGCACAGAAGCGTGTGTCCGCGCGGTGACGGCAAACAGACCTGTTGCATTTTACAGCCTTATGTATAATCATAAGTCGCTGGTTAACTGGTTAGTGAGACACAGCTTTTGACTGGGTGACATTGCAGTGCGCCAAGGGCAATGCTGGAGTCGAGCTCTCATCTGAAGAAAAGAGAAAGTTTTATCTAAAGTGTGTGGCGTTTCCTCCTCACACCCGGACAGCCACAGTCCGCCTACCGTCGCATCTCAGGACTTGATCAATGTTCGCAGATCATTGCATTCAGCAAGCGTATTGTGTCTTTTATCAATCAGTTAAATTATAAAACAACATCCTTTCGAATTGGACTCTACACATTTGATTTCGCAAATCATAATACAGGAGTGTTGTAAGAAACAGCCAGATGAAAGATTAGCTGAAGCTGCCTAAACCTGGAGCGAACGGCAGGAGGAACAGGAAAGACAGAGGGGTTCAAGTAGGGTTATTATATGGCAGTACTGCAGTAGGGTTATTATATGGCAGTACTGCAGTAGGGTTATTATATGGCAGGATGCTCATCTAAGTGCAGCTGTACTTGCTTTGCGCTGATAGCATTGCAGCTGGTGGAAGTTACATTTGTTCTGTATAGTGCTACAGTGCACCCATCCTGAAATGCGCTGGAAGAGAGGGAGGCAGCAGCTGGTCTGCTGCTGTAGCGGTTACACTGAGTCCTGTCCGCCTCGTCTTTCATGCAACTTTATTAGATGCACTTTGTACTTGTGCTGTTTAAGCCGCTCTGGATGAGAGCAACTGGCAGTTGACTGCATGTAAGTGTAATTGTGATAACCCTTTCACCTCTCCCTCCCCCTCTCTCAGAGTCTGTCCTCAGAGGACGAGGGGCACACAGTGGCATTATGGCAGATGGAGAGGGCTCATCCTCTCTCAGACACGGTGAGATGCTTCTCTGGAGTCAAGCGTGAAACAGAAAGAAAACAGG
>CM032891.1:31473276-31480776 GCA_019176425.1 Megalops atlanticus
CATACTCTCACTGTACTCATACTCTCACTGTACTCACACTGTACTCACACTGAGCCCATACTCTCACTGTACTCTCACTGTACTCACACTGTACTCACACTCTCACTGTACTCTCACTGTAGTCACACTGTACTCACACTGAGCTCATACTCTCAGTATTATGTACTCACACTGAGCTCATACTCTCAGTATTATGTGGTCACACTCAGTACTTTCTGCTTGTCTGTGTCATGGCTGTACTGCATACTGTGTGCTGTGATGATGATGATGATGTGCAGGTGATGAAGAAGAACAAGCGTGAGCGTGATGAAGACAGTGTGCGGCATGGTGATCAGTACGACACCCAGCTGCTCTGGTTCCTCATGCGGCACATGAGACACAGAAGACCTCAGAGGGTGAGACACCCCTGCTAACACTTACAGCAGTACCAGTGCTAATGCTAATGCTAACACCTACAACAGTACCAGTGTTAATGCTAACAGCTATACCTCTGCTGGCACCGATGGTAATGCTAACACCTACGGCAGTACCAGTGCTAATGCTAAAGCGAACAGCTGCAGTAGTACCAATATCAATGTTAATACCTATACCTGTACCAGTACTAATGCTAATGCTAACACCTGTACCAATACCAGTACCAATGCTAGCATCTATACCAATACCAGCTCTAATATCAATACTGATAATACCGAAAGCAGTGCTAATCCCAGTATCAAGTCAGTACCACTGCTAATAACAGTATCATCACTAATATCAGTGGCAGTGTCAGTGCTAGTGCTAACACCAATGCCAGCATCAATATCTCCACCAGAAGAATAACTGTTTATACCTGTAGTGAAGGGAGAGAGCAGTCACCCCACCCGGCCTCGAACCCGGGTCTACGGGGTACCAAACCTGCAGCTTGACCGCAACGCCAAAGAGCCAGGCTCGTTGATATGGCAGTCAGAGCGCATACTCAACCGTAGTGACAGCACTCCGTCACAATACCAGGCCCAGTAACAACAGCAATACACACATACACACACACACACACACACACACACACACACACACACACACACACACACACACACACACACACACACACACACACACACACACACACAGATGATACCAGCATCTGGGGTAAATGTGTTGCCAGGGCCCAGTTCTGACAGCACTGCTGTAACTGTTTTTGTGATTGGCCCTGTGTGCTGATTGGCTCTGTGTCCTGATTGGCAGACTCGGCGGGGTGAAGCAGGGGCTGGTGACGGGGACACAGACGAGTCGTGGAGTTCGGCCGACTCCTCGGATGAAGAGGAAACGGGAGCCGACCACGTGCAGTGCATGTCCTCCTGAATACTGCAGCACGGCCAGGGACAGACGGACAGACACACTGACTCACACACGCAACACACACGCACGCACACTCAAACTCACACACTGACTCACACACACTGACTCACACACACAACACACACACTCAACACACACACACACATACACACTGACACTGACTCACACACTCACATACACTGACTCACACACACACTCTCACACATTCTCACACACACACACACACACACACACACACACACACACACACCCTGCCACTCAGACAACAGCAACACACACAGACACACACTCACAGACACAGTGAGATACACACACACACTGAGAAACACACTCACTCTCTCACTCACACTCACACACTCTGGTACACTGCCCGACGTTTCCGCTGTTAGAGTGGTGATATATGCACACAAGTGACAGTACACACACACACACACACACACACACACACACACACACACACACACACACACACACACACACACACACACACAGTTTGACTGATGAGAAACGCAGACACACAGATCTGAGACACGTATGAGTGATATATAATCATGGTGCAAGTCTGAGTCACTGTTCCACTGAGAGGTGCAACTGCCTAACGCTGGACACACAGAGAAGCTCTGTAAACTGTCCAATGCACTGAGGGACACGCCCACACACACACTCGCGCACACACACACACACACACACACACTCGCACACACACACACACACACGCAGACACACACTCGCGCGCACACACACACACACACACACACACACACACACACACACACACACACACACACACACACACACACACACACACACAGACACACACACGCTAACAGCACCGCAGATGTGATGACCGTACAGACTGAGTGATGGAAGGAGGCAGGAAAGGTGAAGATGGCTGTTTATGCCCCCTTCCCCCTGCACTGCATGCCCCCCTCCCTGTGTGACAGTGGCAGGGGGGAGAGTTATACCCCCCCAACCCCCTCCCCCTGTTTAGGAGCTCAGTGTCCGAGCAGAACGGTGAGTATTTCCTCACCCGATCCCGCCTGCGACAGGACCCTCTGGACAGACGGACACGTCAGCACCCAGCCATCCTCCTCTTCCTCCGTTTCGGATTGATACCAAAATCCTACTGACAGCACTTCCTTCCGCAGACGTCTGTTTGTCTGAACAGTCCCAAACTCTGGATTCTTCTTTCATTCAGAAATCCCTTCGGACTCGCAGGTGCCCGCCCACCAGCTCAGAAGGTAGCCAATCAGGCGCTTGGTCTGCTCTGCTCCTGCAGCTCTGTGTGGTAGGGTGTGCGGGGCAGTAAACTGTAGTCTTGTAGTCTGATTATCTGCAATTAACAAACGCGATTAACTCGGAGGGATGTCCACCCAATGAAGAGACTGAATATTGTGTCTCCCGGGGGGGTTCAGGACCGAGGCTGCCCCCCACACCCCCAGGCCGCACACTGGAAGTTGCGCAGCCCCCCCCCGGACCCCGGACCCCTGCCCATGGACACGGCCGTTTGAATACACCCACTGATGGCTGTGATGCCCCCTGTGTAACTCCTCCCTGGCTGCAGGAGGTGCAGCTGTGCGCCTTCCTCACCACCCGCGGGGGCGCTGTGGTGTGGGTGCGGGAGGGGGGCAGGGAGAGCTTATTTTGTTGGTCAGTTTTTGTTATTCTGAGGACAAAGTTCACCTTTTCTCTTTTTGTATGAGAAATTTAAAAATGAAAGATATCTGTTTTTTTCTTTGCAGCTATATAAGTGTATAGCTGTAAAGTAGAAAACACTTCAAGAGCTAATGTTTGACAAAGTCGGATAAAAAATGATTTCAGATTGATACCAATGAAAAAAAAAAATGCAGAGGTTTATATTTGATGAAAACATTACTTACAATGAGGAAAAAAACAGTTTTGTGCATTTGGCATTTTGATGTGCACAGTATTTAATGAGGCTGGCACTGACGGACTCTTTCTCTCCAGCTTAGCAGCAAACCTTGGTTTCTCTTCCCTCCTTTTCTGTTTTTTCCCTTTTGCAGCTGACAGTGTTCTACACCCTTTCTCTTTGAAATGATTTGATTTGGTTTGTGCAGTAAATGAGAGAACTGAAGCGTTGTGTGTGTCTTCCTTCCTTGTTTGTTGCAGAAGGTTTGAACAGAGACGCTGCGGAAATTTGTATTCTTCAAGGGAGAATGTTTGAGTCCATGTACTCATGCATTTACATTTACATTTATTCATTTGGCAGACGCTTTTATCCAAAGTGACTTACAAGTGAGGCAGAGTACAACACAAGCAAATAGCCACATAAGGAGTCAATAGTATTACAAGCTCTGCATGACCAGGTTTCAATAGTTGGCCAGACAAGGTACAAACTGACTGATAGAGACGCAAGTGCATGAAACCATAGAGTTTTTTAATGGAAAACAAAGTTTACAGTATAAGAAATTGCTTTAGGTGGTAGTGTTTCAGGTGCTCAAGTGAGAGCGGAAGAGCTGTCTTCAGATTTTTCTTGAAGACGGAGAGGGACTCGGCAGAACAAGTAAAGTGTGGAAGTTCATTCCACCATTGGGGGACAACAGCGGAGAAGGTTCTGGACAGTGATTTTACGCCGCGATGAGACGGGACCACCAGGCGCCATTCGATGGCAGAGTGTAGCGGTCGGAAGGGAACATAGACCTGCTGTAGTGAGTTCATGCAGGTGCAGTTTTGTTGGATATTCTGAATGTAAGCATTAAAGGAACATGATGCGGGCAGCTAAACTGAGCCAATGGAGAGAGACACAGAGAGGTGTAATGTGGGCCCTCTTAGGTTGATTGAAAACCAGACGTGCAGCTGCATTGTGTAGCAGCTGCAGAGGCTTGATGGTGGATGCTCTAGGCCAGACGAGAGAGCATTGCAGTAGTAGAGTCTTCAGGCCTGGACAAGGAGCAGGTATGCAGCAGTTACTCCAGAGCTCTTTGTTCAATTTTGGCCTGTGGAGGTTTGTTCTGTATTACCCTGCTGGGGTCAGTTTGTCTCAGAGACACAGGTCCCAGTGACTAAAGCAGCAGCATTAGCCTGCAGACTCTGCCACACACTTCAGCAAGAGAACACGCCTGTCTCCATCTAGTGGTAACAGGTGAGAATGGCAGGGGCATTAAAATGGCTTCTATCACAAGTTTGACATGGATGACCTGCCTCTGCTCACCCTCACTCTCCTCCAGACGTTTGCCATCCCCTCCACCTTCATCATCCTGACATTTTATTGACAACAGTGGTGGCAAATGAGATGCATTCTTGAAACATTGATTTTTTTATCTTTATGAAATACTAAGTCAAATGTATAAGTAAGCATACATTATTGCAGCTGAAAAAGTGCTGATTTCTGGTTATTAAATGGTGCCTGTGTGCAGATGTTTAGGGTGTCTGTCCCTCCACATG
Organism: Megalops atlanticus; assembly: GCA_019176425.1. Taxonomy (NCBI): domain Eukaryota; kingdom Metazoa; phylum Chordata; class Actinopteri; order Elopiformes; family Megalopidae; genus Megalops; species Megalops atlanticus. Next base: position 31,478,017 of record CM032891.1, read on the forward strand.
TCAGTGGCCCCCTGGGTCCGGACACTGCTCTCTCACACACTTCATCTGCACATAATCATCCCAGTGTCAGAAAGTCATATAGTGTCATAATTCTGCGGCATAATAACCGTTCTCGTGATGAGGGTTAGATGTTGTAAATGAAGGTTGTGTGAATGTTGTGCATGTGTTTCTTGAGCGTTGAGAGCAGAGAGAAAGGAGCCAACAGGAAGTCCTTTAGGAAGTCTTTATTGGTTCATCTCTACAGTTTCCTGTCCACAGTTTCATATTAGTCACTACATGTTAGATTAGATCCAATACTGCAACAGCAGTCAACTACACAAGACCCTAAACCCAGCACAGCAGCTGCCCCCTGCCCCGCCCACATGTCCCGCCCATATGCCACGCCCATTCTGCGTGTGCACTCACCTGCCTGCCCAAAACCCTCAGAAAGAGTTACCTGTTAGAATAAACGCCATGAGTCCAGGCAGATACTGCAGAATGTAAACTGCATTCTACAATCTCTGCATAAAAATACAAACAAATATGCTTTAAAAATATCTGACATATAATAAATGACATTAGAAATATTGCTGTGCTGTGAAGGTCAGTAAGAGTGTGAACCCAGACGCTGTCAGAGGACGGGGGGCTGCTGGAGAGTTTCTAATCTCATTCAAACACAAGGCTTCTAGTGCTATCTGTACAACATTCAAAAGACATCTTTTATTACCCCAAACATGATGATAATAATTATGAGAAGAAGAGCAGTACAACATTAAGCCCATCTCATCAGCATCAAATCAAATATAAGAAAAAAACAGCTAAAAAGGCCTCAATACCAGTTAGTTTCCATCACTCTCTGGTGGTTTTGGAAGGGGGGGAGAACGGGGGAGGGATGGGGGGGGCAGGATGGGGAGGGGTAGGATGGGGAGATGGGGAGTCATATGAAGTTTGTGTCTCTGCAGATGAAGCCTGAAGCAGCCAGTGACAGAATGGCAAGAGGATCCAGTGACACCAGACAGCAGTGATTTACTGGGCTGCTTTCACTGAAGAGAAATAGAGAGAGAGAGAGAGGGAGAGGGAGAGGGAGAGAGAAAGAGGGAGGGGGAGAGAGAGAGAGAGAAAAAGATGGGGGAGGGAGGGAGAGAGAGAGGGAGAGAGAGAGAGGGAGAGAGAGAGGAGAGAGAGGAGAGGAAGAGAGGGATGAAAGACAGATGAAAGTGATGAGAGAGGGATGAGAGGGAAGGGGTGCTACAGACACAGGCTAAGTGCTCTTGGTGAGGAGTGCTGGAAAGGAAAGGCACTGTGGCTTTGACTGACACGTCGTGTTTAAGGCCCAGCAGTGGGACTGCACAACTCATAAGGTGCTCTAAAACAGTAACACACACAGGACACAACAGAGCGAGCTCAGAGCCCCCCCCCCCCACACACCCTCTGCCAGCCACACGCACGTCTGCCATCGCTAACAGTCCTAAATAAGCACAGTGTGACACTGCTTTCTGACAGGGTTACTCCTGCCAGAGGCTCCGGAGTCACAGCGACTGCAGTCACCTGTCTGCCTGGCAGGGGAGTCTCAGCGACTGCAGTCACCTGTGTGCCTGGCAGGGGAGTCTCAGCGACTGCAGTCACCTGTGTGCCTGGCAGGGGAGTCTCAGAGGGAATCCCTCAGGCAGATGTGCAGGGATCGGCTGCAGAAAGGCCACCACATCCAGAATGGAAGATTTTAAATTTCACTAAACTCATTCATTCTTGCCACTTGTTGCCACTGCATATGCATATAGTGTTGTACACGTGATGGGTGACGTTTTACAATAGTCTACAACATATACATAAGCCCAATACAGTGTGGGACAGTGGCAGTCAGTGATATATGTGGCCATATATATTTCCCTGCCTCTGGCTGGTGGCGCCGGGGGGGTTGGGGGGGGCTCTGATTCGCACAGTGGCACTGAAACACAAAACCACTTTATTTCCTTTACTAAATTTGGTCTAAGATAAAATAAAACAATTAAAATAAAACCTATTTTGGGAAAATTACCTCTCACACAGTGCTCTGTAGACAATCCAGTCTTCTTTCATAACTATTATAATTTTATTACTAATATTAATATCCTTTTTTCTTAATTGTTTTTTTCACGAAATAATAAAATGAAATAAACTTTTTTTTGTTTTGTTTTGTTTTTTGTCCTTATAAAAGCTACATATTTCCTACTGGGTATTCTAGCAAGGTGTTAGTGTTTCTCATAGTTAATTTCTCTTTCTTTAAAAAACATCTACTGACCTAAAAGGTGGAGTAATCAGAAGTCCTGTGTGTTATATTGTCCTGTTGTTTGGATGGTTTTTGGGTTTGGGGGGAGGCAGATGCCACTGTTCCCCGTCCCAGCCTCTGCACACTCTCCCATCAGCCATTTCAGCACACCTGTGTCTCACCTGTACTCAGGTAAGTCTGAAAATGGCTCTAGGACGTTGGTGACAGTGTGTTTGCGCTCCAGTCCTCCACTGGATTGTGGTCTCACCTGAAATACTGGCACTTCTGATGTAAACATAGACATTTTTCATAAGCCTCACTCTTTCTTTTTGATTTCATTTTTTATCCAATCAGAGCAAGCTTTACTTACAGTAGTGAGAACTCCACAGTTACCCCCTGACCCAATGCAGCTCTCTGAACCTCAGCAGAGAAACCGAAGCCCTGCACCACAGTGCCCTCTGACCGCAGAGGGAGGGATCTGCTTCTGACCGCAGAGGGAGGGATCTGCTTCTGACCACAGAGGGAGGGATCTGCTT
>CM032891.1:31490776-31500776 GCA_019176425.1 Megalops atlanticus
TTCCTCTGAGTGTGTGTGTGTGTGTGCCTGTGTTCCTCTGAGTGTGTGTGTGCGTGTGTGTGTGTGTGTTTGTGTGCCTGTGTTCCTCTGAGTGTGTGTGTGTGTGTGTGTTCCTCTGAGTGTGTGTGCGTGTGTGTGTCTGTGTGTGTGTGTGTGTGTGTGTTCCTCTGAGTGTGTGTGTGTGTGTATTTTTATGGCAGACTTCCACACAGACGGAGTTCATTTCCTGCTCTTCACCTTTCCCTGAACCCTCCCTCTCCCTGCGTCCTCCTTTCCGCCCTCGTTTGGAGCATCTCTCCATCAGGGCTCCCTCCAGCTCTCACAGCAACCCTCACTCACAGCAACCCTCACTCACAGCAACCCTCACTCACAGACCTGCGGCATGGACACCATTCTTCCATCTGCTGGGGATTCAAACCCAAACCTTCCCCCTGCCACCGAGGGCTATATTCATGTCACAGATCAGACAGTCTGTGCGCACTGCAAGGCTGGTCAGGAAAAATCTGTGTCGGTTTCATCAGACGGCTTTGACTTCCTCTACAGCACAACAGCAATGTCCCAGTAAAGATTTGAACCTGCAGCTCACACTGCGCAGCTGTGCCTCAGAGGCTTTGAGGCCCATCAGAGGATGCAGATTAAAACAGCCCTGCAGTCAGACAGGGGACTCCAGGAACCCCAGAGTTTCCTAACAAACATTTACATTATTCTCATTACCTGCCATGCATGAGTATAACTGCTTGCAAAGTGTATGTGTGCACTATATATAACACTCATATATACAGCAGTGCATACATATGTATGTGCATTGCTATATATAACACTGTATATAATGTATATACACAGTATATATATATATATATATATATATATATATATATATATATATATATATATATATATATATATATATATATATATATATACACACACACACACACATAGTATATCTAGTGTGTATATACACGGTATACTGTACATATGTAATGTGTGTATGTATACATAGTGTGTATATATATATATATAATGTTGATTGGAACAAACTGTACACTTCACCAGTCTGATGTGTATGTTCTGAAATCCACTGTATCGCATTCAATAACAATGGCGTCTATTAAAGTTGTGAAAGTGAAGGGTTATGAGGAGAGCAGGTCTGTAACATGCGAAGGAGAGTCTCTCGGCTGTGAAGATGACATGTCTGTTTCTTATCTCGACAGGAATTTCCTCTGACTGCAAGATGTGCGTCAATAACGCGCAACCATTTTCAGTCGCTCTCCCTCTCCCGCGGCCATCTCAATTAAACGGCACATTAATGAAATAAATAACTGCCAACAAACACATCAATGCAGAGACGCACAGAAACCGCCTGAAATCGCATCCCCTCTCGCAGTTTGCCCTGAGAAACATTTCGCAAAACACTAACCGTAATTTAACACGCTGCTGTTTTAGGATGAAAATATTAGCTAATAAATATTACTGTTAATGTTATTAGTATCCAGTTTTCGGCGTTGCGCGCCGTGGCTCTTTAAGCGTCTCCGCTCTCCTTCTCTCCCAATTTCACAACAAAAGATCAGTGAGAGGGGGAAGAAGCGAGCGAACGAAGAAAGTGCCATCATGGATTTCATTTTGAATCTCACTGCCAATCTCTCCGCCCTCCCCAAACTACGCCGCTCCGTGCACATTCTGCTCCTCTTCATTATAAATAGATACCAACCAAATGTTACACTGAAAGCTTTACTCCCAGCGCTGTGCTTTAAAATGGTTGCATTTACACATTCGCTACTTTTATATAAAGCTGTGTGCCTCGAGTGAGGTAACTGCCGGAGCCAGTTTCTCTAAAGAGGTGACGTTAGGACAAGCAGCCCTGCCGTAATAGTCCTGTTTGTAGTAGTAAGTAGTAGCAGCAGAAATGGGATAATGGTTGTTTACGATCCAAGTTCGCGGTGACGGTGTGATCTAGTCAAACCTCTCCATAATCCAAATAATGCATTTATATGTTACTGACAAAAGGATCAGCTAATCACCGACCCACCTTGCATTTATGGACGCACCGTGCTGTCCTCGTATCGCGGGATATATGGTCAGGTCAAATTTTGTAACCGAAAAGGCTTTGTCGAGAATTCCGCGGATTAGACAGGTTAATATTTTGTACTTTTAAAGAACTTTAGTATATTTTTAGTTTTCTGAAGTATACTGGCTGGACTATGAAGCATAAAGCGTGATTCATTCAAAGGTTCACGAACATATAAAACAAATACATGAAAACACAATACAACCACAGATAACATACTTTAAAAATTCTAGCCTATGTGTATTCTTTTTGGGAACTTAGTTAAAGTACACGTATCAATATTTCTTAAGTCTTCCATGTGCTTGTGGATCCACTTTGGGTTACTTTTTATACTTCACAATTTGTCCGGGTCTGTAACAGTTTTTACAGGGCAAATACTAAATGTCTCTAGCCGGTATGGTTGGTATTTTAGGCCCTCGGTTAAAGTGTAAAATTTTAGTACGGATGTTCTCTAATCCTGGCATCAATAGCCTCGTCAGACAAGCAGACACCCGCGCTACACACATCGGCTCATACATGCACACACAAGTACTCAAGTGTGCAAGACTACATGTATGCACAAGCGCCAATCAGCGCGACCACCCGCTCACCACCGCAACACATCAAGCAAGAAATGTAGGGAAAAATACAGACAAAATGTATACAATTAACATAAACATATCTTATTTTCCACATTTGCAAAAGTCGTCGCCAGATAGTTGTTAAAAAAAAAAAACAACAATAGACTATTCGTAATGAAAAAAATATCTTGAGTAATGTTTCACTGGAACGCGAAAACGGTGCAGTTCCGTATAATCACCAATAAATGTGCATATGTATATGTATTCATAAGTATTTTTTAATATAAAAGAATTTTTGTGATGAAAGTAAGGCTCAATGTACTTACGGGAGAGGCGGCGAGCAGATTAATGACACGACACGTCATGATTACGTTTCACTTGAATTAAATACATTACGAGTTGGGAAAAAAATGGAAATCGGGGTTGTTGTATACAAGCATACGCCGTTCCCCCCTCCCCTCTCTCCCGCGCCGCCTCTCCTCCCCTTCTCTCTCGCACGTCTCTCTCCCTTGAATTTTTTCAAAGATCCCTTTATTGTGCAGTCGTGAGTGAGTGAATGAGAGAGAGAGAGAGGGAGAGAGAGCGATGAGAGAGGGAGGGAGAGTGATGTAGGTTGCAAATGTAATTATAATCTTTCCAGCACCATTTTAGACCGTTCCCACATGTGCACCTTTCTGTCCGCGGTGGCGCACAGCGAAGCGCCAGGCACGTTAAACGACGCTAAACTGTGGACTACATATCTCACGCACAGAATACTGACATGTTGTCGTAGCCATTCGGCGTATTTTTTCGATCAAAGTAAGACAAAAGTGACAGTTTTAGGTGTGGTTTCCGACCGTGTTTTGATAAGCGAGGCCGGAAGCGCACGGTTACAAAGTTTCACATGCACGCTGCTGGAGTTTGTGATTTTTGTTTCGTTTAAACACATCCGTTAAAAACAATCACACTCACACACACACACACACACACACACACACACACAGAGAGAGAGAGAGAGAGAGAGAGAGAGAGAGAGAGATTGCCAATAAAATAAAGGCACATAATAACAACAATAAATTTATTTCATGTTTAGGAGTCTGTTTAAAAGAAATAGCATGCGTGCTGGATTTATGTAGTGCTAGTGCTATAGTGATATGTGTGAAAGCCTTGCTCTCTGCGGATGTTCAGCGGAAAGGATGCGCAGTCTTTGCGAGTGAGTAATATGCGCGATCCCGCAGCCAGGTGCGGGAATAGAACGCAGAGCGGCTCGCAGTCTCAGGTGCGATCCTGTGAGCGTTCAGGCCTGCAGTGAGCCCAGTTAGAGCCCCACCTGTGCACAACTGTCTGAACCTGCAACAGGCTCAGAACTGAAGGCAACTGCTTACGTCACTCAGAGCCATGTCTTTCCACTTTCTCTTTAAATGCAAAATACATTTTGACATTCTCAGAATGTCTTTTAAATATTTATTATTATTACTAAATAATAATAAGGAGTCTAAATAGGGAACTTTCACCCCACCTGAAAACTAACCACACTGACCAACCATAGACAGCGCAGCTGTCATTGTGAGGGGACTGTGCTTCCTACATCACTTCACACTAATCCGGACTGTCGTATCTATCGTACAGTTTTTACATGCCACCCGTTTATACGGCTGCATGGGTGATGAGGTAACTGAGGCTTGGGACATGGACATCCCATCTGGCAGTGTGTCAACCTTTTGGCTGTAAGATGTGCTCCTTATCAGAGCAGCACCCTGCACACTCTGTGTGTGTGAGGAGTGTGTGAGAAGCAGCGCAGCCATTGGCTAACACGCCTCCCCTGAACCGGCCGTGCCCGCACACCTGCACACCTGAGGCTGGCGGCAGGTTGTGTCTCCGTGCCGCTCCGCTGGTCCCTCCCCTCCTTGTGGTGAAGCTGATGTTTGCACTCGGCAGTGGCAGGAGCGCGGCGGTGTCACGGGCGCCGGTGGCGGGACAGGTTTGGCGGGACGGCCTCATGACAGCGCCTACTGCAGCCTCTACTGCCACCGTGGCTCCATGCCTATCATCTGCCTAACCCTCTCTGTGAGATGATAACAGCATATGTAATATTACATTTATTACAGTTTTTTACAACCGTTTTCACACTTAGGTCAATACCATGGCCACTTTTTCAAAACTCTTAACACTGTGTGCTTAAAAACCATGCATATGAGCACATCAGTTAATCTTTCGTGCAAAATGCACTACAACCACGAAAACACTTCATAATTCACCCAAAAGTGACTCGTGCTGCCATAACTATAGCAAATGCTCTCTCCCAGCAGACTACTTTGTCACTCAAAGTACAATGGACTGAAAAACAGAAACAACTTGAAGCATTGCAAAATGCATAGATTATGTGTTGCTGTATCCTCTGTTTTAGCATAGATTACTGTTGTGTTGCATTTTAAAAAAAGGAAAAAAGAATGACACCTCTTTAGAGTACATATTGTAATACCAAACAAATAATTCTAAAATGCTGCAATATGTTTCATTACAGCAATATGCTAAAATTTCTGTTACTGTATAGGCCTACCACAGCACAACAAAAAGCATGCAGATGTTACGTATTCATTTCCAGTGCATTAAGTTACAGACAACAATACATGATACAGTATACCACAGTAATACCACTGGAAGTCTACTGTAGCCCTAATGCTGATCCATCCTGTCCTCTCTATTTGGAGTCAAACTTTTACATGTATGAACTTCATGTTTACAGTAACATTCTCCTGCCTTGAATCTTGGAAATATGTAAATCTTTAGCATATCTTATCCACCCCTACAATCCCCCTCGCCCCATAAATATTTGAAGCCAAGCAGCTATCATGACACCAAGAACAAACTTTTTGATCTGTTGTTTTGCCTGTTACAATACTTTAGATACCACTATTGAGTGTGGTAAATTTACTGTAGTTATATTCTTGGGTCACTTTCTCTCACTGATAGCCCATGACTTACATATACAGCAGTAATAGTGGAAAAATCTCTTCAGCGACAACTACATCTATATTTTGCCTATATACATGCATATTTCAATGCAAATATGACCACTTACAAAAGTGGTAACAAGGCTGCAAACAAAAAACTGAATAAACTTTCTGCTAAAATCAGAACAATCTGTCTTATTTCAAGCATATTTCCATCTACAGTGATCTAAATTTCGTTAGGTTTTGAACTGAAAGTTAACTGTTTTGAACAGAGTATCTTAATGTCTGCAAAATTTGCTGTAGTTGTACAGAATTTTGCTGGTGGTGAACATTGAGAGAGGTATTCATGAATTTCGGAAGAAGTGGTGATTGAATGCATTTTGTATCAAAGCAATGCAAAAGTATACACAGTTTAGTTCACATAGTCTACTGATATGGTGGATGTGTTAAGTGTTTTGAAAATGTGGACATGGTATTGAGACACGTGTGATGCAAACTGTAATGTTGATATATATATATATATATATATATATATATATATATATATATATATATATCAAAACATGTATTTTGGTGTGTGTATTGGGGGTGTTACAATCCTGCAATGGATGAAATAGGTTTGTTGAGTAAAGTTTAGCACTGAAACAAAGTATTTGGGAGAAAAGAGAAGTGCTGACTGACAGAGACAGGATCAGAGAGCAGGAACCATGAGATGAGCAGGAAGCTCTGAGCTCCTCCGGTCCTGAGTGCTTACAGGCAGAGTTACACCTGAGGTCACAGGTGCTGGGTCCTGCGTGTGCCGAACTGCACTGAGGTTTGGGCTGTGAGGTGGAGGTTTGGGGTGGAGGTGGAGGTTTGGGGTGGAGGTTGTGGGTGGAGGTGGAGGTCTGGGGTGGAGGCTGTGAGGTGGAGGTTGTTTGGTACTTATGTGTGATGTAGATGTTGTAGAGCTGCTCATTTGTATTTGTTTTTGTTGCTGCCTTGAAAATCATTGTTTGTGCGCGCTATGAGAGACATTGCAACCGGAGTCAAATTGCCTGTATGTGCAAAAACATACTTAGCCAATGAAGTCTGATTCTGGTTCTGATTATTGCTCCAATAAAAGAGTGAGAGTGAGAGCATGTGAGCAGGTTTAAACACAGACAGTCCCAAACCACAGCAAGGAATCAATCAGCATCAGATTCAGAACCTGGCCTGGATTCGGAATCAGATTCAGAACCTGAGCTGGAGGAAGAGCACAACAGCAGGATCAGTATGTGGTGTGTTTGGGCCATATGAGTGGGATGTAACTATACATGAGACATGTATATATGCGTGTGTGTATGTTAGTATTTGTGTGTATGTATGCATGTGAGTGTAAGTATTTGGACATGTGTATATGAGTATTTTTGTGTGCACACATGTATTTGTGCGTGTGTGTATGTGTGTGTGCGTGTTTGTGTGTGTGTATGTGTGTGAGTGAGTGTGTGTGTGTGTGTGTGTGTGTATCTGCTACTGCAGCATCACTCGGCTCGATTGTTTTCCCAGCCGCAGCAGAAATGCGCCAATTAATATGCAGAGAGTGAGAGACAAACAAAAACCCAGAGAGAGAGAGAGATGAGAGAGAGAGAGAGAGAGAGAGAGAGAGAGAGAGAGAGAGAGAGAGAGAGAGAGAGAGAAGAGGGAATGAAGGAAATGAAATGTGAGAGGGAGAGAGAGATGGTCGGAGATACGGAGGAGTTCAGTGGTCTGGATGAAATGTGATAGATGTATGAGCAGGAGAGAGAGAGGTCGATATGCACATATTCAGAGACGGGAGATGGATGTGCACAGGCTGCTGGCCTTTGTGCTCAGCTCTTCCTGCCGACAGTTATTGATACTGTAATATTCACAGCTGCACAACACTGCCCCAAACTGGCTGCAATGGAGATGATTTGGCAGCAATAAACACCTAAGTATGTGTCTGAGTGCGTATGCGTGTGTGTTTGTGTGTGTGTTTGTGTGTGTGTGTGTGTGTGTGTTTAAGGGTGTGGACAACTATTATCACTGCATTTAATTAATGTTGCAGTGTCCAGTCAGTCAGTGTGTATATACTGTATTAACCCTCTCTCTCAGTGCAGTGTTAGTGTGCTGTAGTGTCAGTGTGTACATACTGTATTAACCCTCTCTCTCAGTGCAGTGTTAGTGTGCTGTAGTGTCAGTGTGTACATACTGTATTAACCCTCTCTCTCAGTGCAGTGTTAGTGTGCTGTAGTGTCAGTGTGTATATACTGCATTATCCCTCTCTCTCAGTGCAGTGTTAGTGTGTGTGGCTCAGAGTCAGTGACAGCAGAGTGAAAGTTAGCAGAGCCCAGTGCAGTGCAGGCCAGTGTATGTGTGCAGATAAGGGATTCAGCCTCTTTCCTTTTTTCTGTAACTATACCCCCTCCCCCCTTCTTAATATGATGTAAAAAGCTAATCGCATGCAAATGTCTGTTGTCCCGGTAACCAGTCCCGAAAAATCCCTTTGATGTTTCACCCGGCTCATTCTCTCCACGTTCTCTTTGTTCTCCAGATTCACACTGCTTTGTCAACATCCCCCTTACCCCTCTCTCTCACTCCCTCTCTCTCTCTCGATTTCTCTCCCCTTACCCCTCTCTCTCTCTCCCTCCCGTTTTCTCTCTCCTTACCCCCCTTTCTCTCTCCCGCTTTCTCTCCCCTTACCCCTCTCTCCTTACCCCCCTGTCTCTGTCCTTCTTTTTCTCTTTTCTCACCCTTCTGTTTTCCACTACCCCTCTCTTTCACTCTTTATCCTCTTATTCTACATCATGTCATTTCTATCTTTTTCTTCTGTCTCCTGCCTCTCCCTCATTCCCCACTGAGCCCCTCTCTCTCTCCCTCTCTCTATCTGTATCTCTCTCCCTCTTTCTTTCTCTCTCTCCCTCTTTCTTTCTCTCTCTCTGTATCTATCTCCCTCTCTCTCTCCATCTCTCTCCCCCTCTCTCGCCCCTCTTATGTTCAGCTATAACTGCCTACTTACCTTCTCTTTACACCAGTGCCCCTTTCCTCTGAGAGCAGCTCTGAGCACAGACACCTGATCTGAGATCAGCTCTGAGCATATGGTCAATTGAGACTTTCCAGTGTCTTGTGGACTTAAGGACTTTTTAGTAAAAGTGTAGCGGGGTGTGTGAGTGAGGTGTGTAGCAGGGTGTGTGGGTGTGTAGTGGGGTGTGTGAGTGTGGTGTGTAGCAGGGTGTGTGGGTGTGTAGCGGGGTGTGTGAGTGTGTAGCGGGGTGTGTGAGTGTGTCAGGTCTGCAGATGTAAACGGAAGGGCTGGTGGCAGCACTGTGCACAGACTCACCCGCTGATTAACACCAACGTTAATTAAATTAAATCTTAATTATGATTTCACCCACTGAATAGAATTCTTAGATGAGATCATCTGCCCTGTGGTGTTTTTAAAAAATCTTTCAGTCTGAAATGTCCTTTAACGTAAGCGCTTGCCAATTCAAACAATGCTTTGGGCATATTGTTACATTTTTAAAGAAAGTGTCTGCTGTCGTGAATAACCACTTTGCTTAGAATGTTATAAGATTTGTTCAGTTCAGACCCAAAACACTCCCTGAACACTGAGACAGAGATGCAGCACTCAGACACAGAACTGAACACTGAGACACTACTGAGACTGAGGCGAGTCAGTGTTTTTCAGAGCTGGAGAACCTCCTCTGTATAACTGAGCTGAAAGCATTTCAATAAAACCAACCGAAACGCGGCCGGAGTGGCGATGCTTTAGTTTTTATTGAAGCTAAATGATACCTTATTCAGCACTGTCCAACTCAGCCCCTCCCCTCAGACAGTTTTCATCATTAGGCGCATCGAGTGGGAAGCACAAGGTCCCACACCAGCATTCCATCTTAAAAATGTAAACAACGATATTTCAAGGTTATACTGAAACTTTAAAACAATACTTTGGTAAAATAGTAATATTTACATTGGGCAGGATTAACCATGTGAATACATTCATGACTATGCAAGGAAGCTCCATAAAACAGCCAAATGAGAGGAAGGTAGGTATGAGGGCAGCATGTGGAGTCAAACCCACAACCCTCCCATTGACCCTGCACCTGTACCGCCACACCTGTACCTTAGTGTACCCCTCACCTGTGCCCTGCTGTACCCCACACCTGTACCCCACACCTGTACCCTGCTGTACCCCTCACCTGTGCCCTGCTGTACCCCACACCTGTACCCCTCACCTGTGCCCTTCTGTACCCCTCACCTGTGCCCTGCTGTACCCCACACCTGTGCCCTGCTGTACCCCACACCTGTACCCCTCACCTGTGCCCTGCTGTACCCCACACTTGTACCCCAGTTTGTGTGTGTTGGGGAGTGTGAGTTTGTGTGTTGGGGGAGTGTGTGTGTGTTGGGGAGTGTGTGTGTGTGAGTGTATGTGTGTTGGAGGGTGCGAGTGTGTGTGTGTT
>CM032891.1:31505776-31515776 GCA_019176425.1 Megalops atlanticus
GGTGACCTCAATGGAGGGGCCAGCCATCACCCCACAGAGGGAACCAGCACACCCCTCTCCTGCACCACCGCAGAGCCCTGTGTGACCCCCCCCGGCTCACGCAGGAGCGCCCCTCACACCCGCAGACGGTCAGGGGTCGGGGGTGAGGGGTCGGAGGTTACCAGTGTTGTGGATGGCGTGAGTCCACAGCAGTTGGGCAACATCGTGTGTCCATGCCTCCCTCTCCTCCACCGACGCCGCCTGAAAGGTCAGGCAGTCCCGGGTACGAGGGGCCTGCCGCACCCACACCTCGAACCTCAAACCCTCCTCCCCCACGCTCTGCGTCAGCCCCATCTCTCCTGCCTGAGGGGGGGGGACAGACAGAGAGTAAGTATTATCAAGAATTTTGTGAGAAGTAAGAATTTTGCAAAACATCCTACAAGTACACGTCAAGTACACGACAAGGAAAACTTCACAGAAGTAATGCAGAACAGAATTGTATATAAGTGTGTGTGTGTGTGTGTGTGTGTGTGTGTGTGTGTGTGTGTGTGTGTGTGTGTGTGTGTGTGTGTGTACTTCACCTTAATGCTGTGTTTGAAGCTGTAGACGGTGCGTCCCGGACTGGGGGTCTTGGTTTTGGTGATGATGAGGAATTGCTGGTACAGAAACACCCTCCTCATCCCGGTCTTCCTCCTCCTGGACCCCCCCCACAGCAGCAGCTCCCCCTGCCGCACCAGCTCGCCCCTCTGTGACACAGGCACCTGGGGGGCACACGCACAAACATTCACTCCTGTCAGTCAGAGTCGGGGAGCTGCGGCTCCTGCGTGTTTCCGGTCAGGCTTCTCACCGGGCAGCCCGTGATGAGGTCGCTGGCGCGGAGGTCCTCGCCGTGCTGCTGTATGTGGCGGAGGGCGGAGAGGGCGGAGTCGGAGGCGGGGCTGAGGCCGCCCAGCTCCTCCAGGGCCTGGCAGTACTGCTCCAGCCTCAGCACCGGGGCCTGCAGGCACTGTGGGAAGGACAGCGCCGAGGGGGGGGCCAGCGCCGGCAGCTTCGCCTGGGGGGGGTACACCACTCACACCTCTGCTCTTCACTTACAAACACACTACACCCCCCCACACACACACTACACCCCCTACACACCCACACACAGCACACTCCCCTTATAAGAACACACCAGGACGATTTCGTTCATATTAGTGCTTGATTCTTAAAAGTCTAGTTCCAAATGAAGAGGTAAACCTAACTGACATAGCTTCAATCTTCAAACAGAATGTATTTGAAGTGTTATGTATATATATACAATCTGTTATTCAAAAAAACAGAATTAATTCATTTTTCATTAATTACTGAGCAGTTTGAGTGATTCTTACAAGAGGGGTTTTTAAACAGTATTCATACAGAGGGTTTCTGTCTCAGTGTTTTTGATCACTGTCAGCAGGTCACTGTCTACTTATATCAGTATCTCTTGTACACAGTATCTTCTTGTTGAATTCAGGGCTGCTGCTTGGCTGCCATCTTGAGGCCTCTGTTGGTACTGCGTGTGCAGGGCCTCTCGGAATCACTCCGGCATTCTCAGCCCCGCGTCAGCGGCAGCCAGTGCGAACAGAACGGTAATCATTCTAACTGCCGCTGGATGACAGTTGGCTTTTCTCCTCACCATGTCCTTTCCCACGGTGCTCACACTGAGCCTCCAGACAGTCACAAAGAGGGCCCGAAAACTGCACCCCCCGACACGCCGGCACTCTGACTCCACCTCACACTGCATAACACACTGACTCCCTATGATAATATGTAACACACTGCATAACATATTCTGACTTCATATCACACTCACACTCTGTATTGTATTCGTTTCTCACCTTGAAGAAGTCAGCTGCTTGACTCAGCAGCAGAGAGTCAGAGTCAGGTGTGGTTCTGATGTAGTGGGAGTACTGAAGGAACTGTGCTTTCTGCAGCAGGAGGGAGAGAGGGAGAGAGAGAGAGAGAGGGAGAGAGAGAGAGAGACGGCGTCAGTGACTGACCATGAATGATGGGTATATCACCACTGTTCTCGTGTCTCGGCTGGTAAACTGGCATCAGGACACTACTGCTGCACTGTAAAAAGATTGCAGTTCTCCTGGCTCATAGGAGGCACTCCCCACGCGAACGGTGTGCCCCAAATAAGGGCTACGCCCCATTACAGGACCCACAATGCCCCTTATTGCAGCCTAAAGACCGCAGCGCCTCTCTCTGCCTCCTAAAGACCGCAGCGCCTCTCTCTGCAGCCTGCAGGCTATAACTCCACCCTGAAAAGGAGCTTTGCCTGCACTGTCTCAGCCACACATGCAGGTGTATAAATGGATCATTTGCACATAAAAATCTATGCAGGATATACAAGGTAGTCTATGTAGGTTACCCTGGAAACTGTCTGAAAAGTGAACAAAAGTAATAATCATTTTAACCAATCAGTTACGTGAGGAACTTTTGCTCATGACCTGAAGGGATTTGACGTATACAGACTTACGTATTTGCTGAAGCAGTCCTGCAGTAGCAGGGTCTGTGTGAGAGCTCCCTCCATGGTGGGGAGGAGGTACTGCGTGTGGAAGGAGCTCAGACTGCTCCAGTTGGCGAAAAGGGTGTCGCTTTTGCCCTGCAGAGGGGCAGGGGTATCAGGACTGTCCAGCAGGGGGAGGTAGTTCTCCTCCACCCCTTTCAGAACTGCCACATACTGCCTCTCTGAGCTCAGCAGCTTGCAGCACAGCAGGTTTATTTTACTGAGAGGGACAGAGAGAGAGACACGCAAACTCAGTCACGGTACAGAATCTGTGAGCTCTGCCTGTCACAGTACAGAATCTGTGAGCTCAGCCTGTCAGTCACTCTGTGAGCTCAGTCTAGTCACAGTTACTTTGTGAGCTCAGTCTGGTCACAGTCACTCTGTGAGCTCAGTCCGTCCAGTGTCACTCTGTGAGCTCAGTCTGCCTACAGTCACCCTGTGAGCTCAGTCCGCTCACAGTCACTCTGTGAGCTCAGCCTGTCACAGTCACTCTGTGAGCTCAGTCTGGTCACGGTCACTCTGTGAGCTCAGTCTGTCACAGTACAGAATCTGTGAGCTCAGCCTGTCACAGTCACTCTGTGAGCTCAGTCTGGCCACAGTCACTCTGTGAGCTCAGCCTGTCACAGTCACTCTGCTGTATGTTATCAGAATATTACTATTAATATTGCTGATATCACTGTTTTTATCACTGTCATCTGGAAGCAATAGCTACAGTCTAATAGCCCTTAAGATTAATGGATAGTTGGGTGCCCCAATAGGTGCTGTAATTTCTTGCTGTTATACTTTAGGTTATTTAGGATGATTAGGTTACCCCAGTTGTGTTGACCCTGAGTTGGGATGATGCTACGCTGTCTCAGTATCAGCGGAGGTGAGTGCTGGGCCCAGCTCACGGCTTTGCAGTGCATTGTGGGAAAGGTGCGGCAGTATCAGACTTACCTCTGTGCAGTCGCACCCTGCCTCTCCCCTGCAGTCTCCCTCTCCGCTCTGCTCAGGAGGACGTGTTGCCGTGGCGACCCGGTGTGATCCACCACCTCCTTGCTGCTGACCTCCACCCCGCGGATGAGCACCCCCGCCACCCCCGCGGGGAGGGCAGCCGCCACGCTGGCGCTGAGGATGGGGTCACCCAGCGCCCTGCGGCCCAGCCAGGACAGGGGCGAGGCCCGGCTGCCTGCCCCGGGACCCTCCCCCGGGCGGGGCACCGGGCGGGGCACCGCGGGGGCGCGGCGAGGGGCCAGTAGCGCCTGCAGGTCGAAGCTGGGGTGTCGCCTGCGGGGGGGTTTGGGGGGCAGAGGGGCATCTGGGCCCTAAAGAGGGAGAGCCGGTCAGGGTGGAGCAGCAGCCAGCTGAGGGCATTCGGCTGCAGGGTGACCTCTGACCCCTCCTCAGACTGCATCTCGGCTCCTCAGTCCCCCCCAACACCTGCTATCTCTCGCATTTGATGTTTGTTTAATGCATAACATTGTCATGTACTTTGGATTCTGCAATCTAGTGACTGATGTGTGGTAGTACACTTGGCTTCCGTTGCCTAGTCAGGTTGCACAGGTTAACTTGGGGTTGGGCTTGAATGGTGTTGAGCTCACACTCACTGGGCTGGTGTGTTAGTCTGGTCTGACACTGATGCTCGTTTAGCCTGAATGGATGCACTTCTGTTTTAAGTGGCTCTGGATAAGAACATCTGCTAAACACATGTAATATAATGTAAAAGATTCAAACACACTGACTTCACACACACACACACACACACACACACACACACACACACACACACACACTCACACACACACACACACACACACACACACACACAGACACACAGACACACACACACACATACACACACACACACATTCATACACAAACTCACAGTTTTCTTGGCAGGGTGCAGCAGAGCTTGCAGGAACTTCCCTCCTCCTGCTGCTCCTCCTGCTCCTGCTGCTCCTGCTCCTCCTCCTGCTCCCTCTCTCTTCTTGTCGTCTCCTATCTTCAGAGTGGAGCAGTTCTGTGGGCGGAAGAGGGAGGCGAGGGACCCCCAGGTCTGCAGCGCCCCCTCCCCCTCCCACTCGGTGTCCCCCTGCAGGTTCAGCAGGTCCCACATGCTGGAGGAGGAGGCGGCTTTGGGCCGGGGCGCAGCCGGGCCCCGCTCCGCCTGCAGCAGCCGGGCCTTGAACTGGCCCAGCGTGCTCTGGTAGCGCTCCAGCGTGTGGGACCACAGGTCCAGCAGGGGCCCGCCCCCCAACTCCAGAGCCAGCGCGCGGGCGTCATGGAAACGCGAGGGCGGGATGGGGGGCAGGGAGGTGAGGGGCGAGCTGGAGGAGGGCAGGGGCGTGGCGGAGACCACGTCGCACCACTGAGACGCCTGCGGGGGGGAGTTAGCGTCAGAGAGGACGTCTGCCTGGCCTGCTTCACACAGCTCTCTCCCTCAGGCTCAGGGCCTGACAGAGACCCAACGACCCGGACAGTCCCTGCCTCCCAACTAACCTCTGAAAAATATTAAAATGCCTCGGTTTTTACAGGAGTTTAATAATCCATGAACTCTTTTATGTTTCCCAAGCTTAAAAAGCTTTGTTATCACTGATGCAATGCTGTCCATTTGTACAGTATTACAGGCTTCAGTTAGCTGCACGTTTGGTAGGCTGCAGTGTGTCAATAGGCCGACAGTAGCATTTTTAAGGGGCCTGATGTTGAAAACACTCAACCTCTTTTCTCTACCTGCTTGGGTTTTAAAAATCTGGTCACCCTAAAAGTTGTTGTGCATTAGTTTAGTTGTGTGTAGCATTAGTTTAGCTGTGTTTAGCATTCTTTTAGCTGTGTGTAGTATTGGTTTAGCTGTGTTTAGCATTAGTTTAGTTGCGTTTAGCATTAGTTTAGCTGTGTTTAGCATTCTTTTAGCTGTGTTTAGCATTGGTTTAGCTGTGTTTAGCATTAGTTTAGTTGCGTTTAGCATTAGTTTAGCTGTGTTTAGCATTAGTTTAGCTGTGTTTAGCATTCTTTTAGCTGTGTTTAGCATTGGTTTAGTTGTGTTTAGCATTCTATTAGCTGTGTGTAGCATTGGTTTAGCTGTGTTTAGCATTAGTTTAGTTGCGTTTAGCATTAGTTTAGCTGTGTTTAGCATTCTTTTAGCTGTGTTTAGCATGTGTTTAGCATTGGTTTAGTTGTGTTTAGCATTAGTTTAGCTGTGTTTAGCATTCTTTTAGCTGTGTGTAGCATTAGTTTAGCTGTGTTTAGTATTCTGATGTCTCAGCTGCTCTCTAGCTAAGCTCCTTTCAGAGAGGAGACAGTTTTTATTTTCACGTAAACATGCTGTCTGGCTGTAACACTGATCAGTGTTATAGCAGTCAGAGAGGTGTCTCTCTCACCCGGATCAGTGTTATAGCAGTCAGAGGGGTGTCTCTCTCACCCGGATCAGTGTTATAGCAGTCAGAGGGGTCTCTCTCACCCGGATCAGTGTTATAGCAGTCAGAGGGGTGTCTCTCTCACCCGGATCAGTGTTATAGCAGTCAGAGGGGTGTCTCTCTCACTTCAGTCAGTGTTATAGCAGTCAGAGGGGTGTCTCTCACCTCCGTCAGTGTGGACAGCAGTCTCAGGGTGGTGTCCAGTTGAGTCCAGCAGTCGGACAGACAGTGGGACATGTCCCTCAGCTTCTCTCTGACAGACGGCAGCCGAGCCAGCACTTCTGCCAGCCCCGCCCACTCCAGCTCCGCCCAGTTCTCAATTTCACCAATCACAGTGTGAGTCTCTCTGTGGAGCTCCTGCAGAAAAACACGCTGTCAGTTCACTCACACACACCTGCACACACCTGCACACACACGCACACACACACACACACACACACACACACACACACACACACACACACACATATATGCACACTCACCATGGCGGTCTCTCTGAAGGCTTTGAACTTGTGCTGTTTGAGGGACAATCTGCTGAGAGACAGAGGAGGGTCCCTGTACTCCTCCAGCTGCTCCTGCACCTGATCCACCTCCCTCTCACACTGAGAGAGAGAGACAGAGAGGGAGAGAGAGAGAGACAGGGAGAGAGAGAGGGAGAGAGAGAGAGAGAGAGAGAGAGAGGGAGAGAGAGAGAGAGAGAGAGGAGAGAGAGAGAGAGGGAGAGAGAGAGGGAGAGATAGAGAGAGAGGGAGAGAGAGGGAGAGAGGGAGGGTTAGGGATACACGGTGTCACACGTTTACACTGTAACCCCGCACTGTGTGCCCGCACTGCCCTCCCGCTCCGCACACTCACCCTGTCCAGCTTCTCCTCCAGCGCGGTCAGCCTGCCCAGGGCCTCCAGCTCGCCGCTCCGCTGGTTGGACACGCGTACCAGCCTGTGCAGGGCGTCATCCACGCTGTTATACAGGTCAGAGGTCACGGCCAGGGCTGCCCTGCGGGCCGGAGCACAGAGGGACAGCAGCGGGTCAGAGCCTGCGCAGCGAGCCTCTCCCCGAGCCTCTCCCCGAGCCTCTCCCCGACCACAGCGAGCCTCTCCCCGAGCCTCTCCCGAGCCTCTCCCGACCACAGCGAGCCTCTCCCGACCACAGCGAGCCTCTCCCCGAGCCTCTCCCCGAGCCTCTCCCCGACCACAGCGAGCCTCTCCCCAAGCCTCTCCCCGACCACAGCGAGCCTCTCCCCGACCACAGCGAGCCTCTCCCCAAGCCTCTCCCGACCACAGCGAGCCCTCTCCCGCGCCTCTCCCGAGCCTCTCCCGACCACAGCGAGCCTCTCCCCGACCACAGCGCGCCTCTCCCCGAGCCTCTCCCCGACCACAGCGAGCCTCTCCCCGACCACAGCGAGCCTCTCCCCGCGCCTCTCCCCGAGCCTCTCCCCGACCACAGCGCGCCTCTCCCCGACCACAGCGAGCCTCTCCCCAAGCCTCTCCCCGACCACAGCGAGCCTCTCCCCGCGCCTCTCCCCGACCACAGCACGCCTCTCCCCGAGCCTCTCCCCGACCACAGCGAGCCTCTCCCCGGGCGCTCAGGCAGATGGGAGGTATAATGTCTCTCTGTGTTTAGCCGAACTGCATGGCAGGGCCAGCGGCCCCCTCTGCACGGCACTTTGCTGAGGTCACATCATCAGCGTCCGGCGAGGACGGTGATTGGCACAAGCAGAGATCCCTGAGGCACGCCTTTGGACAGCTCTAACCATGAGGAGAGACACACTGGGTACCTGACGCTCTGTTTCCGGGTGGATATGAGATCACAGATCCAGGGGCGGTGTTCTCTAATGCCTGTTAACGCTGTGCTCAGACGCTTTGGAAAAGTCTGATGTGAAGATGCTGCAAATGGCACTGGCCTCAGTGCACCTCCAGCACACACGGGGTTAAGGACACTGACGAGGGCACCTGTTCCACACCTCACCTCACCTGATCAAGCTCGGGACCAATGAGGACTCATCTGTAGCAAATCTTCCCCTCAGCTCATACGTATTTTCAGCAATTACAGTTTACACTGCAGAAACCGCAATAATCATGCCTATAGCTCTCCTTTCACGAGTGAAGGAGCTGAAAGGCAGAGAGACGCTGCAGACTGTGGGAATCCCGTTAAGCTCACTGCCACAGAGACGCTGCAGTCACAGCTGTGCCAAAGTGCTGCCCTTTAACTGCAGATTTACCAGCTGCTTAGCAGATACGCAAGCAATGTTTCAACGTTTAACTGCGCATCACATATTAAATCTCTTTACAGCGTTCACCAGAAATATTACCTAAATGTGTCACATGCATCGTTTATAAATCTTTAAAAAGACTGAAGAACGTCCCGCCTGCATGAGAGCAGACGCAGATGCCGTCCTGCTGAATGAGTCTGCAGCCACTTTCTGCTCATGCAACCGCAGCCGCCCACAGTACTGCAGCATACTGATGCCCAGGACAGGCCGCACTGCAGGGGATTCTGGGATATGCATCCCATTAAAGTATATGACGGGGAACGCAGCAGCATCATAGACAACATTCTGACTGGGTCTCCATGGATACCTGCAGTCAGGTGACTTCTGTGCCAGTCCCGTCTTATTGGTCAGCCCCGCCAGCCATGCCCCGCCCACCCGCTGCAGTT
Organism: Megalops atlanticus; assembly: GCA_019176425.1. Taxonomy (NCBI): domain Eukaryota; kingdom Metazoa; phylum Chordata; class Actinopteri; order Elopiformes; family Megalopidae; genus Megalops; species Megalops atlanticus. Next base: position 31,514,334 of record CM032891.1, read on the forward strand.
CTGTCAGTCTTTGGTCAACCAGGACGCCGGCCATGAGCTGCTTGTGTTTGTCCATGCAGAGTGACACAGCCTGTGACACAGAGAGAGACGGCACAGTGAATGGCACAACACAGCACAGCCCAGCATAGCACAGCACAGCACAGCACTGCACAGAGAGCACAACACAACACAACACAGCACAGCACAACACAACACAGCACAGCACAGAGAGCACAACACAACACAACACAGCACAGCACAGCACAACACAACACAACACAGCACAGCACAACACAGCACAGAGAGCACAACACAACACAGCACAGCCCAGCATAGCACAGCACAGCACAGCACAGAGAGCAAAACACAGCACAGCACAACACAGCACAGCACAACACAGAGTACAGCACAACACAGCACAGAACAGCATAGCCCAGCACAGCACAGCACAGAGTACAGCACAGCACAGCCCAGCACAGCACAGAGTACAGCACAGCACAGCACAGCACAATGTGGAGATACAGCGTGTGTCTGACTCATGCTGTGTTTGTGCCATTAGAGTACAGCATGTGAGCTTCATTTACAGCTGGCTGTCACTCTCAATATTTTACAAAGAAAAACCACCAGAGGGCAGTAATGTGCCTACAAAACCTGGTCTATATCATGAGGTTGCCTGGCAGGAGTCTTGTACTCTGGTGGCCTCTCTGGGTCCTGGGAAAAACTTCAGCTTATTGGATCAAACTGCTAGCTGACTGAATTTAGCTATCAAAGACTTTGGCGGAATGGGAGCTTCCTGCGTTCTGTAGAGGGTCTGTTGCGCAGTACAGTGTGCTGTTGTGTGCTGCAGCGTTGCAGGGCAGCCCGGCACCACAGAGGGCTTTTAGTACCTTTGTACACTGGGGAAGGGGCTGTGTGTCCAAGGAGCGCAGTGCCTCCTCCAGCAGAGAGAGGGCACTCTGACAGCGCTCAGTCAAACGCTCAAGACTCTGAGAAACACAAGAGATATCAACAGGAGAGAGACATTAAAGGGTACATTGTTTTTTTAAATTATTACTTATTATTTTTTTTCCATTATTTCAGCATACTGTTAAGCTGTGCCAGTAAAGCACCATTTGAGTCTTGACTCATATGATAACACTCCCCAGATCAGATGGTGCGTGGTGCAGTGAAGAGCTATTCCTCTCACAATGCCTCAATTCAAGCCACTCACTCATTTTACCTGAATAGGAATATGTACAGTGCCGTTTTCCAACAGATTCGCTCTCTTTTGTAAGGATTCAGAATTATTTTTTCAGTTCTGAAGGATAAATTCCACACATTTTAATCTCATTTATGTTTATCAATATTTGTTTTTAGCACAAACCAGGGATAGGGATTTTTAGCATAAAACCAGACTCCTCTGAATGATGCTAACCTGAACAGGGATCCCAAAGGACAGCTACAGTAAGTATTAGTGTAGCATCA
>CM032891.1:31518276-31575776 GCA_019176425.1 Megalops atlanticus
TTATGGGACAGCCGAACTGCCATTTTGGCCACTTGGCCACTTGGCCAAACCAAAAGATTAAGAAAATCGCTGTTTGTTTTTGGGCGAAAACAAATAATCGCCATGTGACATCCTCCCCTGGACACACACTGCACCCCCTCACCTCCCAACGGCTCTGCTGAACTCTGCACTCACACAGGAACACCTCTGCACCCCAACACTGCACTGTCACCCCACCACAACCCAAACACAACCCAAACACAACCTCAACACAACCCCAACACCGCACTGTGACCACAACAGAAGGTCGACTGATAACATCTAGAAAAGGTGACTCAGACCCTCACACCTGTCAGAATTAGCCATCCTGATTGGAGGAGCTCAGGGTCCAGCTCTCTAAGAAGGGGAGGAGTCTTAGAAGAAGATCCCTCTGATTGGTCCGGAGATACTGCCACTGTGGCCTCCTCTGGAGAGTGGTCAGACAAAGACACGGCTGATTGGCTGCTGGCATCAGGGCTGGTTTCTGATTGGACGCTGGGATATTCTAAGGGAGACAGGGCAGAGTAAAGCATTGGAAGTGTCTCTCTCTGTCTGGGGGATGCAGGTGAAGACTGGCCACTGTGCCTTCCTGGATCAGAGTGAGGAACAGAACCAATACAAACCAGGCTCTGCCTGTTCAGCTCCCTCATTGGCTTGCCTGGGCCCATCATCCCGCCCTCCTTGTGGCTGGGCCTGCTCTGATTGGTCAGTTGGTGTGAGTGGCAGGGTGATGTCGTCCTGTGGGGCTTTTCCCTGGGGTTTGGGAGGCTCCCGTCCCCCCTGGTTGACTCGACCCCCCGATTTGGCCTTCCCCGCCCACCTTTCCCCTTCCTCTTCCTCCTGACAGAGATGAGGAAGGTTTAGAGAAATCAGGTCACACATAATCATGCAAAAATAAAGAGACTGTATTCTACCTGTGTGAGGCAGCAGGTGTGTCCTACCTGGGTGCTCTGAATCCCGCTGTCTTCACCTCCCTTCCTCTGAGACACACTCTGTCCTCCAGTGTCCCAGCATGCCTCTGTTCAGTGGTGGGAGCTGGGTTCGGGTCCTTGTGAAGGCCGGTCTGGGAGTCCTGGTTCTCAGAATGCACTGTGGTCTTGTGTCCTGCTCTGTTCTGGTCTGACAGGTCTGTGTGCGACTGCCTCTGAGAAACACAGTCTCCATCACCTCGCTGGTCAGTGTTCTCTCCCTCTCTCCCATCGTCAGCAAATGGCCTGTCAGCATCCTCTCCCCCTTCTGAGCCTCCAACCAATAGCCTCTCAGTATTCTCCACAGGCGGGTCTGAATGTGGCAGCTTGTCATCTGATTGGCCCTCACCCATGTGTCCCGGCTTGGGCTCCTCCCCTCCCGGGCCATCCTGGCCACTGGTCTCCTTCCCCTCCCTCTCTCTCCCCACTCCCGGCCTCCTCTCCTGGGCAGGACCCTCCAAATACGGGCCGGGGCTGGCGGGTGCTGCAGCCTCCCCCTCTGACTGCGAGCCCCTCTCTCTCTCCAGGTCGATGACCCTCGGCACGGGCCTGGCCAGGAAGGCGGGGTCCGGAGGGGGGCGGGGCGTGGCGCGGGGGCCGGGCGGGGCGCTGGGGCCGGGGGGTCTGCGCGCCCCCAGCGTGTCGTGCTTGCTGTGGGCCCAGGCCTTGCCCCTGCGCAGCCTCAGAGCCCGGCCCCGCCGGCACAGCGGCAGGGTGCGGGTTTTGCCCACCCCGTGCATCTCCAGGTAGCGGTGCCGAGACTCCGCCCCCCCGTCCACCCCGCCCTCGGGCCCGTCCCGCGGCTCCAGCAGCTCCACGTACTCGCCCCCCGGCTCCGCCCCCGGCTCCGCCCGTCGGGGCAGGGGCTCGTCCTCGTCCCAGGACCAGGCCTCCAGCTCACAGGAGGAGCGGTGCCCCAGCGAGGGGGACAGGCTGGGGGCGGGGGCTGTCCGCCAAGCCGGAAACAAATTTGGGATAGACCACCTCCTCCCATGGCAACCGCACCACGCCCTCACATGTGCTCACCAGACAGGTGTCCAGGCCCCCCCCTCCTGCAGACAGAGAGCAGCAGAGTCAGACGCAGAGGCCACTGGCTGTTAATGCGGGACGTTTTATTAAATAATAACCTTCATGTTGCCCCCCCCCTCGCCCTCCTCACCCTCTCTTTTGAAGCCCCTCTCCTTGTTGACGCTGTGCAGCCACTCCGGGGTGAACACCAGGGGGTGCTGTGACTCCGGCACCAGCACCTCTTGCACGTTGCGCCCCCCCGGCGCCAGGCACTTGAGGGCCAGGCGGGGGCAGCGCGTGGAGAAGGGCACCACCTGCAGGTAGAAGTCGGTACTGCGGAGGAGCCTCCAGTCCAGTGTGGACAGCTGCACCACCACCTTGTCCCCCAGGCAGAGCGGCCAGCCGGAGTGCAGGAAGAGGCAGCCCAAGTACTGCGACTGAAGGGAGACAGAGGCGTTACTGCTGACGGTGCGCAGAGAGGCACTGACTGACTGCACACTGACCCGCACACTGACCGACTCTCACACTGACCGACCTGCACACTGACCAACCTGCTCACTGACGGACTGCACACTGACTGACCCACACACTGACTGACCCGCACACTGACTGACTGAATGACACACTGAGTCTTGTGCACAGTGTTGTGAATACTACGTCCTCTCTCAACCTCTTTACACTCTAAAGCCACTAAGTTCACTAAAGGCTCCCCTCCCTACAGCTCTCTCAGTCTCGGTACGCAGGGTGGACGGTGAGGACAGCCACTGAGAGAGACCAGCACCGCCCACCGCAGGCCGCTGCTCAAGCAAGAGCAAGGAACTCTGGGAGTCAGTGGAAACCCCGCCTCCTGTAATTCAATGACACGCTCCCTGACTTTTACTCACTTACTCTCAGGAATCTCTCCCTTCTGAAGCTCTACAGCTCTTCTTAATATACACTGCATTCAGATCTGAGTTTTATTTTATTTATCTCAAAGAATTGCTCAAGACACACTCTTTGATTCTCTTTCTCTCCCTCTCTCTCTCCCTCTCTCTCTCCCTCCCTCTCTGTCTCCCCCCCTCTCTCATCAACCCCATTTTCTCTGATCTCCTAGCTGTAACTGCTGAGTAACTGAATTCAGATCAAGCAAATCATAAGAACACAAACAAAATTACATCAGTCACAAAAACAAATGCAAAACTCTGACATGCTATCTGGCATTAAGATACCACCACAGCAGACAATCTGACCGCTGTTAAAAAGCATATACATGGAAGAATATTCTGAATGACCCAGACAGGACACACTGTGCCACTCAGCTGCAGGGATACAGGGCCATATTACTGCCCCTAAATAAGGGAAAGCCGCCCTGAATCTGAGGACCTCACAGAGCCTGGGAGGCTGCTGTTCCTCCTGGGAGAGAGGAGGGAAAAGCGTGGCTTTGGGAGCACAGAGACAGAGAGGAGGGAAAGCGTGGCTTTGGGAGCACAGTCTGAGGGGCAGAGAGACAGAGAGGAGGGAAAGTGTGGCTTTGGGAGCACAGTCTGAGGGGCAGAGAGACAGAGAGGAGGGAAAGCGTGGCTTTGGGAGCACAGAGACAGAGAGGAGGGAAAGCGTGGCTTTGGGAGCACAGTCTGAGGGGCAGAGAGACAGAGAGGAGGGAAAGTGTGGCTTTGGGAGCACAGTCTGAGGGGCAGAGACAGAGAGGAGGGAAAGTGTGGCTTTGGGAGCACAGTCTGAGGGGCAGAGAGACAGAGAGGAGGGAAAGCGTGGCTTTGGGAGCACAGTCTGAGGGGCAGAGAGACAGAGAGGAGGGAAAGCGTGGCTTTGGGAGCACAGTCTGAGGGGCAGAGAGACAGAGAGGAGGGAAAGCGTGGCTTTGGGAGCACAGTCTGAGGGGCAGAGAGACAGAGAGGAGGGAAAGTGTGGCTTTGGGAGCACAGTCTGAGGGGCAGAGAGACAGAGAGGAGGGAAAGCGTGGCTTTGGGAGCACAGTCTGAGGGGCAGAGAGACAGAGAGGAGGGAAAGCGTGGCTTTGGGAGCACAGTCTGAGGGGCAGAGAGACAGAGAGGAGGGAAAGCGTGGCTTTGGGAGCACAGTCTGAGGGGCAGAGAGACAGAGAGGAGGCTCACTCTGCACTGTCCTGCTCATTCATTTTTCTTTTCTTACTCTTTACTGTTTAGATATGCCTGTATTCTAATGTGCTCTGGGTAAGAACTTTCATTTTGCTGTTACCCCAAAAAAGATCAGTGAATAGAATTGGATTTAACTGCTTCTTTCTTGAGCCATGGGTTTTCCCTGGACAGTCTCTCTCTCTCCATTGCGCTCTCTCACCCCTCTCTCTCACTCCTCTCTCTCTCTGTCTCTCTCCCTCTCTCTCTGCTCTCTCTCTCCCTCTCTATTGTCCTCTCTCACCCCTCTCTCTCCCTCTCTCTCACTTTCAGACACTCAGTTTTGGCTTGGTTTCCCTCCACTATTTCTCAATCAATGTTGTAAAGTTTCCAGTGTCCACCTCTCCCTCTATATAGGCCACTCTTTCTCACAGCTCTCTCTCCCCTCTCTCCCCGCTCTCCCCCTCTCTCCTTCTCTGTTTCTCTCTCCCTCTCTCACTCTCTCTCTCTCCCTCTCTCTCTCTCTCCCTCTCTCTCCTCCCCCTCTCCTTGCCTCTCTCCCAGGCTGTGCGAGTCTCACATATGGAACAAATTACAGTCCTGACTCAGACTCCTCCTGTCCCAGACAACTTCACTCAGCAACCATGAAAACAGCCCAAACTCCCAGTGCAACCGTGTGCAAGCCAGAGTGTGAGTGTGTGTGTGTGTATGTTTGTGTGCGTGTGTGTGCGTGTGTGTGTGTATTGGACTGTGTAAAACCTGAACACTCACACAGGCATGCTGTTGCAGTCTCTGCAGTAGGTGCTTCGCTGGGATGAAGTAGTCCAGCAGATACCTCAGACTGTCATGCTGATAGGTTGACTCCAGGACAGAGAAAACCTACAACACATTGAGAGAGAACAGACAAACCTATAAACATATACATAAACATATACCCACACATACATGCACACAGACTCTGGCCCCCCGTCATACATAAACACAATAAAAACCTGAAAAAGGCTAAATAAAAAAGCCGTAATCACACACCACAGTCATACTCATAACACAAACACAGGGGGTTCCCACTGTGTTTGGCCCGCCCTCAGCCCCACCCACTCCGTTCCCAGCTCAGACCCGGCCTCATGCAGGTAGCTCTCCTGGCCTGCTGACGCTGCACACAGCTGCCCCGTGCCGCTACCCCACACAGCCCCCTCTGCCTGCGCCTGTGTACCCAGCTCTCAGCACCCATCTGTTAAATGCACTTTGGAAGCTGCTCTGGATATGATTGTTTGCTAAATGATAACATGTGAATGTAAATGTGTGACAGAATGTTAGACGTATATGAGAACACCATGGTAACGAGCAGGGAGAGTCACCTGGGACAGCAGCGGGGGGGCAGTACTCTCAAACGGGGGGTACAGGGATGAGAGCGCCCCCTGCACACAGTCCTCCACCGCCTCAGAGCCCTGCGAGAGACAGCGAGACACAGAGGGATGATTTAGGACACGGTGTCACCCGCACCAGCAGAGTCCTGCAAGAGCCAGCAAGAGACAGTGAGAGACAGGGAGAGACAGCAAGAGATCTGCGAGAGCCCTGTGAGAGACAGCGAGAGACCGCAAGAGACAGCAAGAGTCCTGCAAGAGCCCTGTGAGAGACAGTGAGAGACAGCAAGAGACAGTGAGAGACAGTGAGAGACAGCAAGAGACAGCAAGAGACAGTGAGAGACAGTGAGAGACCACAAGAGACAAAGGGATGATTTAGGATACGGTGCCACCCGCAGCAGTAGAGCCTGGGTCGGAGCAGTGCTGTCAGAGACCTCCCTCATCAGGCGAAAGTGGCGGGAAAACAGAAAACAGTAAACAGAGAAGAAACACACAGAGCCCTCCATGCCAAAAAAGAAAGACTTCAACAAGAACACACCCAATTGAACCTGGCCTTGCTTAGCTCATTGTACAGCAGTGAAGTATTCAGTGAAGACCCTGCATAAAAAGGTCAGTACGCCACAGTCTGCAAAATTTTGCACATGTGAAATCCCTACTTTCATAACTACTTACACAACCAGTCTCAGTCCATTTATGTACAACACAGTTCAGTCTCACACACACACACTCATACACACTCTCTCACACACACACACACACACACACACACACACACACACACACACACACACACACCCATACACACTCACATACACACTCACATACACGCCATTCTCACACCAGCACTGCTGATGAGCAACCAATTCAGGTGACCCAAACTATGAGCCAAACCCCTTGAAAACATCAGAAACATCAGGAAAGTGGAACAGAAACAAACTGCATTATAGTGAAGGACAATGCAGTGTCTTCTCAAGGCCAGACAACTTCCAGACAGACCTTCCAGTTTTGGGAAACAATTCCAAACTGCTGAGAGCCTGTAACACTGAAAATGACATCTGAGGGATGTGGGGTCCTGTAACCACACCCCCCAACGCAGGTCTGAGGCAGCTAAAATGGTGGAGAGTGACCCACACACAACACAGTTTATTTTTCTACAGGACTGTTGTTATAGTAACCGTAAGTATCCCATCAACTGCTGCCACTCCCTCACTCTGCCTCCCTGTTGCTCTCTCTCCCTCTCTCTCTCTCCCTCTCTCTCTCCTCTCTCTCTCTCTCTCCCTCTCTCTCTCTCTCTCTCTCTCTCTCCCTCTCCCTCCCTCTCCTCTCCCTCTCTCTCTCTCTCTCTCTCTCTCTCTCCCTCTCTCTCTCTCTTCCTCCCTCTCTCTCTCCCTCTCTCTCCCCCTCTCTCTCTCTCTTCCTCCCTCTCTCTCTCCCTCTCCCTCTCTCCCTCTCCCTCTCTCTCTCTCTCTCTCTCTCTCTCTCTCTCTCTCTCTCCCTCTCCCTCTCCCTCTCCCTCTCCCTCTCTCTCTCTCCCTCTCCCTCTCCCTCTCCCTCTCCCTCTCCCTCTCTCTCTCTCTTCCTCCCTCTCTCTCTCCCTCTCTCTCTCCCTCTCTCTCTCTCTTCCTCCCTCTCTCTCTCCCTCTCCCTCTCTCTCTCCCTCTCTCTCTCTTCCTCCCTCTCTCCCTCCCTCTCCCTCTCTGGATCATCTGACAGTAATTATGGGGAAACTTCTTTCACAAGAGGCATATTGTGGCGCTGTGTCAAAGCCTCAGAGTGTGATGGATGTAGAGAGCAACGGCTGGGAAAGGAAAAAAGGAAACAGGGAAAAAGACAGGGGCAGAGCGTGAGAGAGGGAAAGAAAAACAAACCACGGAAGAATATGGAGGGAAAGAAAGAGGAAAGATAAACAGAATGAGTAAGAAGGAGCGGTCGATAATAAAGCATTAAACAGCACAGGAGGAATACAGTATCTCAGCAGGCTGGCAGGATGTGACATCACAGGGCCACGCAGACGTCAGCTGCGCAGACGCTGCAGCTGTGAGGTACGCAGTCGGGCAGCAGACCCGGCTCCCTGCAGCACACGCACACACCGGGACACAGTGACGCTGCTGCTGCTGCTTCTCCCTCCTTCTGCCAGTGTTTGCAGGAGTAACAGACGTAACAGAATAATGACCTTAGTCTGGCTGCAGCTGTGAGTCTACAACTGCACGTCTGGCACTTCAGCCACAGAGAGGCGTAACGGTGTTTACACAGAGAGGCAGAGCTGTGCTCTGCAGAGTGTGCAGAGAGGCATCACTAAATGGACACTTTCCCGAGAACACCATCCTGCAGTCTGTGCTGCTCTGTGAGTCTCCCTGCAGATCTCAGAGGGTTTGCATGAGTCTATAGTACTGATCCTGTGCAGTAGTGTGTTTCACTCAGTCAGTGAATCTCTCAGAGGGAAGGAGCAGCCAGCAGCCTGTCTGAGTGTGTGCAGCATTCGCACAGACACCAATGAAACAGATGAAACAGCTGAGAAAATGCAGGCTGAACTTTAATAATTGCCTATGAAACACAAACCTTTATGCAGTTATTTTGCAAGTTCGGGAACTAAGCTAGTGGTACATAAATCTACAGCTAAAACTAAAAAAGAGAAAGCAGATACGATAGCTCTGACTGTAATACACGGCTACAGGACACTGCCCCTGCCTCCCTCTCCGTGCCCTGGGCCCCTCCTCACCCGATCGGAAGCCGCCTTCACACCATCCTGCCATTAGTCAGGAACAGAACTGGAAATTACGCAATTAGCAGCTCTACAGATGCACACAGGGGGACCGTACCTGCTAATTATCTCTACAGCCGGCAGCACCGGCATTCCTAACACAGGTGCAGTGAGCCGGGTTAGCGAGGCGCTAACACATTTAGTGTGCATTATATAGACAGGGGTTTTTATACTGTGCACACCATTTTGCTAAACTAAAACATTACTAATAACAGTTTTTGGATCTTGGGGCCCCCGGTGACGTGTTGCCCTAATTGAAAGGGGACAGGCTGAATGCTGGACAGGCTGAGATGCACCCCGAGTCGGTGTCCCTCTCCCAGCTCACCGCGTCTCTTTAACACTGGTGGGGAAGGCTCTCATCCCTGCGCTGCCCGGCTGCTAGCCAGCTCTACATTTCTCTCTCTGTAACACCCCTGCAGGCAGGAACCCCTCTGGCCCGTGAGTCCGGCAGCAGCCTGTGCAGAACAGACAGTCAGACCCTTTCCAGCATCACCACAGTGACCCTGAGGTCTGAGTTTCACAGACTCTCACTGCAGCACACAGGATTCCCACACACCTTCAAACCCCTGAGCACCATTTTCCCACCCATTTCAGAATTACAGACCTCACAGTGCCCTCAGTTACACTTTCACCATTGCTCTGTACTGTCTGGGAACCTTATTCATTATCATATTTAGCCAACAGGAGCCTCTGTTAACTGCAGCCAGTTCCAGGACAAAGGGAACATGCACCGTTGGATGCTGTCCAGCTGTGTGCCAAACCCCAGGGACGCGCCAGGCAGAGGCTTCTGCACTGAAACTGGGGCAGACGCCTCCTTCCTCAGTCTCTATCAACACCAGTCTGCAGGTCAAAGGTCAACGAGCAGCCCCGCCCAGCTTTACGGCTCCACCGCAGGGTGATACCGCCAGCTGAACCTTAGCGCAGTGGAGCTGCAGGGATCTCCAGCTAACCACATCAACGCTGTGTGTGTCACCAACAATGAAACAGCACTGCTCTCTGCCTTCTGAGATAACCGAAACAACAGTAATGGTAGCCAGCAAACTGAATATTTAGCAAAATATTGTTAGAAAGTGCAGTCAGCTGTGGTCATATGGCTCAAAAACTCACTGTTTTAACAGTGATGTTTTCAATGTGACTTGTCACAGTTAATATAATATGTACTTGAATGGATGCACTTCTGTTCTTTTGTGCTGGTAGTCACTCTGGATAAGAGTGTCCACTAAATGAATGTAATGTGATGTAATGTAATGAAAACTGCTAACACATTTCATTGCTCTTAATAGAAAAGACATTACAATGAAAAAACAAAAATGCATGAAAATGTATTTTTATTCAGTCAGCACCATTGCATTCACTATAAAAACATTTTTTCCTTATAATGTCTTATTCCCTGACTGGGCTGCACTGAAAAGCTGTCCTGTGGAAGTGTGAGCGCATGCAGCTCTGACCGGAGGGGTCGGCAGGGGGGAGGTTCAGCCCCTGTCCTGCTGCAGTCTGCAGTGTGGCTGACATCACCAGCAGGCAGAACACCACACTGATTTCAGCCCAATCATCACATCACATGATCAACCCAGAAGCAGCATTTTAGTTTCCGCTGGAATGGTTCTCACAGAAACTGTCTGAATTGAAAGAGCAGCCGTATCATATTCTGGGCACAGCTGAAAGCACTGGGCAGAGACACCCAAGCTGTTTGGCAGAGAGAGGGTTAATCAGTTCAGAAGCGATGGCAAGATGGAAAAGGACAGAAGCACCCTTTGCTTGGGTCCCACAGTGTTGTGGTTTGGGGAAGGTGAATTTCAGGGTGACGTCAAACTCAGCGCCACAGCGGACAGAGTGGCATCGACCCTGGCATTAAACAGAAACATACTCCATACCTGCTGTAAACACGCACAGGTCCTTTGCACAGAGAGCACAGGGCTTAAACAAAAACATGGACAGTTACATATTTACACTGCGTATCTAACACTTCATTCTGCTCAGTGCTGTAGTGGGTGCAAGAGGAAGTCTGTGAGGACGCAGCACGAATGTGCAGACTTCAGCACTGGAGATGAAGAGACAAGACCACACTATGCACCGTGCACTAACAACAGCCTGTTTCAAACCCAGACCCAGGCCCAGGCCCAGGCCCAGGCCCAGGCTCAGGCCCAGGCTGAGCTCAAACCAAACATCTTGCTGACTGAGCCACTCAGGACCCCCTGGCACTGTGAGAGCCCTCATGCTCCTGTAACAGTGTACCAGCGTAATGCTTTTGTAGCAGTGCTTCTGTATCTGCACTGCTAGCCCTGTTTTTCTGTCTGTATGAGATCCTCTCCATCTGGAGGACTGAGATTCTTCCCCTGCACTTCCTGTCTTTATCGTTCGCCTGTGAAATGACGGAGGGGGGATTGGGGGGGTGAGGTCATAAAGGGGAAGAGAGGGAGGGGAGAGTAGGAGAGTAAGGAGAGAGAGAGAGAAAGAGAGGCAGGGAGGGAGAGAGAGGGAACACAGAACAGACAGCAGACAGAGGAAGGGATCTACACACTTTCTCCGGAGGTTTAACTATCCCAGCAGGCACTAGCACAGGCGAGGTGGCACAGTCTGCAGGATGTGTGTGCTCAGAGAACTCCCTCATTCAGCTGCCCCCTTTCACTTCCCTCTCCTGAAACAGAACCCTTCCACAGCTACACACACCCCTCCCTCTCTCTCCCTCCGTCCCCCTCTCTCTCTCTCCATTGCTTTTCCCCACTTTTCTGTCTCTCTCTCTCAGGTCCAGTGTGGAAAATACAGCATCACTCAAACCACTCTGTCCCTCCTAGTCCAAGTCTCCCAAAATAAACCGCTCCCACTCTCTCTCTCTCTCTCTCTCTCCCTCTCTCTCTCTCTCTCTCCCTCTCTCTCTCCCTCTCTCTCCTCTCTCTCTCCCTCTCTCTCTCTCTGTTCTCTGCTCTGTGCCAAACAGCTCCACCCCGTCCCACTCACCACACAGCAGCCCTCAGATTTACTCTCTCTTTCAAGGATTCTCTCTCTCTCTCACACTGAGAAATTCGCGTGTCTGACAGCCGCTGTTCTCTGCTTGACTCGTTTACAGGGAGAAAAGGAGAGTATTGTGCCTTACAGACTGACTGGCGGACACGCAGACTTTACAGCTACAGACTGGCAGATGTGTTTACAGCGTACAGTAGAAAATAAGATGAAGTTACACATATTTTAGCCTATCTGCTTAATCCAAAGTATTAAACATTTTTGTCTTTTTCTTATCAACTTCCACTGTGTTGCTCTCAGTGTGCGTATCAGAATGCGTATTCTTGTTCTTAGAAGCGCCCGCGCTGGTAGGAATTCCAGAATGCAGTGTATAGCACATATTTATACCTGTTTTGCTAATGATGCCAGTTATTTCGGTTATGCAAAACTTAGATGATGATTATTAGGCACTCCCAGCGCCAGCGGTGGGGGGGCACCCACACGTACTCACCCAGAGAAACTGCATATACTGACCGCAAGCCTGTAGCGATGTCACAGAGAGGGAAAGTTGACGGCACGCATGTCGTGTTTCCCCGTGAGAAGTTCGTTGGAGATTATTCGGCACACCCAATCCCCCAAATTTAACCAAGATCGCGATTTTTCACGATTGTCTCAACTGCATGCATCTTTAACGCGCTGAAAACGCGGAGCGCTTACTTACCATGAGTGCAGCGGCGCTGCTGTCCTACATCGCCGCCTGTTCCGCTCTGCAGCCGCTCGCCGTCCTCCTCCCTCCCTCTCCGGGAACACTCTTCCGTTCTTTCTGCTCCCTCGCTCACTCTTTCCCCCCTCGCGTCATCATAGCCTCTTACCGTTAGTTTACGGTTATTTTGAAACTTTTTTCTCCGTCATAATAAGAGGGGTAGTTATATGTTAAAAGTCGTCCGTGCGCTCCCCGCCTCTCTGACCGCAAGCTGCCCGTTCGCAGGCGTTTTCCGACAGTGCACACTTTTCCCTGGCGGTCTGTCAGTCCCACACCCCTCCCCTCGCCGTCCCGAACAAGAGAGCTTCAGTCTCGCCTTTAACAGCCGTTACACTCAATTTTTCCATTTTTCCCCATCCAACTTCAAAAATAAAGTTTTTAACAATGAAAACCTTCACTTAACTGCAGCGGCCCTGCATACAGAGGGAAAGTTATTTTATAGTACTTTTTGGTACTTTAAAGAGTTTAGGCGCGTACGTTTAGCGTTTCCGCGTTATTCAATAACAGATGTTGCGTGTGATCAGTGATTAGAGAGGGTGCCGGGGCACAATTATACCATAGCGACCCGTCCGGAGCTCCTGACGGCGGAAACTGGGAGACGTCACTCTGCCTGCAGGAGGTCACAAGCATGGGTCTTATTATGGAGGTCTAAATGCGACAGAGATGTTTATTTCACCGTTATTTGTTGTCTCAAACTAAAACAATTGCAGTTTTCTCGTATTATTTAACATGTTTAGGATTAATAAACATACACACTATAAATTAGTTCTTAAATTATATAATAAACACAAAAACATTATTACAGGTTTTTTTCGATTTGTTGTTGGAAATATTTCACGTATGCAGCGCAACAAACGGAAATATTTTTTGTTTCATATATTTCTAAAAATGTTGCCATTTTATATTCCACAAATTTCTAACTTTTAATCCAAATATCATACATATAATACATATTTCTAATCTTTCATGGGGAAACTGACACCTGAGACAGGTAAAGCATTCCGATGAGGATGCAATCAGAGGAGCCTTCAGGTGGATTTGCTAACCATACTTTTCCATCCATCTCCTGATATTTCTCTCTAACCTTAAAACATCTCTCTCTCTCTCTCTCTCTCTCTCTCTCACACACACACATACTTACATGATGGTAAAATGAGCATCAGTGCCCTCTAGTGTCCATATGCTGACACAGCAGTGTCACAGCGCTGTAGCATGGGGTAAGTGCTCTGTGTTGCAGCACTGTATTTAATCCTGGTGGTGATTGGTTCTCCCGTTATTAGTCTCCCTGTTGTGTCTGGGGCTGGTTATGTGTTTCAGTCTCCCCAACGTGAAGCAGATGAGTGTGGTGTTGTGTGACCCTGTCTTTGCCTGTAGACTGCTGTACGCCCTGTGTATGTTACCCACTTCTGGAGTAAACCTGAAAGTGTGTGGTCACGTGTGGATGAGAGTGATCACAGTCTTCATGCTTCTGTACCGTCTGTGAGCCCTCACTCTCAGCGGGATGGGAGAGCGGCTCCACCATCCGCCGGCAGCATGTCAGCCTGTGTCAGGCAGCGGCTTCCTGCACCCAACAGGAGCCGTCTGCGACGTGCTGCGGCAACTTCCTGCGCCGACACCACAGCCCAGTGATGATGCAGCGATTCTAACCGGCCCACATCGCTGACGCCTCCATCCTCAGCCTCCAGTCTGTGTCTGACGGTCCTGCAGCTGGTGCAGAAACAACATCCTGAAGTACCTGTGCAAACCTCCCTCTGGGAACATCACCAGCTTCTGCTGCTGCTGTGAACACTGCAGTGCAAAGAAAGGTCCCAGAGAGAGGCCAGAAAGGTCCCAGAGAGAGGCCCAGAAAGGTCCCAGAGAGAGGCCCAGAAAGGTCCCAGAGAGAGGCCCAGAGCCCCATTCAGCAGGCCTGCAGCGGAGCACTGATGGAGAGGGTTCCCTCCGGGAGTCAGGAGACCACTGTGCCCTTACAGCCACACAGGAGGCCCCTGCTGCAGGAACGCTCTCTGCCTGCTGCACGCTGCAGGAACACTCTCTGCCTGCTGCAGGAACGCTCTCTGCCTGCTGCACGCTGCAGGAACGCTCTCTGCCTGCTGCCTGCTGCAGGAACACCCTCTGCCTGCTGCCTGCTGCAGGAACGCTCTCTGCCGTCTGCACGCTGCAGGAACACTCTCTGCCTGCTGCCTGCTGCAGGAACGCTCTCTGCCTGCTGCCTGCTGCAGGAACGCTCTCTGCCTGCTGCAGGAACGCTCTCTGCCGTCTGCACGCTGCAGGAACACTCTCTGCCTGCTGCCTGCTGCAGGAACGCTCTCTGCCTGCTGCAGGAACGCTCTCTGCCTGCTGCCTGCTGCAGGAACACTCTCTGCCTGCTGCAGGAACGCTCTCTGCCGTCTGCACGCTGCAGGAACACTCTCTGCCTGCTGCCTGCTGCAGGAACGCTCTCTGCCTGCTGCCTGCTGCAGGAACGCTCTCTGCCTGCTGCACAGCAACAGGGAAGCAACTCTGAGGGCCAGGTATATCCTGCGGTTTGCTGGTGCCTGGCAATGAAGAAGATAAGGAGCCCACCGTTACACCCTCAGAGCAACAGGCTGGTGGAGAGGTTCAGCCAAAACACTGCCCACAGACCAGTACATTACATTACATTACATTACATTACATTCAGTTAGCAGACACTCTTATCCACAGCCACTTCCAGCACAATGGAACAGATTTGCATCTATTCAGGCTAAATGAGCATCAGTGTCAGACCAGACTAACACTTCCAGCCCAGTGTGTGAGCTCAACATCATTCAAGCCCAAACACAAGTTAACCTGTGCAACCTGAAACTAGACAGCCTAGAATCTAAGGGAAGCCAAATGCACACACTACCATACATACCAGTATCTAGATCCTAGTATCCAAAATACATCGCAATACTACACATAAAATAAGCAGAAAGTAGTAGGTGTTAGGATTGGGGACCAAGATGCATTCTGAAGAGGTGGGTTTTCAGTCTGCATCATTTACATTTACATTTACATTTATTCATTTGGCAGACGCTTTTATCCAAAGCGACGTACAAAAGTGCAAATAGTGGGCAAACAACAGGCACAAGAACAAGATGTGTACAGGTCAGAACAAGATGTGTACAGGTGTACAGGTGCATCAGAAGATGGCCAGTGATTCTGCTGTCCTGACCCCCATGGGGAGTTCATTCCACCACTGAGGCACCAGTGCAGAAAAGAATCGTAACTAAGAGCAGTGACCCTGTCAGGTTGGGACAGTCAGTCGTCCAATGTTTGCAGAGTGTAGTGATCTGGGCAGTACAAATGGTTTGTACATATGGTTTGTATAAGGGGGCTGTCCCATTCACTGTCCTGTATGCCAGCACCAAGGTTTTGAACTTAATGTGAGAAATAGCAGGAAGCCAGTGAAGTGAGGTGAGGAGGGGAGTAACTTGATGATGTTTAGGGAGGTTGTAGACAAGTTGTGCAGCTGCATTCTGGATAAGCTGCAGGGGTTTGATGGCACAGACAGGAAGACAGGCAAAGAGGGTGTTACAGTGGTCCAGGCATGAGAGGAGCAGGGCCTGTTCAGGGCATTTGCAATTTCAGGTTAAACAGCGTGGGAAATAATCTGGTTGCAAGGACAGGAGACATGCAGTGGGGCAAGTCCTGTATTAGCTGGGTTTCTTATAGTTAGCTAACAGCATCCAACATTAACCGTTTCCCATTGCCTGGGGAGGCAAAATAAATGTCCTGAAAGAAAAAATCTGTCAACTCTGCTACAGACAACTTGGGTCATACTTATAGGTTGCACAGGTTTTGCTTTCACAAATAGTTGTAGATATTTTTTAGCATTTAAAAATATTGATCAGAGGCTTTATCAAAGTATGGAATTCTTAACATCTTTTCTTACAATCGTAACAACCTTGTAATGAAATCTGACATTTTTTACTCTAAAACAAATTGTTTATATCTTATAAGACTCCATGAGAACTTGTGAGACATTTAACCAAAGGATTCAGGGACAAAATTTATTTCAGAAATGATTGTTTTGTGTATCTTGCATGAACTGAGATGATAGCTCATAACTCATTGTTTCTGTCATACTGTGGGCCTGAAAATAAAATGGCACTGTTTCTTGTTGAACAGAGTGGTGTCAATTTTCCAGATTTCTGACTGATATCAATCATATGCTGCATCCATAAATCACTCAGTGTTGATTTATGCCCATGTTATTTTGCTTATGTCTACATGAGGTGCTGTCACTGAGGTTGGTTTTGGTAGTTTCTCACTGGAGTCCTTCGAGGCTCATTGGAAACTGAAACAGAATGATAGTGGTTGCATGAGCAAGAGGAAGAATGGAGAGAGCTAAAAAACCGATCTTACCACGGCGGATGAAACAGCAGACCAGTTCCTACTTGAAGAGCACACTGAATGTTTGTTATCTTCAAACGGGTGAGTGCCCAAAACCAGCATTAACCCTCCTATTGTCCTGGGGCCATAATGACCCGAAATCATATTCAAACCTAAGAAAATGATATAAAACATTAATCTAAGTACATGGCCTCCTATGTAGCTTCCTGAAATGACACCAAAAATATAAATTTGGCGAATTTAAAAAAAAAATCATTTTCAGTGTAGCTGCCACAAAAAAAGTAACGCCTATTGTCTTGGGGTCAATATGACCCAAGATAACTTTTGATGTTGAACTATCTTTATGAGCTGCTCTGTCTAACTCAGAGTGCCACAAACTCATCAACTACTTCCTCATACTCATAAATACCTGGCACTAGGCCCATTTCAAAGATATTAGCATGCATGTGTCAGAACTCAGGCACAGACAGGAAGACTGGTGTACAAGGAGTTTATGAAATCCAGAGGGTAATCCAAAAATCATAGTCAAAACAGGCAGAGACCAAAACCAGCAGACACGGCAACCAAAACCAAAAGGGCATATCGAGAACCAATGCGATAAGTCGAAAAACAGGCAAGGCAACAGAACCGGCAGGCAGACATGAAAACGCCAACCTGAAGCGAAACAGAAGACTGAGATGAACCGAGACCATGAGACAAGAAACAAGCAGGAAGATATAGGGCTGGGCTGATGAGGAGATGGGATGCAGGTGCGTGGGGAGGCAGGTGGAGACGATCAGGTAATCAGATGGGCGGCGACAGGGCGGAGAGCAGGGCAGGGCTGGAACACATGGGAACAGTAAATAAGAGCACATAGACAGGGAAAACAAAAGCAAAACCAGCTAAGATGCCGCAGTACTGACAGCATGCTAGTTTAGGATGCTGATGCCTCCTGACCTCTAATGATTGACTTGACATTTTATACATGCTCAACTATTAGCAGCACAGAAGCTGACCTTGCACAATCGTAGACTTTTCCTTGAACAGTTAGGGAAAGATCTTAAGGCACCTGTCATGGCACAGAGGGAGCGCATTCCACGTAATGTAACATTGCTAGTGATTCAGAAAAGAAAAAGATGTGCCCAAACACTAAAGCTAGTGCCGACACCAGCCCCAAAACGTGCGCGATGTCATCTTTGCACAGGGTCTGATAATGAAACCCCAATGATCTGCCAGAGATGCAAGTGACATGCAAACACATGCTTACAACTTTTTCCAGTCATGTGTTTGAGAAAACACCTCATGATTTTTCTACACACTGTCAACACACTGTATAATAAGAGGGACTGCATGTAAAAAAACTACAA
Source organism: Megalops atlanticus (assembly GCA_019176425.1). NCBI lineage: Eukaryota > Metazoa > Chordata > Actinopteri > Elopiformes > Megalopidae > Megalops > Megalops atlanticus. The sequence continues at coordinate 31,535,894 of CM032891.1, forward strand.
TTTTTTTTTTTTATACCCAAACTTTACCAAAGCATCCCTTTACCCTACCTACCCATATCTACCCCAATACAGAGCAGGCACCTTGTCGAGGTGGGGTAGCTTGAGTGTCTCAGTGATCATTTGAGCTATACTGATAGGGGCTGTACCAATCCCTGTGATGTCCAACCATAACAAGAAGGCCAAGGGTGATAGATTAGACTAAGACCAGCTCTTTTTTGTCTATTATTCATCTAGATTAGCAAATGTTTGGATTATATGGATGTTGTAAAGAGCAGTAACTCAAAGATTTTGCTATCAATCTTGAAATCAACTTGTCTTGGTTGAAGCAAAAAAAGAGAAATTTCTATTTCACATGCTTCCATTGGGCAGTTTATATGTTTTCTTGGTAATATTACAGAACCACATCTCCTTGACTTAGTTTAAATATGTCTATAGATAGTTTCATTGGCATTCATAAGTTTGTAGCTTAATCTTCTTTCGCTTACAAAATTTGAACATTCAGATGTTATAGTTGGCTACTTCAAAAGGGGGCCCTATAGACTTAATTTATGTTGAGACAGTTTCAATTCATAAATATCAGAATGTATTACATCTTAAAAGGCTAAGAGTTGTATTTTGGGAAATGTTATGACAATTTTACCTATATCCAAAACATTTTTCATGCTTTTGCAGTGCATGGGACCTTTGGGGGCGCTAGAGAGTTAACAAAACAGCTTATGTTGTTTATGACTATTTGGTTGTATTCTACACTTATAGCTGTAACATTGTGCCAAATTTCACATTTGTATTCAAAGGTTTAGTTGAGTTATGAGATAAATTGGACCCTGGGTCATAGTGACCCAAAGGTAATAGGTGTTAGTATTTCTTAAGACAATAGAAGTTAAATTTCACCAGCTTTCATAGAAATCACATGACTGAGAAGAGCGTTAGATTTTGTTAGACACTCCCACTTGCAATGTTGCGTTACAGTCCTTTCCTCTTCCTGCAGATACTGTATAAACCCTGCAGGTCTCATATCGAAGCCTGAGTGTGTGTGAGGAGAGAGCGGGTGTCTGTGTTCAGCAGACTGCAGGAAGACCAGGCATTGCCAGCCTCACCCTTCACGGTAAGGACATAATAATCTTATGCTTTATTTGAATATAATTTAAATAAATAAAAATAAAGGTTTGGTGAACGCTTGGTGAAAAAAAGTTACTACATCTGCTCAATGCAGCCAATTGCGAGTCACTTGCTTTCACAGTAAATATATACTGCTTTCTCCAAATTTCTGTCTTTGTCGCAAGGTGGATAAAAAGTTTCATTTTGAAAAGATTTAAATTGGGATCATCCATATTACATGGTACGTGGGTCTGATCTGCACATGCAAACTGACTTCCCTACACTCCAAAACAACACTGCTGTGGCACTTCGCTCAGGGTTGTTGTTGATGGACTTTATTTTTAGGTTTAAACACCATTCACGAGTCCCCTGCTATATATTCTGCTGACATCACTCTTCTGTGATTTGCTAAATACAGACTTTCATGTGGCCTGAGCCTGCACTCTGGCAGATTTCTGTGTTTTCGCTTTGTCCCTTGTGTTTTACCTTTAGCAAACAAACATGGCATTTCTTTGACATATTATTTTTCCTGTTGACTTCAGTTATTCAGTGATTTTAGTGAGTCTCGCATGTGGTAGGACTGCTTTGTCAAATGCGTTTAAAAAATCCAAATTCAAATTGTGAACCTAATCTGAGTCCGCATATGTCTTTAAATTTGCTTCTCACATGGCCATTAGGCCAGCCTCATGTCTTTTTTCATAATGCCACACATCTTCTTCATCCTTTGGCCACAGTCGAGATGATCTTCTTGACTTGCTGTGTGAAACTGAGGGCGTGGCTCCGTTTAGGGCGTGGCTCCCTTTAGGGCGTGGCTCCCTTTCCTGTCAGGCTGGTCCCTCTGCAGCAGTCCTATTTGGGATAAACAAACACTTTATAATTTGCTAATTTAATGCTTTCTGAATGCACTTTTCAACATATGTCTCCTATTCTTAAAGACTTTCAAAAAGATTTATTTATCCGCTCGGAGACTGGTGACAATTCAAAATAGAATAGAATATTTCTTTTCACTTGCATCCCTTCTCAGTCATCATTTCTAATCTCAGAGTCTGTATCCAGTCTGCTTATTTCTCCCTCATCATATTAAATGAGCTCATTGTCAATTAAAACTCCTATAGCTGGAGACAGTGACTCAACTAGGTCAGCACTGCAAGGTTTATCAGGAATATTAGGCAAGATGAAAAAAACACATGCACAAATTTCAAGCAATGTGGTCAAAATTCTCCATGTACTGACACATTTTCCCAGGGAAATTAAGATGACCTGTTATTTATGTCTCTCTTCCCTGACAGACTTTTCTGATGCTGCCATAGAACATAGTGGTCTTTAGGATCAAAGTATAGACAAGCATCTCCAGGAATTTAATACAGATATCCTCGCAAGGGGTCAGTTCCCTACCTCCTCCTTTGCTGAGGAGCTCATACCCAGCGATGTTGCACTCATCTTATCCCCTGCGTTCAGCCATGTCTCTGTAATACCTACGTAACAGCTCCCATTTACCACAATAACCTCAGACTACCAAAATGTGTTTTCATACTTCTAGGAAGTCACCACTACGTGTTACCTGTCGACATTTTTACCTGAATAATAAAGTCTATCTTGTATATTAAATGGTATATTTATAGCATGAGGAGAGATCAAAATGTCATGAACTTCTGCTTTGCTTATTATAAATTTTAATCAAGCCAGAGATTGTTTATATTAATGAACAGTAGTAAGTGAAGTCATATTGTAATGTGTGATAAATTTATAATAGAATGAATAACAGATGTTCTCATAACTCTGCAGCTTATCACAATGGAAAATACAAAGGCAATTCTGAAGAGGCAAAAATACAGCGTGGTGAAAGACATTGAGCAGAGTGGAGTTCAGACAGCTGTGCTGGCGACAGGCGATGAAGATGGAAAACTGTACATGATACAGGAACACTATGAAGTTCGAAATGAAATGGTAAAGATTATAAAAAGACATAAATACTAGCAAATCACACAGGACCTGTTTTCAGATACTACTGGTTCAGTTGAATGTTTATTCCAAAAATAGATGACTTTTGATTAAACATAAATCACAAAGGCAGTGTTCAGACATGGGTTGTGTATTAATTAATCAATTAATTAAGCATTTAATTTAATTAAATTAATTAAATTATTTAATTAATTAAATAAGTTAGTTAATTAATTCATTCATTCATTCATTTTTAAGGTTTCCTTGGTCCAAGACATGAATGCTGTAAGAGAAATGAAGCTTCCCTTCACTGTCCAGTTCAAGGAATCATTTCAAGGTAATATTACCAAATATCATGGCTGATAACTGTTGCCAAAGTAGTTTTTGTAGTATTAGTCATAGTGAACTCCTTAAACATATCCTATTCTGCCTGATTACCTTTGTAGATCACTATTTGTTTAGCCATGGAAATCGAACTGCTCATTTTACAGATTATCAAATGAGAATCTCTGGCAGATAAAGACCTATTTAAACCAGTGACAATTTTGAAAGTGTAAAATAAACTAAAACAGCAAACAACAGTAATGTCGAATACATGGCAGATTTGAGCACAACTTCCCACATTAAAGTATTTTTGGGATTTGCAAAGGTTGTGGGAATCCTGTTCAGTGCTTTCACAGGAATGAACGCAATCACAAGCCGGCCTCAGCAGTGCCGTTTCTCAGGCCTGCGGATGAAATGCCTCTGTAGTTAATTCTAGGATTGCCATTCCTAAACTCAAATCACCAGGGGAAATTTAATGCAGAAAGCTGTGTCACTTCCCAAAATTATCTTCCATGCATCCACTGTTAAAAGGACATGTTTTAAAACCCTTAAACTAGCAGAAACTGCGATGCCAATCAGAAAGCTAGGAGGGGTTTTTAATTACACTTTCTCAGAGTTTTTAACAAGAAAATGATCTTACCAAATTTGAAGGGGATTTGCAGCATAATGTATCATTATATGCATATTTATTACAAAGTGATTGCCTCATCAGATGTAGCATATTTCCCAGCATGCAGTGTTCAAGAGTCTATGTGTGCTCAATTGCTGAATGCTTCATAAATATATTGCAACAAAATTACTGGGGTATATTATCACCCATGATGATTTTGATATTGAATACCAACTTAGAGGATATATTGCAAAACCTGGATGATTAACATATGGTTGTATGAAATAATTCCCACAATGGTGCTATATTACAAATATTACACAAATTATTTAGTACATACGGACACATTCTTAATCTGAACACATTTTTCGTAATGTCCTCTGCTTAATGACTAAATGTAAATGTTAATTTCTTACTCACACCTATTGTTAATAATTAGTCGTTTTGAAAAACAGTGTAATTCATACTATGTATCGATTGATATTGTTGTGCAGACTGATCAGTAATCGTAAAAACTACACTCTTTCACAGAAAATAACAGCCTCTATGTTGTTATGGACTATTGCGAGGAGGATGCTTCCCAAAAGATTAAAAATAAGAGAGGTACAGGTGAACATTTTCCAGAAGATCAGGTAAGCTAATTCAGTAAGGTCTGTGTATGAATTATGATGTTACATGAATGTGCATCTGACAATGATGTATGTTAACACTGCCTGATTTGATGTGTGTATCCCCATATATGCACACACTGTCTGAATTCACAGATCCTGGACTGGTTTGTGCAGATCTGCATAGCCCTGAAGCACATACATGACAACAAAATACGCTATGAAGACATAAATCCCAAGGTACTGTCTGCTGTGAAACAGTTTTCATTCTGTTTCCTCTTCACTGTGTGATAAAGAGTGCTGTTAGCTACCATAACATTACCAATTCCACAGCAAAAACATGAAAGCAATTTTAGCACAGTTATGAATCTCAAGAAAGATCTGAAGACAGGAAAAGTAAAATATTGTAACTATGTGAAGGTTGATCACAAACTGTGCATTAGAAAAGAACATATGCAGATTAATTGATTATTCGATTAATTAATAAACCATATTCACATATCATCAAGCTTGTCCTTGGGAAAATATAAACTATTTAATTTGTGCTTTCATGGTGAGTGTCATGTATTTTTTATTATTACTATTATTATTTTGTTTCTAATTATTCTTTTTATTTTATGCGGGGCTTCTACTGTTTGTAACATTAAATGTAACATGGTACAGAAAGCTAAGCATGATCACAAGATGCTGCCGTGTAGCAGAGTGGTGAAGGAAAGTGATGTAATGTAATGTGATTAACACCGCTGCTACCATCTACTGAGAGCAAAAACACCACTAGCATCAATACCACCAATGGGGAAAGACAGAGTAACATCATTAATACCACTGCTGCCATCTGCTGGGAAAAGACAGAATAACACAATTAATACCACTGCTGCCATCTGCTGGTGAAAGGCAGTGTGGCATAGTGGTTAAGGAGCAGGATTCATAACAGAAAGGTTGTCAGTCTGTAACTTACCAGTAACTTTACCAGTAAATGTAAAATTGCAAGAACATAAACTGCAGTAGCAATTTAGCTACTGTGTAATATTTCTAAAATATAGGTGATAGCATTTTTCTGTATTTCAGATATTTCAGGCAAGAGTCAATGAACTGTGAGACTGCTGTCATGTTGTGCACACAATGTAACAGTGAGGATGAAGTAGTAGAGGGATGAAAATCTGAAGTCCCACATTATTGGTCTAATAGTGTTACATGTTTTTAGTCCATTTGATAGTGATTGTAAGTGATTATGAGTGGTAGTGATGTACACAGAACACACAGCAACAGTTAGCAAGATCTGCAAAAGTAGCTGTGATTTATAAATTATTGCTTTTATTTGCCAGCCACAGTAATTCTGCTCTGGATTGGAGTAACTGTCTCATGCTCCTGTGCACTGTGTTCCTGGCTTGAAGTAAAATGAGGCAAAAGTGCTGTGAAAGGAGACAGGTGGGGAGGCCATGGAAGGTGTTACTTCATCCTGGGGTACATGAAACCACTCCAGTCCTTTCCGCAGGGTGTGTGGGGGTCTTTTTGTCATGGAATACAGGAAAATCTTGAGGAAACAATATCTGCGCCATGGAGTGCACCTGGTCACCTGATATGGCTTTGTATTCATTTGCTGTAATTCTACCATGTAGTGTAATAATCAGATCCAATGACTCCCGTATAATGGCTATTCAGACTACACCTGCCCGCTTCCTGTCCTCACAGTGTGATTAAAGCTAGCAGTTGTAAAATGGATCATGATTTAAACATGGAATAAAAGCCTAGTGACACTGAAGCTTTTGCAGGGGTATAAGCTCAGAGGTGAATGTGTGGTGATACAGATATGTGTGGCTGACTGAGAATCGGTAGTGATAGTTAATCACTCACTGTGTTAATGTACCCCACAGTTACACTACATTTCAAGGATGGCAATAATGTTTCACCATCTGAGCAGCTAATTATAGAAACGTATTGAATTCGTGTAGGTCCTGCTGGATAAGGGTGTTTGCCAATTGAATGAATGCGATTTGTGGGATCCTGAGTAGCTCAGTTGGCACGGCGCTCATTTAAACACAAGCTGAGCCCTGCAGAAATGAACAGACACTCCACAGGAGGGCGCTGTGTAGCCTGAAAACAGTCATCGTCTGCATGTGAGTGTATCAGAGCTTCCGTGCTCCTGTGTCACTGCAGAGGTTATTGCAATGATTCGAGGCTAAAGTAAAATGGGCAATTCCAAAAAAGTTGCACATATTTCAGGAAAAAATAGACATTTAAATTAAACATTTGAAACATTTGTGTAAATACTCACTACATGTAATAAATGTTTGCTATAGTTAGCAGTACCGGCTCCGGGCTCCTGCCTGGAGCTGTAACTCAGGCACCACTTCAGGACCCCTAGCTCAGCTTCCTCGCCGTCATTCCTGTGGAGCCCTCCATGTACCAAGAACTGGACCCTCTAGGACTACATGCCATGCATATTCTGCTGTATAACTTTTAAGATTTAAGATTTACAAGACTCATTGTGTCTTACGCACCTACATTGCTGTGTCATACTACCTACATATTTCACCATACTTAACTACTGTTAAGAACGTCTTAGGAAATTCTTTCCTACTCTATCTGTCCACCCAGTGCCAGCCAGAAGCAGATGGGCTCCCCCTCTGACCAGGGTTCTGCTCAAGGTTTCTTCCTATTAGTCAGGGAGTTTTTCCTTGCCACTGTCACCTTTGGCTTGCTCTGAGGGGGTATCAGGCCTGGAATACCGATGTAAAGCTGCTTTGTGACAACTCATGTTGTAAAAATCGCTATATAAATAAACTGAATTGAACTGAATTGAATTTATCACACAGATCTTTTATACAATGTATGTATCTCCCATTGATTTGTAATATTTTTTTGTCATTTTGACTTTAAATTTGTAACAGTATTGTATACCAGTAACAATATTGAACCATCTAAACATAAGCAATGCAATTTTGTGTGGAAAAAAGAGTTTGCAAATGTAATTTTGAAACATAATTTAATCATGTTATTCTTTGCATTTACATATTTTCAGTGTATTATTTTTATCGTTTACATTTAGAATATTCTCTTCACCAAATATGGGACAGTTCGGTTGAGAGACTTTGCATTTTCAAGACACCTTCAAAGGTACCTTTTCCTTTCCTTTGGTTGAAATAAGAAAAAGGTCCCAGTTGTACATTAAATCTTGGACAATCTGTTTTGTAAAATCTTTTGTGTTTCATAATGTAGTTGAGTTTATAATGAATTACTACGTCAACCAAGTGACATCTTTATCATTAATATCAGACAAGCTGCACACAATTTTGGAGTTCACTGAACATGACAGACACACAAGCCAGTTTTAACAGATGCTTTGTGCAGCTTATGAAGTATGATTCCAATTCTTTGATCAGTTTTGTTTGTTATTTAATTGTTTCAGGACTTCAGAATCACAGAACTCATCTAGGCGACCATTAAATTACTTGTCTCCAGACATTTTGGGAGCTCAGCTTTCTGATGAAAAAAGGTACTGTACAATGTTTTATATACATTTCAGACAACATTTTTAATTCCTTTAAAAATACACACACTGTAGCAGGGTTACTGAAGGAATCGGTATTTACAGAATTCATTTGCTTATATCATAGCCCCCATCATCTACACAGACCTCCAACTCCAAAATTCATTGTTTGTTTAAATGATTATACACAATATAGGGATTGCTACATAACATTACATTACATTGTGATATTATTCTTGAATACACAATATGCAAATCAAATTTGCATATTGACACTTTAAATAATTTTGCCATTTCTGTGGCTGATTACTTGCAATTTGGGCACCAGCTATTTTACCTCTTTCAGAATCTGCTAGATCTCTCATGTTGCTTTAGAAACTCACATATGAAAGCGGTGATTTTAAAATATCTCTGATAGCAGAAACATTTTGGTAATTACTAACGCTGAAATAAAACACATCACTTCTGCACCCCAGCCGTTATACCACCAAAACCCCTGTTCTACATGAGTAACCAAAAACACACCTATGAAATTCTTATAATTAAGTAAAATGAAGCATAAACAAATGATAATTATGTTAGAAAACCTCTCTGGTTATGTTTGATCTTTTACATATTTACAAAAATGTAGGAAATGTTATATATACATGAAAAGTTTTTACGCCTATGACAGTGATTGTGATGAGTAATGTTTCTCCTCCTTTGCAGCGATATTTGGTCTCTGGGCTGTGTGCTGTATGAGCTGTGCATGCTTGAGCCGGCAGTGAGTGACATTCTCTTCATACTCATAGGAAAGAGCTTAAACATGATCTCACAGACATGAAATTCAAACAGTAAATAAATATTTCTTAGTTTAGGTAGGCATTTACTATCAGCATTTAGAGAGTCAACTAAATAAAACAGAAAAAAGTGTCTGGAGTGAAAAAATTAAAGAAACAAAATGATCTTTAACTAGTTAACATGTCATATTATCATATTGCCTTTAAGATGAACTATTATATGAAAAGCAGATTGTGAAAAGGCTTTGAAACTGTGTAACTTTATTTCACACCTGAGCTTCAGTGTGGTGATAAACCTGATGTGTGTGATGTATTTTACTGAATGCACACTTTGGACTTGGTTTACTAAGAATAGTGATCAGGGCCACTGTCTCCACCAGATGTTAGTGTGCATGTGGAGTTACCTTTCCCACAGCTGCTTTAAACTTAAATAATATTAATTACCTCACAGTAAGTATTATTTTCTGCTCCCACTATGTATTGCTTTCCCATAGAAACACCTTCAATTAGACATTCATTCACATAAACCAGCAAAAAGCCGCAGTTCACACAATTTAAGATGTGCAGGTCAGTAAGTACACCTCAGTCATTTATTGCTCATCCTAAACAAGGACCTTCTTAAACATCTTATTAAATAGTTTTTAATAAACATAATATTTTCCTCTAGTTCCCAGAAGGAACACCAGAGGATGTCATTTCCAAAATACTTTATGGTCCCTACCCATCAGTGTCTGGGTGGTTCTCCCCTGATCTCCGTGCTCTTGTGAATGAGCTCCAACAGCGGGAACGACCCTCTGCCAGCGAGATACTGAGGAAGCCATTTATACTTCAATTCCTTTACAAACAGGTGATACCTCGTTCAGCCAAAGTCTGAGATATTCTGCCATTTCTGATGACTGTCTACACTTGCATGCTTCTTAAAGTGTAGGTTAGTGCAAAAAGTGTCCCCAATGCATGCTAGCATGAAAAAAATGTATGCCTAAAGCAAACATAAAAATCAGGTGAAATCACATTAGGATTGTTATTACATCAATGTGAATATGAATATATATAAACTGCCATATTTAATTTTCTAATAATTTATTTCCATAATGTACACATCAATGAGATTCTAGGATGGTCATGTGAAAAAAAATCAGTACGAATAATCACAGTATAGCACACCCTGGAGTATATTTTTCTTAAAATGATCTCTGCACACTGCCAGATTGTGAAATGTTTCAATAAAATCAACACATCAATGCTACCTATGTACACCATTCTTACTGTGAAATCAGAAATGTAGAAATTACCTAAATATTTCTAATAAATTAGCAAAATCCTTTAAACAGAACAAACTTAGCATGCACAGTGTCAAAAAGTAGTTTACTTTGCACTCTATAGTGCAAAAATTTAAATGTTTTTTAAACATAATAATAAACATGAACAAGATAATAAAACATTCATAAATCAGCACACACAAATGCTAACTTGCACCTCTGGTGATGTACGCTACTACACAAACGGGAACACTGTTTATCCTAGGATGATAAGAATACCCTCTCTGACCAAAGATAATGCTAAATACATGGGCTTTATGACAAAGTCGTCCTCTAAAGAGGGGGAGGAGGTAGATTGAAAACAAAAGAGAAAGAAACATTATTTTGTTCTACACAGTAACCTTACAGTAAAGCTGTGCTTGAAGGAGAAGCCATGCTGTTAGTAGACTGTACAGTACGGCACACTATTTACATCAAAAAGAAAAAATCCACTGTAATTCAGCTGCCCCTCCAGCATCTCTCTGCCCCTCCAGCTGAAGCCGTCTCGACCCGGGTCTGACACATTTACAAAAGTCTTACATTTTAGAAATGCTGGGTCATGACAGCTGTTAACTGTGACTTGTTTTTACAGGTGAGGAACACTGTTGAAGAGCTCCAGGAGAAAGTTACAGAGCTGAAACAGATGGCGGATGATTTGGAGCGTGTGCACTTCGGAACCACTGTGGGCAGTCTGGTGGGAGGAGTGGTGGGGGCAGCGGGGGGGATCACCTCTATAGTTGGGCTCATTCTGGCCCCCTTCACTCTGGGGGTGTCTCTGATCGTGACGGGGGTGGGGATCGGGGTGGGGGTGGCTGGAGGGCTGACCGGTGCTGCCTCTAACATCACCAGCATGGTCAAAGAGCGCACAAACCGCAGCGCCTTCCAGAACATCATAACTGAGTTTCAGGAGAAGATGGAGAAGATCGTCGTTTACATCAAGGCCATCGGTGTTGGCTTGGAGGCAGTGGAGCAAGACAGCATCAGTGAGAACCCCCAGCTCAGTCCGGCAGAGCTGGCAGAAGCAGGAACAAGGATAGGGAGGGGTCTGGGGGGCATTGGAGAGCTCGTTCGTGTGACTCAGGTTGCAACAATCGGCAGGGTAGCAGCACAATCAGCCAGAGTTGTGAGGACAGCAGAAATGGTTACAGGAGTGTTCTCAGCTCTCTTTCTCGCCCTCGATATCTATTTCATTGTGACAGATTCCAGAGAGTTACATGCCATAAATCAGGAAACAGCTAATTCCTCAAATGAAGTCAGGGCGCCTGACAGTGACCCCACCTCAGAACAAACAGGAGGCAGGAGCAAATCAGAAACCAGGAAGTTCATAAAGACAGTGAGGGATATGTCTGTTAAATTACAGAAGCATGTGGACGACCTGAGAGAAAGCTGTGGTTGCCAGAATAATTCCGTAAGAAATACAGTAAAAATCTAAACAACTTTACAGAACAACCTGTAAATTTTGCAGTTTAAAACTGTTGTAATTTACAAAAAATACATTTTAAATCAGTAAATCCAACAGCCTTTTTCTGCTGAATTGGCATGACCACACTGCTGTTAAACTAATTCTTTCAGTAAGATTTACATGCAGTTGTCGCTTATTGTACTTTGAATCCCATTCAATTTCACTGAAAAATACCAAACAAATAACAGTTTTTAACCGTAAAAGCCTCATTATTAGACTGTCATTTAATGGGGTTCCATTGCGTGGAAAAAGACACATTGAATTTTTGCTTACTCATTTGCGTACTCAAAACACTTTACAAGTTTATGCCTCACATCCACCTATCAGTGACAGAGGCTGCCATACAAGGTACCAACCAGCCAGTGGGAGCAATTTGGGGTTCAGTGTACAGCTCTAAGACACATAAACATGTTACCAGGAGGAAGCAGAATCTAACCAGGGATCATATAATTACCAGTTAACTGCTCTACCTCCTGAGCCACTATCACTCCAGTCAGCACATACACAACTATTTATTTTTTGTGGGGAAAGGGAAGCCAACAAACAGTAACTCAAACCACGTAATGGTGGCACCCTACTGAACCCAAACAAACATGGACAATGAAAGCGAAGGACTTAACTAAGATAACCAATATAAACGATAATTAAACAAACACATAACTAAGCAGTTATTCAACAACAAACCTGTAAATGGCGCAAGCTAGGCATTATGGGTAATGCTCTGCGGGTAACATTATTTTAACACTGTCATCAGCAAAATCTGTGATTTACACAGAATAATACCATTAATTTTAGGGTAATTACTTGCTTGTGACATTTTGGTATATGCCCATTAATTTTACCAAACTTTTATATTTTCGAATTAAAATTGTGTGTTTTCCACATGTAATGACAGTAAAAATTAAAGTTATGCACTGTTTCTTGATTTAGGGTAATTCTATGCATCTACTATGGTGATATACTATTTTGGATTTTAAGGTATTTTACTGTTGCTATTTGACAGTTTTTTTACTGTAATTTCTACAAACATTTTTTACGGTGTATATATACACCTTTCTCCTCCCAAAGAGAGGAGTGTATGCCTGTCTCCCTCTATTGGTGGGATCGGGTACTCCCACCATGCTGGCATTTGTTTCCCATTGCAAAGCAAAGGCTTGTTTCAGTGAGCATTTAGATTCAGGCTGTTTGAAGTGCTTCAGTATGTGACAAGTGTGACTTCAGCAATTTCAAATGAACAGATAATAATTTTATTTGCTTCATAAAAACTATAATATGAAAATCTTGGGTTGCCAGGTTAAAGACAACATTGTAGCCAGGAGCGAGGAGAATGATAATTTCTCCCTCTTGGAATTCTCCTCTGATTTTTAAAATATGTTATTTTTGTTTATTTTATGTTTTTTGCTGTATAGTTACTACACGACTGAAATCAAGAAATTTCTGTGATTGTTGTCATTACTATTATTTCTTCACCACTTGATTAGTATTATGAACTGTTTTTCTATTTTAAACCTGACACTTATTTTCTCTTTCATTTCACTACAGACACATTTACATTTACATTTACATTTATTCATTTGGCAGACGCTTTTATCCAAAGCGACGTACAAAAGTGCAAATAGTGGGTAAACAACAGGCACAAGAGCAAGATGTGTACAGGTCATACAATGCAAATAGTGCTGAAGCTGAGCGCAAGGTCAGTGATGCGAGCCAACTAATCTGAACTAGGATTGCATCTCAAATACAATTACAGGAAAAATAGAGTACCACTATGCCACCTAGGTAAGTGAGGAACAAGTACAAGACAGGAGTCAGATTCTCAACGTCAAAGTTACAAGGTCAAAGAGGCAGAGGTATCAGTCCAGGTAGAGTCTGAAGAGGTGTGTCTTCAGCGCACGTCTGAAGGGTTGGATTGAAGGAGTTGTTCTCAGGGGGGTTGGGAGTTCATTCCACCATTGGGGGCGATGATGGAAAAGCGTCGTTGTGAGGAGCGTGGGCCTTTCGTTCTGTTGGTGGGTGGGGCGTCCGGATGTAGCAGAGCGAAGTTGTGAGCGGGTGCGTAGGGTAGGATGAGGTCCTGGAGGTAGGTCGGGGCAGACTTTCTTGCAGCGGAAAAGGTGAGAGTCAGGGTCTTGAAGCGGATCCTGGCTGTGATTGGGAGCCAGTGGAGGGATCTCAGTAGGGGGGGTGACGCGGGAGAACTTGGGGAGATTGTAGATCAGCCTAGCAGCTGCGTTTTGGATGAGCTGCAGCAGTTTTTATGCAGACACGTTTTTATGATTCTTCAATTTTTACATTATATCGGGTCTTTGTCTCTAGACACTGGGAGGAATGGCACAGCAACATAATGATTTTGTTTTTCTTTGTTTAATATTAATTGGCACTTGCATTTCTGTATGTTGATGAAGGTTGCAATATGTGGACAGCATACTGTAGTTATTGTGAATTATGTGTAATAAATAAAATTGGACATTTTCCAAAATGTCCTTGACATTTATTGGCTATTTTGATACGTCCGATTCTTTTGAGAAATAATTGTCATTTCACACCTTTCTTGAGTTCTTGAAGTAAGCAAGTATCATTTGAAAGATGATTTGAAAGAAACTTTGGTGCGCTGGTGAGCTGGCAGAGCTGTGAACTTAGGCGCTCCCTGATCATCACTCCCCTCGCCGGCTCCCTCTGCACTGAGGATCTGCGGGAACGCTGCAGGAACGCTGCAGGAGCGCTGCCGGAACACTGCCGGAACGCTCTCTGCCTGCTGCACAGCAACAGGGAAGCAACTCTGAGGGCCAGGTATATCCTGCGGTTTGCTGGTGCCTGGCAATGAAGAAGATAAGGAGCCCACCGTTACACCCTCAGAGCAACAGGCTGGTGGAGAGGTTCAGCCAAAACACTGCCCACAGACCAGTACATTACATTACATTACATTACATTACATTCAGTTAGCAGACACTCTTATCCACAGCCACTTCCCGCACAATGGAACAGAAGTGCATCCATTCCGGTTAAACGAGCATCATTGTCAGAGCAGCCTGATACTCCCAGCCCAGTGAGTGTGAGCTTAACAAGAGTTCTTTGAACCTCTGGAGTCACTTGAAATCGTCACAGTAGTTTCTGGGGAGACAAACACATTCTTCAGTCTGAAACTGAAACAGAAAGGTAGCGGTCACATGAGCACAAGGAAGAATGGAGAGAAACAAATAAACAGTCTGATCAAGATTGGTGTCACAGCTTACCACTTAAAGTATAACTCTTTTGCAGACTATAAGGTGATCTTGGCAACAAGTCAAATTTCTTGTTCTGTACCATCTACATTTTTTCAATACATGCATGCACACATACATACACACACACACGCATGCACACACATGCACACTCACATGCACGCACACACACACACACACACACACACACACACACACACAGAATGTTTGGCATCTTCAAATGGGTGAGTCCCCGAAACCAGCATTAAATTTCACCAGCTTTCATGGAAATCACGTGACTGAGAACACCGTTAAATTTGGGTAAACACTCCCACTTGCAATGTTGCGTTACAGTCCTATCATCTTCCTGCAGATACTGTATAAACACTGCAGGTCTCCTATGGAAGCCTGAGTGTGTGTGAGGAGAGAGCGAGTGTCTGTGTTCAGCAGACTGCAGGAAGACCAGGCACTGCCAGCCTCACCCTTCATGGTAAGGACATAATAATCTTATGCTTTATTTGAATATAATTTAAATAAATAAAAATAAAGGTTTTGTGACTCTTGCTGAAAAAAAAAAGTTACTACATCTGCTGCAAGTCACAGCCAATTGCAATATCATATACTGCTTTCTCCAAATTTCTGTCTTTGTTGACTGGTGGATAAAAAGTTTCATATTTGAAAAGATTTAAATTGGGATCATCCATGTTACATGGTACGTGGGTCAGATCTGCACATGCAGACTGACTTCCCTACACTCCAAAACAACACTGCTGTGGCACTTTGCTCAATGTTTTGTTGATGGACTTTATTTCTTAGGTTTAAACACCATTCATGAGTCCCATGCTATATATTCTGCTGACATCACTCTTCTGTAATTTGCTAAATACAGACTCTCATGAGGACTGAGGCTGTTCTCTTGCAGTGTTTTACCTTTGTCCCTTGTGTTTTACCTTTACCAAACAAAATCTGCTGTGACATAACTATGAATTCCTGTTGACTTCAGTTATTCAGTGATTTTAGTGAGTCCCTGCGTGTGGTGGGACTGCTTTGTCAAATGTGTTACAAAAATCCAAATTCAAATTGTGAACCTAATCTGAGTCCGCATATGTCTTTAAATTTGCTTCTCACATGGCCATTAGGCCACCCTCATGTCTTTTTTCATAATGCCACACATTTTTTTATCATCCTTTGGACGCAGCTGAAATGATCTTGTCGACTTGCTGTGTGAAACTGAGGGCATGGCTCCCTTTAGGGCGCGGCTCCCTTTCCTGTTGGGCTGGTCCCTCTGCAGCAGTCCTATTTGGGATAAACAAACACTTTAGCAGCATTTAATGCTTTCTGAATGACTTTTCCATAGCTGGGATTCTTAAAGACTTTCAAAAAGATTTATTTATTAGACTGTGACAATTCAAAATAGAATAGAATATTTCTTTTCACTTGCATCCCTTCTCAGTCATCATTTCTAATCTCAGAGTCTGTATCCAGTCTGTTATTTCTCCCCATCATATTAAATGAGCTTTTATTAAAACTCCTATAGCTGGAGGTAACTCAACTTAGTTTATCAGGAAATTAGGCAAGAGAAAAAAACCACAAGCAACATTCTAGTAACACATTTTCCCAGGGAAATTAAGATGACCAACCTGACAGACTTTTCTGATACAAAAATGTGTCTTTTCAAAGTATAGACAAGCATCTCCAGGAATTTAATACAGATCACCAGGGGTCAGTTCCCTACCTCCTCCTTTGCTGTTACCTGTTGCACATCTTATTTTACTCTGATTAATAAAGTCTTACCAAAATGTGTTTTATATTAAATGGTATATTTATTTACCTGAATTAAAATTTGAGCATAAATGGTATATTTATAGCATGAGATGATCAAAATGTCATGAACTTCTGCTTTGCTTATTATAAATTTTAATCAAGCCAGAGATTGTTTTTATTAATGAACACTAGTAAGTGTTAAGTCATATTGTAATGTGTGATAAATTTATAATAGAATGAATAACAGATGTTCTCATAACTCTGCAGCTTATCACAATGGAAAATGCAAAGGCAATTCTGAAGAGGCATAAATACAGCGTGGTGAAAGACATTGAGCAGAGAGGAGTTCAGACAGCTGTGCTGGCGACAGGCGATGAAGATGGAAAACTGTACATGATACAGAAACACAAAGGAGGTCGAAATGAAATGGTAAAGATGATAAAAAGAAGTAAATACTAGCAAAGCACACAGGACCTGTTTTCAGATACTACTGCTTCAGTTGAATGTGTATTCCAAAACTAGATGATTATTGACTAAATTGATTAAATGGGTTGTGTATAATTAATCAATTAATAAAGATTTAATTTAATTAAATTAATTAAATTATTTAATTAATTAAATAAGTTAGTTAATTAATTCATTCATTCATTCATTTTTAAGATTTCCTTGGTCCAAGAAATGAATGCTGTAAGAGAAATGAAGCTTCCCTTCACTGTCCAGTACAAGGAATCATTTCAAGGTAATATCACTAAATATCATTGCTGATAACTGTTGCCAAAGTAGTTTTTGGAGTATAAGTCATAGTGAACTCCTTAAACATCCCATCCTTAAAAATCCTATTCTGCCTGATTGCCTTTATAGATCACTATTTGTTTAGCTATGGAAATTGAACTGCTCAATTTACAGATTACAAATGAGAATCTCTGGCAGATAAAGACCTATTTAAACCAGTGACAATTTAAAAAGTATAAAATAAACTAAAACAGCAAACAACAATAGTAATGTTGTTAGAAGTCAAATATGTTTGCAAAGGTTGTGGGAATCCTGTTCAGTGCTTTCACAGGAATGAACGCAATAACAAGCCGGCCTCAGCAGGATGAAATGCCTCAGTAGTTAATTCTAGGATTTCCATTCCTAAACTCAAATCACCAGGGAAATTTAATGCAGAAAGCTGTGTCACTTCCCAAAATTATCTTCCATGCATCCACTGTTAAAAGGACGTGTTTTAAAACCCTTTAAACTAGCAGAAACTGAGATCCCGATCATAAAACTAGAAGAGCTTTTTAATTACACTTTCTCAGAGTTTTTAACAAGAAAATAATCTTAGCAGATTTGAAGGGAATTTGTAGCATAATGTATCATTATATCCATATTCATTACAAAGTGATTGCCTCATCAGATGTAGCATATTTCCCAGAATGCAGTGTTCAAGAGTCTATGTGTGCTCAGTTGCTGAATGCTTCATAAATATATTGCAACAAAATTACTGAGGTGTACACTCACCCATAATGATTTTGATATTGAATACCAACTGAGAAGATATATTGCAAAACCTGGATGATTAACATATGGTTGTATGAAATAATTCCCACAATGGTGCTATATTACAAATATTACACAAATTTTTTAGTACATACGGACACATTCTTAATCTGAACACATTTTTCGTAATGTCCTCTGCTTAATGACTAAATGTAAATGTTAATTTCTTACTCACACCTATTGTTAACAATTAGTCGTTTTGAAAAACAGTGTAATTCATACTATGTATTGATTAATATTGTTGTGCAAACTGACCAATAATCATAAAAACTATACTCTTTCACAGAAAATAACATCCTCTATGTTGTTATGGACTATTGCGAGGAGGATGCTTCCCAAAAGATTAAAAATAAGAGAGATACAGGTGAACATTTTCCAGAAGATCAGGTAAGCGAATTCAGTAAGGTCTGTGTATGAATTATGATGTTACATGAATGTACATCTGACAATGATGTATGTTAACACTGCCTGATTTGATGTGTGTATCCCCATATATGCACACACTGTCTGAATTCACAGATCCTGGACTGGTTTGTGCAGATCTGCATAGCCCTGAAGCACATACATGACAACAAAATACGCTATGAAGACATAAATCCCAAGGTACTGTCTGCTGTGAAACAGTTTTCATTCTGTTTCCTCTTCACTGTGTGATAAAGAGTGCTGTTAGCTGCCATAGCATAACTCCACAGCACAAACAAGAAAGCAATTTTAGCACAGTTATGAATCTCAAGAAAGATCTGAAGACAGGAAAAGTGAAATATTGTAACTATGTGAAGGTTGATCACAAACTGTGCATTAGAAAAGAACATGTGAAGATTAATCAATTATTCAATTATCTGATGTGGCTGTTAAATTTATTAATCATGTCCACATATCTAGCTTGTCCTTGGGAAAATATAAACTATTTAATTTGTGCTTTCATGGTGAGACTACAGTGTCATGTATTTTTTATTATTACTATTATTATTTTGTTTCTGTTCCCAGAGTTATTATTTTTATTTAATTTTATGAGGGGCTTCTACTGTTTGTAACATTAAATGTAACATGGTACAGAAAGCTAAGCATGATCACAAGATGCTGCCGTGTAGCAGAGTGGTGAAGGAGCAGAACCTGTCACCGAAAGTGATGTAATGTAATGTAATTATCACCACCTACTGCGAGCAAAAACACCACTAGCCCCCATACTGCCATCTGCTGGGGAAAGACAGAATAACACAATTGCAGTGTACCATGGTGGTTAAGGAGAAGGATTCAAAACCGAAAGGTTTCTGGTTTGATCCGGAGCACTGCTGCTGTACCCTTGGGAAAGGTACTTAACCCTCAATTGTTTCAGTAAAATATCCAGCTGTATAAATTGATAACATTGTAAAATAATAATAAAAAAAACAATGTAAGTTGCCCTGGATAAGAGCATCTTCTAAGCGCCAATAATATAATGTAATCTAAATCACTGCTGCCATCTTCTGGGGAAAGAGAGAATAACATCATTTATACCACTACTGCCATCTAGTGGGGAAAGACAGAATAACACCATTGCACTGTACATAACTGGTTAAGGAGCAGGATTCATAACTGAAAGGTTACCAGCTTGACTCCCTGCTGGGGCACTGCTGCTGTACCTTTGGGCAAGGTAAGAATAATGTAATCAAGCATGGAATATAATTTATAACAGTACTGTATTTTCATTTTCAGAAATGTGTTAAGTTATACTTGCATGACATATGATAAGCCACGCCCACATACATTATGTGATCATTGACCAGCTCCCCTGGACAGGTGTTTGACAGGTTCAGACATGTCTGAGTCACGATGGAGAAGCTCAAAATTGTCAGCTAGTCAAGAGCCAGTCTGTAACTTTACCAGTAAATGTAAGACCATATACTGCAATAACAATTCAGCCACTGTGTAATATTTATAAAATATAGGTGATAGCATTTTTCTGCATTTTAGGTATTTCAGGCAAAAGTCAGTGAACAGTGAGACTGCTGTCATGTGCACACAAAGTAACAGTGAGGAGGAAGCTGTAGAGGAGTGAAAATCTGAAGTCCCACCAGCACTTTGTCCAATAATGCTACATGTTGCTTGTTTTTAGTTTTGATAGTGATTGTAAGTGATTATGAGTGGTAGTGATGTACACAGAACATATAGCAGCAGTTAGCAAGAGCTGTGAAAGTAGCTGTGATTTATAAATTATTGCTTTTATTTGCCAGCCACAGTAATTCTGCTCTGGATTGGAGTAACTGTCTCATGCTCCTGTGCACTGTGTTCCTGGCTTGAAGTAAAATGAGGCAAAAGTGCTGTGAAAGGAGACAGGTGGGGAGGCCATGGAAGGTGTTACTTCATCCTGGGGTACATGAAACCACTCCAGTCTATTTTTCAGGGTGTGTGGGGGCCTTTTCGTCATGGAATACAGGAAAATCTTGAGGAAACAATATCTGCACCATGGAGTTCACCTGGTCACCTGATATGGCTTTGTATTCATTTGCTGTAATTCTACCATGCAGAGTAATAATCAGATCCACTGACTCCCATATGATGGCTATTCAGACTACACCTGGGCTCTCTGACCTCTCCCTGTCCTCACAGTGTGATTAAAGCTAGCAGTTGTAAAATGGATCATGATTTAAACATGGAATAAAAGCCTAGTGACACTGAAGCTTTTGCAGGGGTATAAGCTCAGAGGTGAATGTGTGGTGGTGATACAGATATGTGTGGCTGACTAAGAATTGGTAGTGATAGTTAATCACTCACTGTGTTAATGTACCCCACAGTTACACTACATTTCAAGGATGGCAATAATGTTTTGCCATCTGAGCAGCTAATTATGGAAACGTATTGAATTTGTGTAGGTCCTGCTGGATAAGTGTGTTTGCCAATTGAATGAATGCAATTTGTGGGATCCTGAGTAGCTCAGTTGGCACGGCGCTCATTTAAACACAAGCTGAGTCCTGCAGAAATGAGCAGACGCTCCACAGGAGGGCGCTGTGTAGCCTGAAAACAGTCATCGTCTGCATGTGAGTGTATCAGAGCTTCTGTGCTCCTGTGTCACTGCAGAGGTTATTGCAGTGATTCGAGCCTGAAGTAAAATTGGCAATTCCAAAAAAGTTGCACATATTTCAGGGAAAAAAGAAAACATTTAAATGAAACATCTGAAACATTTGTGTAAATACTAACTACATGTAATGAATGTTATCTATAGTTAGCAGTACATTTATCACACAGATCTTTTATATACTGTATGCATCTACCATTGATATATAATTTTTTTCATCATTTTGACTTTAAATTTGTGACAGTAGTGTGAATATTGAACCATTTAAACAACAGCTGTGCAGGTTGGTCTGGAAAAGAGGGTTTGCAAATGTATTTTTGAAATGTAATTTAATTATGTTATTCTTTGCATTTACATATTTTCAGTGTATTATTTTTGTTTACATTTAGAACATTCTCTTCACCAAATATGGGACACTTCGGTTGAGAGACTTTGTATTTTCAAGACACCTTCAAAGGTACCTTTTCCTTTCCTTTGGTTGAAATAAGAAAAAGCTCCCAGTTGTAAATTAAATCTTGTACAATCTGTTTTGTAAAATGTTCTGTGTCTCATAATGTAGTTGTGTTTATAATTAATTACTGCGTCAACCAGATGATGTCTTTGTCATTAATATCAGACAAGCTGCACATAATTTTTTCACTGAACATGACAGACACACATGCTAGTTTTAACTTATGCTTTGTGCAGCTTATGAAGTATGATTCCAATTCTTTGATCAGTTTTGTTTTAATTTAATTGTTTCAGGACTTCAGAATCACTGAAATCATCTAGGCGACCATTAAAATACTTGTCTCCAGAAATTTTGGGAGGTCAGCCTTCTGATGAAAAAAGGTACTGTACAATGTTTTATATACATTTCAGACAACATTTTTAATTCCTTTAAAAATACACACACAGTAGCAGGGTTACTGAAAGGAATTGGTATTTACAGAATTCATTTATTCAAATCATAACCCCAATCAATCACATAGCCCTCATTATTCATGAATACACAATATGCAAATCAAATTTATACTTTTTGTGTACTTAAATTGATCATTTCATGCATGATTTAAATTATTGCAGGGTTTCACTTTACAAATGTCAAGCCTATTGCAAACAGACTCAGACAATTAGCTTTAGGAAATTAATAAAGACTAATCATAAATTAAACCTGCAATAATTATTATTTTATGATAATGAAAAAATATGATCTAGTTCTTTGAAATAATTCTCTTATGTAATTATTGGTAGGTGTGTGGTGGCAATTAAAGCTTTTGCAGCAGCATAATATGAGGAACATATGCTGGCTGCCCATATCATCACAGATCCTCCATCATGTTTAAGTATCTGGGAACTGGGAGATAGATGGCTTCCTTTGTCTTTCTTCAAACATAAACTCATCCAGCTGTAGGAAAAAGACTAAAAGTGTCACAGAGGTGTACATTCACTTCTGTGGTAATTCTTGAGGCTGCTGTTGTATGGTTTTTAGCAACTATCCCGTGAAGTGTCTGTCTATCTCTGTCGGTGAGCTTCAACTTGCAACCACTGTTCCTCTTTCCTGACGCAGGTTTGTCCTTGTTTGGCGCATGCTGTCAATGTTTTCCCCTTCACACATTAAATAATTTTGTCGTTTCTGTTACTCATGACTTGCAGTTTGGGCACCAACTATTTTATCTCTTTCAAAATCAGTGTCAATTTTAAATGTCTCTGTCTAGCTGAAACATATTGGTAATTAGTATTAACATTAATATGAAACACATGTGTAGACCCCTTTTAATTGTAATCTAGTTATTTTTTAGCTATTTCAAAACATGAGTCCTTTTTCATTTGGTGTTTCCATGATTTGGTGTACTCCCTGTCCCATGATCTCTGCACAACCCCCATTCATTTTACCACCAAAACCCTGTTCTACATGAGTAACCAAAAAAGTATTTATGAAATTCTTATAATTAAGTTCAACAAAGTATAGAATGATAATTATGTTAGATAACCCCTCTGGTTATGTTTGATGTTTTACATATTTACAAAAAATATAGAAAATGCTATATTACAGGCATGAAAATGGAATAATGGTATAGATATTGATAGATTTTACAGCTATGACAGTGATTGTGATGAGTAATGTTTCTCCTCCTTTGCAGTGATATTTGGTCTCTGGGCTGTGTGCTGTATGAGCTGTGCATGCTTGAGCCGGCAGTGAGTGACATTCTCTTCATACTCATAGGAAAGAGCTTAAACATGATCTCACAGACATGAGATTCAAACAGTAAATAAACATTTCTTAGTTTAGGTAGGCATTTACTATCAGCATTTAGAGAACAATTAAATAAAACAGAAAAAGTGTCTGGAGTGAAAAAATTAAAGAAACAAAATGATCTTTAACTAGTTAACATGTCATATTATCATATTGCCTTTAAGATGAACTATTATATGAAAAACAGATTGTGAGAAGGCTTTGAAACTGTGTAATTTTACTTCACACCTGAGCTTCAGTGTGGTGATAAACCTGATGTGTGTGATGTATTTTACTGAATGCACACTTTGGGCTTGGTTTACTAAGAATAGTGATCAGGGCCACTGTCTCCACCAGGTGTTAGTGTGTGGAGTTATCCTTCCCACACCTGCTTTGAACTTTGGCAAATAATATTAGTTACATCACTGTAATCTTTGTATTATTTTCCCCTCCCACTGTTTATTGCTTTCCTATAGAAACACCTTCAATTAGACATTTTTTTACATAAACCAACAAAATGCCACAGTTCACACAATTTAAGATGTGCAGTTCAGTAAGTACACCTCAGTCATTTATTGCTCATCCTAAACAAGGACCTTCTTAAACATCTTATTAAATAGTTTTTAATAGCCATGGGCATCAGTTTGTTTTGAAAAGTGCTGGGGACAACAACAGTTCCACTCACTAAAGGCTTTCAAAAAGTGGTGGGGACATGTCCCCAGCATCCCCAGCATATGTGACGCCTATGTTAATAACTATAATGTCTGAATATTTTCCTCTAGTTCCCAGAAGGAACACCAGAGGATGTCATTTCCAGAATACTTCATGGTCCCTACCCATCAGTGTCTGGGCGGTTCTTCCGTGATCTCCGTGCTCTTGTGAATGAGCTCCAACAGCGGGAACGACCCTCTGCCAGCGAGATACTGAGGAAGCCATTTATACTTCAATTCCTTCACAAACAGGTGATACCTCGTTCAGCCAAAGTCTGAGATATTCTGCCATTTCTGATGACTGTCTACACTTGCATGCTTCTTAAAGTGTAGGTTAGTGCAAAAAGTGTCCCCAATGCATGCTAGCATGAAAAAAATGTATGCCTAAAACAAACATAAAAATCAGATGAAATCAAATTAGGATTGTTATTACATCAATGTGAATATGAATACATATAAACTGCCATATTTTATTTTCTAATAATTTATTTCCATAATGTACACATCTATGAGATTCTAGGATGGTCATGTCAAAACAAAAAATCAGTACGATTAATCAAAGTATAGCACACCCTGGAGTATATTTTGGGTTAAAACAATCTTAAAATGATGTCTGCACACTGCCAGATTGTGAAATGTTTCAATAAAATCAACACATCAATGCTACCTATGTACACCATTCTTACTGTGAAATCAGAAATGTAGAAATTACCCAAATATTTCTAATAAATTAGCAAAATCCTTTAAACAGAACAAACTTAGCATGCACAGTGTCAAAAAGTAGTTTACTTTGCACTCTATAGTGCAAATATTTAAATGTTTTTTTAAACATAATAATAAACATGAACAAGATAATAAAACATTCATAAATCAGCACACACAGATGCTAACTTGCACCTCTGGTGATGTACGCTAGGACACAAACGGTAACACTGTTTATCCTAGGATGATAAGAGTTCCCTCTCTGACCAAAGATAATGTGAAATAATTGGGCTTTATGACAAAGTTGTCCTCTAAAGAGGGGGAGGAGGTAGATTGAAAACAAAAGAGAAAGAAACATTATTTTGTTCTACACAGTAACCTTACAGTAAAGCTGTGTTTGAAGGAGAAGCCATGCTGTTAGTAGACTGTACAGTACAGCACACTGTTCACACATCAAAAAGGAAAAAATCCACTGTAATTCAGCTGCCCCTCCAGCATCTCTCTGCCCCTCCAGCTGAAGCCGTCTCGACCCGGGTCTGACACATTTACAAAAGTCTTACATTTTAGAAATGCTGGGTCATGACAGCTGTTAACTGTGACTTGTTTTTACAGGTGAAGAACACTGTTGAAGAGCTCCAGGAGAAAGTTACAGAGCTGAAACAGATGGCGGATGATTTGGAGCGTGTGCACTTCGGAACCACTGTTGGCAGTCTGGTGGGAGGAGTGGTGGGGGCAGCGGGGGATCACCTCTATAGTTGGGCTCATTCTGGCCCCCTTCACTCTGGGGGCGTCTCTGATCGTGACGGGGTGGGGATCGGGGTGGGGTGGCTGGGAGGGGTGACCGGTGCTGCCTCTAACATCACCAGCATGGTCAAAGAGCGCACAAACCGCAGCGCCTTCCAGAACATCATAACTGAGTTTCAGGAGAAGATGGAGAAGATTGTCGTTTACACCCAGGCTATCAGTGGTGGCTTGGAGGCAGTGGAGCAAGACAGCAGCAGTGAGAACCCCCAGCTCAGTCCGGCAGAGCTGGCAGAAGCAGGAACAAGGATAGGGAGGGGTCTGGGGGGCATTGGAGAGCTCGTTCGTGTGACTCAGGTTGCAACAATCGGCAGGGTAGCAGCACAATCAGCCAGAGTTGTGAGGACAGCAGAAGTGGTCACAGGAGTGTTCTCAGCTCTCTTTCTCGCCCTCGATGTCTATTTCATTGTGTCTGATTCCAGAGAGTTACATGCCATAAATCAGGAAACAGCTAATTCCTCAAGAGGCAGGAGCAAATCAGAAACCAGGAAGTTCATACAGACAGTGAGGGATACGTCTGTTAAATTACAGGAGCATGTGGACGACCTGAGAAAAATGGCCTAGTCTTTGCCATCTCGTATATAAAAACAACAGAAACTTTAGCTTGGTTTGAACCTAAACTCAATGAACTTCACACTGTTAGAGGACAGCTAAACTGCTACCCATGCAAGAAATCCAGCGAAATCCTGCAATGCTGTCAGTCAGCTACTTTAGGCATTCTTACAGGAAAATGCTTGTTTTTCCCAGTGTTTTTATTAAGGAAATTGATGAGAGAAGCTGTTGTGTAGATATACACCTTTCTCCTCCCATACAATGCAGTTTAGTGAGAAGTGTATGCCTGTCTCCCTCTATTGGTGGGATTGGGTACTGCCACCATGCTGGTATTTGTTTCCCATTGCAAAGCAAAGGCCTGTTTCAGTGAGCATTTAGATTCAGGCTGTCAGAAGTGCTTCAGTATGTGACAGGTGTGACTTCAGAAATTTCACATGAAGAGATAATTTTATTTGCTTCATAAAAACTATACTATAAAAATCTTGGGTTGTCAGGTTAAAGGCAACATTGTAGCCAGGAGCGAGGAGAACGATCATTTCTCTTTCTTGGAATTCTCCTCTGATTTTTAAAATATGTCATTTTTGTTTCTTTTATGTCGGTTTTGTAGATTTTCTTTGCTGTATAGTTACTACACGATTGAAATCAAGCAATTTCTGTGATTGTTGTCATTACTATTATTTCTTCACCACTTGATTAGTATTATGAACTGTTTTTTTATTTTAAACCTGACACTTATTTTCTCTTTCATTTCATTACAGACGCATTTTTATGATTCTTCAATTTTTACATTATATCAGATCTTTGTCTTTGTCTTGACACTGGGAGGAATGGCACAGCGACATAATGATTTAGTTTTTCTTTGTTTCATATTAATTAGCACATGCATTTCTGTGTATTGGTGAAGGTTGCAATATGTGGACAGCATACTGTGGTTATTGTGAATTATGTGTAATAAAGAAAATTGGACATTTCCCAAAATGTCCTTGACATTTATTTGCTATTTTGACACGTCCGATTCCTTTGAGAAATAATTGTCATTTCACACCTTTCTTGAGTTCTTGAAGTAAGCAAGTATCATTTGAAAGAAACTTTGTTACCCACCCTATTAATGTTACTATATTTTCATTGAGTTTAGCAGTAAGAGTTGGTTACTGAACTGTGCTGGGAACCTGCAGGAGGCATACAGTAATTCCTGGAATTTTTATGTTGGATATTTCAGCATGGAGTCTACAGCTCTGACTTCCTGACATGTGGGAATCAGGGTTTCCGTTATCCGGTAATTACCGGTTTTTGCCTGGTAAAATTTATAAAAAACCAATAAATTAAAAACCTGCCAGTCAAAATGTCTGGTAATAATGCTCATACAAAACGTAGCTATAACGAAGGCTATCCCTAAACAGGACATTTGTGTTTTGACAGCGAAACAGCCTATTAACAGCCTACAGTACTTTTTTTCCACAAAAGGGTGCACTCTTTTATTGCACAATACTTGCTACTAGGCCAGCAGAGAGGGGCTCTGCAGAATCGAATTAAGACGGCGCTGCGAAGTTGTCTGGAGGAGGAGAGAGTGACACGGCTTATGCGCATTGCAAGCTGCAAAGACACATTGAACACGTTTGATTTCAAGTCTGCAGCAGAGGTCTTTGCCGCAATGAAAAAAAAGGAGAAAATAAAATGTCACCTGGTAGCCCATAGGCTACATTTGATGCCATGTAGGCCTAGCCTTTTTTTAAACAGGCTACTGATGTTACAGGTTACAAATATTTCTTAACAGCCTACATTTTAGCGGTTAATGTTGAGGTTTTGCTCAATTGTTACTGTTCGTTTTGCTTAATTGTTACTGTTCATTAAATAGTCAAACTGATTTGAGGTCGTTTTCATTCTTTCGTCAACCCAGGTGTACATTATATTTGCGTCTGTAACATAGGCTGTTAGTGAAACATGACCCGTAAGTTTCAAATTTGTCCGGTAAAATAAATTGTTTCCGGACACCGGACCGGCAAGAAAAAAATCCTAGCAGAAACCCTGGTGGGAACACACTGTGTTACAAAGAGAAGGGTGAATCCAAATGCAGAGATGGCTCACGACACAAAGGTTGGTTCCTTTACTGAAGGCTTGGGAAGCAAAAGCAAGCCTGGTGCATACACAAAGCATAGCAACTGAACACTGATAAAGAGGAAGATTCGCAGGAAGTGAGGCCATCTGGTGGTTATACCAGGAAGCAGCAGCCGGGAACCCTGACAGGAAGTTATGAGGCCACCTGATGGTCATTCTGCGAATCAGCAGCAGAAACCTGGCAACTGAAATCAGTAGCAGTGGTTTGTGATGCACCAAAGAAGTCATTTCCTACAGCCGGAGATTGGGGGTTGCATTTAAAAATGAAAGTGATGGTGCTCAGACTGTGAGCTGCAGCGCTCCAGAGCTCGCACAGCCGGTGAGTGTCGCACAGCCAGTGAGTGTCGCACAGCCGGTGAGTGATAGTGTCGCACAGCCGGTGAGCACATGGTGAGGTCGCACAGCCAGTGGTGAGTGTGAGTGTGACAAGGTGAGTGGCACAGCTGGTGAGTGTCGCACGCTCCAGCGCCGGTGGTGAGTGTCGCACAGCCGGTGAGTGTCGCACAGCCGGTGAGTGAGTGTCGTGGCGGAGGTGGAAAGGTGTGATGGGAAGAGATGGAAAGCACAGCGGCTCCCGCTGCAGTCGGGTGGGATGGGCACATAGGAGGTCTGTCTGAAAAGTACAAGTCCACATAAAAAGTCACCTAGTCATTCTCCTGTGCTGTTCTTCTCACTACTTCTGTGGCTGCCCAGAGCTCTTTCGTGTTTGGTACCAGTGCCAGTTCGTGCCAGTCCTCCTTGTTCTCTGTCTCTGCTTTTTCAGTTGGTGCGTCGCTCTGCACGCTGGTGAGCCGGCAGAGCTGTGAACTTAGGCGCTCCCTGATCATCACTCCCCTCGCTGGCTCCCTCTGCACCGAGGATCTGCCTTTCTCTGCAGAGTACAACGGCAGCACCGTGTGTGGCTGTTCTGATCACCAATCCATCATTCAACAGATGTCCAGAGGCAGTCTGATGACACTCACTTCTCCCCAGGACCTTTGCATTTCCCTGAGGACTTTGATGTCCTTGATGTCTTGTACCTGGTTCCACGCGCCATGGTGGCTCCTCGGTTTAAGCTCCAGTAGACTCTTTTTCATGCTGCTGACTTCCAGCCAGCTTTCATCAGTGGCCTGAGGGCACTGCAGCCCTGATGCCGCCTGCTGCACTCGCTGTAGTTTCTGTAACGCTCAGGGTTTGCAGTGTGCTGGCTGTGGCCTCGTGCCTGAGGCCAGTGCAGCATGGAAACAGAGTCAGAGTCTGAGTCAGAGGCTCAGCACAAGGAGAAAGAGGGCACTACAGCTGGATAAGGGCTGGTTTTCTATGTTTTTTTTTATTTTTATATTAACAATGAAGGGAGAGAGGGAAATTTATCAAAACTGTGTCAGCTGAGTGTATATTTCCAGACGGAAGACGGTACAGTACTGGATTTTTTACAAAGTTTTGAAGCATAAGAAATGCGACATGGACAGAGAAAGCAGCAATCAATGCAACTCAACACCCTGACCTTCCAGCTATTTTTAGCATGGTGTTTACCATCTGAAGTTCAAATGTGTAAGGAGAGTGTGTGTGTGTGTGTGTGTGTGTGTGTGTGTGTGTGTGTGTGTGCGTGCGTGCGTGTGTGTGTGTGTGTGTGTGTGTGTGAGAGAATGCATGCACATGTGTGTGTATGTGTGTGTGAAAGAGAGAGAGAGTGTGAGTGCACGTGTGTGTGTGTGTGTGTGTGTGTGTGTGTGTGTGTGTGTGTGTGTGTGTGTGTGAGAGAGAGAGAGGGGTGTAAGTGAGACAGGAATGGGATGATCAGAACAGGTGACAGTAGGGGGAACAGAGCTGTGAGATCTACAGGACCGTTACCGTCCTCTGTAAGTTACATAGCCGTCCTCTGTCAGCTCTGTTACTGTCCTCTGTAGTTCCATTACCATTCTGTGTCAGTTACATTACTGATCTCTGTAGTTCTGTTACAGGTCTTTGTAGTTCCGTTACAGGTCTCTGTAGTTCCGTTACAGGTCTTTGTAGTTCCGTTACAGGTCTTTGTAGTTCTGTTACAGGTCTCTGTAGTTCCGTTACAGGTCTTTGTAGTTCCGTTACAGGTCTTTGTAGTTCTGTTACAGGTCTCTGTAGTTCCGTTACAGGTCTTTGTAGTTCTGTTACAGGTCTCTGTAGTTCCGTTACAGGTCTCTGTAGTTCTGTTACAGGTCTGTACCGCAGGAATGGCACTGGCTCCACGGCTGCCCCACGGGTGGGAGGAGAGGTGGCAAAGAGAGAAGGAGCAGCGGAGGAGAGCGATAGAAGAGGGAGGAGAGAAGCTGGAGGAGGCGAACAGGAAGCTGAAGTGGATCGTGGAGTTCAACAATCGCAGGATGGGAGCGAAGGGGAGGATGCAGGAGGAGGGGGAGGAGCAGAGCGAGGAGGAGGAGGTGCAGATGCACTGCAGACACGCACACCCCAGAGAGCTCTTCCATGCCCTGGAGGAGCTGAGGGCGTCAGCGCTCCTCACAGACCTGACGCTGCGCACGGCGGACGGGGCCGGCATGCACGCACACTCTGCCATCATGGCTGCCACCTGCAGTGCGCTCCGCCAGCACCTGCAGAGCGGGGACGGAGGGAGGGGGAGCGCGGGGGAGCGGGGCGGGGGGTGAGGGGCGCGTTGAGGCCTCTGTCCTGCTGAGCGCGGAGGTGCAGCGTGTGGGGCTGGCCAGCGTGGTGGAGTTTGCCTACACCGGGGCCATCGCCGGGCTGAACCGGGACACTTTGGCCCAGATTCGGGCGGCAGGTCTCGCCCTGGGGGCCAGAAGAGTGCTAGAGCTCTGCAGTGTGGAGGAGGAGAAAGGGGGCGGGGCGGAGGGGGGGACAGGGGGCGGGGCGGAGGAGTGCAGGATATCCGCGGAGACGCAGATGGAGCTCACTCTGAGCTCCGTCAGGGAGCTGTGGATGGAGCGGCTCGGGTGTGATGTGGAGCTGGAGGTGGAGGGCAGACGTTTCCCAGGTAGGTTGCATGAGGGAGAGCTTCAGATTTAACAGCATGAAACTGGCCCTGTGTTATAATGGATTGATTTGTATGCAGCTGTATGGCAGTGCAGCTGTATGACAGTGCAGCTCTGTGCAGTGCAGCTGTATGGCAGTGCGGCTCTGTGCAGTGCAGCTGTATGGCAGTGCGGCTGTATGGCAGTGCGGCTGTATGGCAGTGCAGCTGTATGGCAGTGCAGCTCTGTGCAGTGCAGCTGTATGACAGTGCAGCTGTATGACAGTGCGGCTCTGTGCAGTGCAGCTGTATGGCAGTGCAGCTGTATGGCAGTGCAGCTCTGTGCAGTGCAGCTCTGACTCAGACAGTGCAGCTGTATGACAGTGCAGCTCTGTGCAGTGCAGCTGTATGGCAGTGCAGCTGTATGGCAGTGCGGCTGTATGGCAGTGCGGCTGTATGGCAGTGCAGCTATGGCAGTGCAGCTCTGTGCAGTGCAGCTGTATGACAGTGCAGCTGTATGACAGTTGCTCTGTGCAGTGCAGCTGTATGGCAGTGCAGCTGTATGGCAGTGCAGCTCTGTGCAGTGCAGCTCTGACTCAGACAGTGCAGCTGTATGACAGTGCAGCTCTGTGCAGTGCAGCTGTATGGCAGTGCAGCTCTGGGCAGTGCAGCTGTATGACAGTGCAGCTGTATGGCAGTGCAGCTCTGTGCAGTGCAGCTCTGCGCAGTGCAGCTGTATGGCAGTGCAGCTGTATGGCAGTGCAGCTGTATGGCAGTGCAGTTGTGTGCAGTGCAGCTGTATGGCAGTGCAGCTGTATGGCAGTGCAGCTGTATGACAGTGCAGCTCTGTGCAGTGCAGCTCTGACTCAGGCATGTTTGTGACCCCCAGCGCACAGACCCGTCCTGGCCGCCTGCAGCGATTACTTCCGCGGCATGTTCTGCAGTGGCATGCGGGAGAGCGCGCAGCGCGTGGTGACACTGCAGCTGGTGGGGGGTGAGGAGCTGGAGGCCCTGCTGAGCTGCTCCTACAGCGGGACCCTGGGCCTGGGCTGGGGCGGGGTGTTCGAGCTCACCTGCTCCGCCCTGCAGCTGCAGATCCAGCCCGCCCTGTTGCTGTGCCTGCGCTTCCTGCGCAGCCGCATGGACGCCCGCTCCTGTCTGGACGTGGCGGCCTTCGCCGAGGCCTACGGCCTGGCGGACCTGCGGAAGCTGGCCGAGGACTTCCTCCTCATCAACTTCCAGGAGGTGGCTGCCACGCCCAAGTTCCTGGACCTGCCCGGTGAGCGGCTGCTGGAGGTGATTGGCTGTGACGGGCTGTGCGCGGCGTCCGAGCTGCCCGTGTTCCGCGCCGTGGTGGCCTGGCTGGAGGCGGAGCCGGAGGAGCGCCTCCGCTGGGCCCCGCCCCTCATGGCGGCCGTGCGCTTCCCCCTCATGACTTTCCGGGAGTTCTGCGAGGTGCGGGCGGTCAACCTGGGCATGGAGGTGAGCGGCGCGGGGGAGGTGCAGCTGTACGGCTCCGCCCTGTCGCAGTTCGGCTTCCCCGTGTCCGACGGCCGCGACCCCTGCAGAGTCCGCCGCCCCAAAGATGCCCTGATCCTGGTGGGGGGCGACCGGCTGGACCCTGAGCTCGGCCGCCGCCCCAGCCGGCAGCTGTGGTTCGCTCACGCCCTGCACACTCGCACGGGGCTGGTGAAGGAGGTGGAGTGGAGGCTGCTGGGGGAGATGCCGGAGCCGGCCCGGTTCAGGCACGGGCTGGGGGTGCTGGGGGGGCAGCTGTATGTGATCGGGGGGTGCCACTTCTACGCCAAGTCAGACACCCTGAAATCTGCCTACAGGTGAGTCAGCTGCTGTCATCCGTTGGATGGGAGTCATTTGGCCTTCCTTGCCCTTATGGGTGTGTTATGGCAGCGTTTCACCCACAGAGTAACCCCCCCCCGCGCAGGTACGACCCCCTGAAAGGCAGCTGGCACAGGCTGGCAGACCTGAGGGAGAACAGGAGCAACTTCTCCCTGGTGGTGAGGGAGGGGCTCCTGTATGCCATCGGGGGAGACAGAGACATCAACAACAACATGGACAGTGTGGAGTGCTACTGCCCCGACACAGACTGCTGGAGGTAGGAGCAGGAGGTAGGGTGTAGGAGGTGCTGGAGGGTGTCAACATTTCTTAACATTTTCTTGTCCCTTTAAACAGTGCACAGTGCTTTCAAAAATTCTAATTTTGCTTTATTGACATGAAATACATTGTGCAATTATCTCAGAGGCATATTATATTAAAATAAAAATGAAAAAAATGTATGAAAAATGAAAACTAAAAATAACCCTCTCCCTTTTGTTTGTAATTGCTACTTGCTCATTTTTATAGATTGTTTCAGAGCTGCACAGGGGCAGTCAGGCTGTGACCCTTGGTCTAAACACACAAGTGTACAAATGTCTGCGCTCGTCCTGTTTCTGCTGCATCCTCTCTTCATAAATGGCCTGTTTTTCCCCCTTCCCCGCCCCCAGCCTCGCCCGACCCCTGGACCAGCCCCTGAGCGGGCATGCGGCGGTGGTGTGGGAGGGAGAGATCTTCGTCTCGGGGGGGTTTAACTGCAGGTACGAGTGCCTGGTGTCCATGTTCCTGTACCACCCGCAGCGGGGCAGCACGGTGCTGAGCGGCATGGCGGGGGACCGCGCCCTGCACTGCATGGAGAGCCTGCGGGGGCGTCTGTACGTGGCCGGAGGCGTCTGCAACCTGCGCACGTACTACACCGACCAGCTGGCGTGCGAGGCGTACGACCCGCGCAGCGATGCCTGGAGCAGCCTGGAGCCCCTCCCCCTGCCCCACGTCAGCGCCGCCTCCGCCGTGCTGGAGGGGAGGCTGTATGTTTTGGGAGGGTACTGCATGGAGGACTCCAGCGACACCGAGCTGCTGCACAGATACCACCCCCTGTCCCAGCGCTGGGAGAACATGGGCAGGATGCCCGGACCCAACACCGACATACGCGCCTGTCTGTGCCGCCTCCCCACACACCTGCGGCAGTGACACACACACTCACACACTCGCACTGCACCGCTCAGAACCCCATCAACACACACACACACACACACACACACACACACACACACACACACACACACACACTCACACACACACACACACACTCACACTGCACCGCTCAGAACCCATCACACACACACACACACACACACACACACACACACACACACACACACACACACACACTGCACCGCTCAGAACCCATCAACACACACACACACACACACACACACACACACACACACACACACACACACACACACTCACACTGCAGCGCTCAGAACCCCATCAACACACACACACACACACACACACACACACACACACACACACACACACACACACACACACACACACACACACTCACACTGCACCGCTCAGAACCCATCACACACACACACACACACACACACACACACACACACACACACACACACACACACACACACTCACACTGCACCGCTCAGAACCCATCAACACACACACACACACACACACACACACACACACACACACACACACACACACACACACACACACACACACACACTCACACTGCACTCAGAACCCATCACACACACACACACACACACACACACACACACACACACACACACACTGCAGCGCTCAGAACCCATCACACACACACACACACACACATATACACACACACTCACACACACACACACACACACACACACACACACACACATACACACACACACACACACTGCACCGCTCAGAACCCCATCAACACACACACACACACACTCACACACACACACACACACTGCCCTGCTTGGTTCCTCATCGGGACACAGCTCTTAGTTATGTCAGTATCAGGTCATGCACCTCCTCATGCATACCTGTCTCTTAATCATTCTGTTATTGTTTTGGTGTTTCGCTTTTCTTTTGTTATAAAGAAATTATTTGTCTGCAATGTTTTCTGTCATGATTGCATTACGAAAGGTGAACAGTGGTTACTCTGGAAAAATGATGTCTTCTTGACATTTTTGTAAAATTTCTGTTTAGATCAAACACTACTTAGCTGACATACCGGTAAAATCACGCAGTGCTCAGATGACACAGCGTGTTGGTGCATTCTGAAACCACACAGTGAGGGTGTTTGTGCATCAGTCAGAATGTAGTTGAAAGGATTCAGAGCAGGAGGCAGGGAGAGAACAAGCCCATGAGCCTCTGGGGCAGCTGGAGGTGGACACACAGGTAAATCTAACCTAACCTAATCTCATTTTCAGATAAGAGTGCAGGTCATGCATGTGTGACTCTTACAGTAATAATCATTTATAATTATGAGAAGAAGAATACACTTCATTTGTACAGTAGCTTTTGTACATCTTTGCATTTCAAAGTGTAATTAGAAAAAAAATACAATACATAAAAGGTGAATACAAAGCATAAGATTGGCAACAAATCAAAATATCAATAAAATACAGTAAAGTAAGAACACATAAAATATCCATAGATAATATTTATTATCCAAATACCAGCCCATAAAGGTATAATATTAATAGGAAATAAGGATGACCCTAACATGGTTTCGGCTTTTTCGCTGAAGTCTTGGAATAAAATGTAACTCAGCATCCTTTGTCCTGAGTGCACAGTTTGGCTGGTTTGGGTGAAACCGGTCAGTGATGTGTTCAGGTGATAAGCTGTAAAAACAGTAAAATCATTCAGAAACAGCTGTTCCCATTCAGATATTCAGATAGAATGAATGCATTAGAATGTAAAAGCATAACGTCTGATCTGTCTGTGCCTCTGCAGTAAGCGGAGGTTGGTGACAGATTAGCCAGATTCTAAAAGCAAACATAAGGCATTCACACAGCCTGTTCTATCTGGCGTGTGAAAACAAAGACCTGCTCAAAGGTCAGCCTACGATTCCAACCCACAAAACTAACATACAACAGCCAGCTATTACACAAGGCGCATTGGCCAAAGCTTTACCTGTAGTTAAAGTAACAGTGCAAGCTACACAGTGCTGAAGTACAGGAAAGTGAAATGTACTGCTTGTGGTGGGATCAGAGTAACAGGCTAACACCAGTGACTGTAACAAATACAGACATAAATGAGACCATACATCCATATCATAACATGCTCATCCTTTAGCACAGAACACTGCTCTGCTATCAGTGATGCACAGGAAAAAAAAACTGCTAGTGCTCTTCTACCGCTCCACTATCGAAAGCATCTTGATGTACTGTGTTACTGTGTGGTACAAAGAGTGATAAACACAGCGCAAAAAATCATTGGCTGTGCTCTTCCCTCCCTGGAAGAAGTTGCAAACTCCAGACTCCTCTCTAAAGCCATAAAAAAAGCCATAAAAAGACACTTCCCACCCTGGACACTCGCTTTTTGAACTGTTGCCTTCAGGCAGACGCTACAGGTGTCTTAAAACAAGGACGAGCAGAATGAAAAATAGCTTCTTTGCTAAAGCAATAAATGCTTTAAATCACACAAAACTGTCCTGATCACAAAGACACATTTTAATTTATCTATACACATATTTAAATTATTTATGTATTTTATCATTATTGAGTGAATGTGTTTTATATTGAGTGAATGTGTTTTACTGTGTGTTTTAAGGATGCACCTTATGAGAGCAGCACTGCAATTTTGTTGTATTTTTAATACAATGACAATAAAGGTATTCTATTCTATTCTATTCTATTCTATTCTATTCTATTCTATTCTATTCTATTCTAGGAACAGAGACACAGCTAAAGGCAAAACAGCAGGGTTTTACACGCGGCCGGTCACTATAGGATCCTACAGCCTCTCAGCTGATCACCGTGTGATCCTATAGCGTGACACTTCCTATAGGACAGTTGTGTGAGAGGCCAGGCAGAGATGAGTGACCGCAGGGGTAAAGAGTAACAGCAGACTGGCCCGTGTGTCTGTGAGGATCTGCAGGTGTGCAGCGGCGGCAGGGACAGAGGGAGAGAGATGAGCGTGCGGCTGGTCTTCCTGCTGTGGGTGGGCGCGGGGCTGGTGCAGGGTCAGAGGGGGGATGGCAGCGGAGCTGAGACTCTGCTGCAGAGCCTCACGGACCTGCTGCAGAGATGGGCAGCCATGGAGGCCCGGCTGAACGCCACAGAGACACAGCTGCAGGAGCACAGCGCCCTGCTGCAGGACCTGAGGAGGCAGAACACGGGTACGGGGGGGTGGGGTACGGGGGGCGATGGGGGTGCTGAGACACACTCACATGTGTCAGAAACTCGGCTGCTGTGTCTGGAGATGATGATAACAATACTGCGATCCACCTTTCCTTAAAAACTGAATATTTAAACACTGAGCGACAGCCGCCGTGTTGCCAGTCACCATCAATGAATGACTCCTGCCGCTTTGTTGCTTGTTGTCACTGCTGGTGTGAGTGCAGGGTTAGCAGTTACACATCCAATGCCTTAAGGGCAGGAGTGGATAAACTGTTACGCAATAAAACATTTCTGCTTCCAGTCCCAGGTTAGATACCACTGTTTTAGCCTTGAACAACATTCTCCACCACAGTTTCCTGTGTGAACATCTTGTGGTGTAAATGTGTAACATTAACTGTTAGCGTGAGGATGCGTATGGAACTGATGCAGAGTTTCCTGTGATCCCAGCCTTGGAGGGCAGGTTAAACACCACTGAGCGTCTGCTGGAGGAGCTGAAGAGCAAAGGTGAGTGTTACAGTCAGCCACACGGGGGCGCTACATGGCAAAATAAATGTGTGTGCAGCAGGGTGTGTGTATCAGAAACGTGTGTCTGTATCAGTAATGTGTGTATATATATATATCAGGGTTAATCAAGTCTCAGGTCCTCAGCACTCAAGTGTGAGTGCAGAAGTGAGGTATTAAAAAGAACCACAGCTCCCTCTGTAAAAGATGAAGTCAGCTGAGATTACAGAATGAGGGACAGAGGCACTGAATCCACATAAAATCTGTTTCTTTGATGACTGGATTGGGCAGCGCAGGCAGTGTGGGTGAGGTACAGTATGTGGGTTTCAAAAAACACAAATCTACAAATGATTTCAGTCTGTAAGATTTAATCATGATAACATAAAACTACATTAAAATATGACACTTGTGATTTCTTAAATGTTATTTACTTTACAAAACAGCTACAGGTATATACTGTACACCTATGTACTATTTACTACAGGGAAGGGGAAAAATAAAATAAAAATCAAGTAATGGAAAAACATCTTGGTTAAAACACTTAAGTTTTGTTTATTATATCCCTGTACTCTATGAATTCTTTGCTCAGCCTTGACTTTATGGTTTACAGCTATGTTGCACAGAACAGACTGGATGACAGGGGGCAGCTAGCAAGCGATAGCTGAAGCACTTGCTAGGGAGCTAATGTCAGGGTCTGAGGGACTTCCACCCACAACAGCCAGCAGGCTTCCTCGTACCTGCCTTTCAGGTCCTGTTGCCTGCTGCTTCCCCAATCTTCCTCCAGAGGGCCCTTCTTCCTGCCTGTGCCTTGCCTAATTTAGCTAAATATTTTCAACGGTGTGTAGTTAGTCTAGTTTCTTTGTTCAGTGCTCAGACCTGAGCTACCCTGCCTTGTGTGCTTTCCTGTGCCCTAAGTCTGGTTGTTACTGGTCACTAGTAAGAATTCTTTGTCTGTTTTTTTTAACTATCAGTATTTTTGTGTGCTTTCTGCAGCTGGATCCCTCCTGCTCAACTGTTACCGCTAACTGGTTTAACCTGAGCAAACCAAAACCGACTGAATTTGCAATATTGTGGATTGTAATGTAATGTTAGTTGGCTTGGGTGAGCTGTGTAACTCCTGTTGGTTCATTCCAAACTGACCTGCGTCTCTGGATGTATGCAGGACAGATGGTGAACAAAATTTTGACTTGTTCAAAATTTGTCTCTTCACTTACAGCTTGTGCACACAGCATATACTGTAGACATGACACTAGTATGTACTGTATCAGTGATGTGTGCATTATTTACCAGTAACATGTGTCTATATTAATGACATACTGTGTGTGTGTGTGTGCGTGTATGTGTGTGCGTTAATGTGTGCACGCGTGCGCATGTGCGCGCGTGTGTGTGTGAGCGTGCGTGCGTGTGAGTGTGCGTGCGTGTGTGTGTGCGCGTTTTTGTGCGTGTGTGTGTATGTGTGTGTGTGTGTGTGCGTGCGCGTACGTGTGTGTGCGTGTGTGTGTGCGTGTGTGTGTGAGTGTTTGTGTGCGTGCGCGCGTGTGTGTGTGTGCGCGTGTGTGTGTGTGCGTGTGTGCGTGTGTGTGTGTGTGTGTGTGAGTGTGTGCATGTGTGTGTGTGTGCGTGCCTGCGTGCATGCGTGTGCGTGCGTGTGTGAGTGTGTGTGTGTGTGTGTGTGCATGTGTGTGTGTGTAATGTGTGTGTGCGTGTGCGTGTGTGCGGCGTGCGTGTGTGTGCGTGTGCGTGCGCGTGCGTGTGTGTGTGTGTGCGTGTGTGTCTGCGTGTGTGTGTGTGTATGTGAGTGTGTGTGTGTGTGTGCATGTGTGTGTGTGTAATGTGTGTGTGCGTGTGCGTGTGCGTGTGTGTGTGTGGCGTGCGTGTGTGTGCGTGTGCGTGTGTGTGTGTGTGTGTGTGTGTGTGTGTGTGTGCGTATGTGTGTGTGAATCCCTTCCTCCTGCGGCGCTCAGTCTCTCCT
>CM032891.1:31580776-31590776 GCA_019176425.1 Megalops atlanticus
TTGTCAGCCCTTTGTGCTTCTCACAGTGATCCCACTTGATGGTATCCTGAGAGAAAAACAAAGAGAGAGAGTGAGTGGTAGAGAAGGAGGGAGAAAGGGAGAGAAAGGGAAAAAAGACGGGGAGAGGGAGAAAGGGGGAAGGAGGAAGGGAGTGAGAGAGAGAAAGAGGGAATGATGGAGAGAGAGGGAGAGAGAGGGAGAGAGAGAGAGAGAGAGAGAGAGAGAGAGAGGGAGAGAGAGAGAGAGAGGTTTCACATTGTTAGCCTCCATAACATCAGAACTTATAATGAAAATTTGGAACATTTCACACCTCAGGGACAGAAGAACACAGAAAGTTAAATCCCATGAGCACTGTGACTGAACAGAGGGCGCTGATACTCTCTTTATATGAGGGGAGAAAAATGAAACCCAATCATTCCCAGGACTCTGCAGCAACAGGAACGTGCAGAGCTTATTTTGGAGCTTCCTGAACACACTAACAAACGTCCTCTAAAGAGAACACTGTCCTGAGTAAGAGTCACATGAGCTTTGCTGATCATATTTCAATTCACCCATACTAATAAACACACATGCTAACAGCATATGTACAGAGAAAATCTTACTCTAGTGGTTACTTTTGATAGACATTAAATTATGTGTCTGCTTAGTGTGCACTCAGAATTAAAAATACAAGAGCTAACCTCAATCCTGCAGTTTGTCTCTAAATGTGAGTCACCTCCCTAACATGTGCAATAAAGGACTAATAACCCTCATTTTCAGAAATGGAGATAAATTTGACCTTAGTTTGCTGAGGCATTTGTGAAGATGTAATGAGATAAGACTCTCTGAGACTCTCTGCCCTGCTCCTGCTGCCTCCCACAGAGGAGCAAGGCAACCCCTCCCACAGAGGAGCAAGGCAACACCGTGTGACTCCCACAGAGGTGCTGTCAGACCAGGGTCCTGGCAGCTCACTGTGAAAGCCTCTTTCAGGGAAGGAGCTCTGTCTGTCTGACACACACACCTGGGGGTGATCGTGTGTGTGCGCTTTGGGGAGCTACAGCTTGAGTACGGTGGCTGGAAAGATGGCGGTCTGACAGGAACAGTGTGTGATGTGAGCGCGCAAAAAACACCCAAACAAACCCAGGCAGGAGCAGTGTGCGAAATATCCGGCGGCAATTGGGGGGTCCCGTACCCATACCTGCCAACAGTTAGGTTTCATTTAGGGGTTGTGGATAGTAAATAAATAAGTCAATAAATAACTGTATGTAGTGTGTAGATTGTGTGTGTAGATTGTAAAGCTGCTTTGTGACAACTCATGTTACAAAAAGCGCTATATAAATAAACTGAATTGAATTGAATTGAATTGAATGGAATTGAATTGTGTTTCATAGACGATCAGGCAACTTGGGTAACGTCAGACAAACATACAAAACTTATGGATCTGTGTATGATGATTATTCATAATAAAGTTTGCCGTGCAAATTATGGGAGTTTCCCGGGAGAAACAACAAAACGGGAGGGCGCTGGGAGATGGCCTTGAAATACAGGAGAAACCCGGGAAAAATGGGAGAGGAAATTTGAACAGAACAGAAGAATAGAACAGAAGTTTGATCTGTCTTCAAAACGCATTTACTTAGGTTTGTACAAATATGTGACTAGCATCATTACAAAGGTCCACTTCTGCTCTTTCTTGTGATATGTGTTCCATATCTATGCAATGACGACTTCATGAGTAATTCAAACAAGAGTAATGGGTGTGGAGATGGAGGCAGAGCTGTATGCAGATTGAAACTATGATTAATTTTGAGGCTGCATCTGTCGGGCTTTAAGGGTAAA
Organism: Megalops atlanticus; assembly: GCA_019176425.1. Classification (NCBI taxonomy): domain Eukaryota; kingdom Metazoa; phylum Chordata; class Actinopteri; order Elopiformes; family Megalopidae; genus Megalops; species Megalops atlanticus. The sequence goes on from CM032891.1 coordinate 31,582,592, forward strand.
AGACATTTTTTGTGACAATTGCAAGTGACAAATAATTTTTTAAAGATTTTTCCAGAGACCCCCCAAAATTTTGCTGTTGAGGCTTGAAGGGGTTCTCAAGTGTCAATCATGGGGTCTCGGACCTCCAGAGACCCCCCCCATTTCGCAATCTGGGCAGGAGGCAGAGCTCCTAGCCACAGCAGTGCGGGTGAGGGCCTGGGAACCTCTCAGGCCAGGACTGCCACCTGGGTTTAGATCATTTTATTTAAAAGATGACGGCTCAAAGGCAAAGGCCCGGCTCTGACAAGCAGGCCACTCCCTAAAACGCTATCCTGTGAGTCCCAGTGGAACCAAACAGCACAAAAACCATGAGAGCACTGGTCTTGTTGGGGCTCAAACACACCACTGCGTGCCAGCATCCCGGCTAAACACTGCACCAACACACTGTGCTAACACTGCACCAACACACTGTGCTAACACTGCACCAACACACTGCCACATCACTGCATTAACACTGCACTAACACCAACACTAAAGCCCAGCCACAAAGCTCTCCCTCTGTAGAGCTGCATTTTCCTCCCTGTCTGTACTTGGAGAGGGAGGCTACGCTCTGACATCATCAGTGTGCGGAAGCGGAAGCAGAAAGTGCACGTGTGTGTGTGACCCTAACTCTGACAATTACCCCAAATAATATTAACTGCAATAAAACTCAACCAAATAATCATGGTTCATAAATTTTGTGTGTATGTGATTATTCATATCATAATATGAATAATGAGTGAGTAAGACAGAGGCAAAGAGAGAAGAGAAGCAGGAGAAGCCAGAGGGCAGGGAAGTAGAAAAACTGCAGCTGACTACATTACGGACCAATGGGCACTGACCTGCCGCCAATAAGACTTACCGTCTGTGTGTGTGAGCCAATGCAGTGTGTGCACCAGCTCTGCTCATACACACACTCCTCCCCCTGGCCACGCCCACAAACGCCGCCCATACCAGCACACCTCGTACCCATCTCCATCTGGGAAAGAAAGAGTTAATACAGTATATACACACTGACACTACAGCACACTAACACTGCACTGAGAGAGAGGGTTAATACAGTATATACACACTGACACTACAGCACACTAACACTTCACTGAGAGAGAGGGTTAATACAGTACATACACACTGACACTACAGCACACTAACACTGCACTGAGAGAGAGGGTTAATACAGTATATACACACTGACACTACAGCACACTAACACTGCACTGAGAGAGAGGGTTAATACAGTACATACACACTGACACTACAGCACACTAACACTGCACTGAGAGAGAGGGTTAATATAGTATATACACTTGCCAGACAAAAATATTTTTGCACTGAGTGTGTGTACAGTATATACACACTGTGTGTACAGCACACTAACACTGCACTGAGAGTGTGTGTGTGTACAGTGTGTGTGACAGTGTAACACTGTGTGTGTGTGTGTGTGTGTGTATATGTGTGTGCACACTAACACTGTGAGAGAGGGTTAATACAGTATACACACTGAGACAGCACACAAACACTGCACTGAGAGAGAGGGTTAATATAGTATATACACTTGCCAGACAAAAAAATATTTTTGAACTGTGACAGTGTGTGTGTGTGTGTGTGTGTGTGTGTGTGTGTGTGTGTGTGTGTGTGTACGTGTGTGTGTGTGTATGTGTGTGTGTGTGTGAGCGTGTGTGTGTGCGAGAGACACAGAGAGAGAGAGAGAGTATATATGGTTCAGGGATGGTCATGATTTTATAGGAAGCCAGTAGCCCATTATTAATCAAACAGGACAGTGTCAGAAGTTTGCGAGTAGGAATGTGTGTGGGTGTGAGAGAGAGGGAGAAAGAGAGAGGGAGGGAGCAGGAGACAGAGAAGGAGAACAGAACTGAAGTAAAGGAACCATGTGGGAGACAGGATCATAGCAGCTGACTGCTTAAAGGCACATGATCGTAAAAACAAGGCTGTGGCAATGTTTGAGGACAAACAGAGGCCACAGCACAGAGCTGCACACAGCACAGAGCAGCACAGAACACTAAACACAGCAAAGAGCACTAAACACAGCACAGAGCAGCACAGAGTACTAAACACAGCACAGAGTACTAAACACAGCACAGAGCAGCACAGAGCGCCACACACAGCACAGAGTACTAAACACAGCACAGTGCAGCACACAGCACAGAGCAGCACAGAACACTAAACACAGCAAAGAGCACTAAACACAGCACAGAGCAGCACAGAGTACTAAACACAGCACAGAGTACTAAACACAGCACAGAGCAGCACAGAGCGCCACACACAGCACAGAGTACTAAACACAGCACAGTGCGCTGCACACAGCACAGTCTGTACCTCGCAGTTGCGCTCGGGGTTTTCCCCGGAGGAGAACAGGCCGTCGGAGTCCGAGTCGCTCCGCTTCATCCTTCTGCTTCTCCCCGGGTGCCGTGCATTCGCCCCAAGGAGAAACACCTCCGGGGGAAACACACTCAAACTGAGCTCTTTTTGCTCTCGGACTCTCTGTCGTCAGTAGAATAATCCTGTTCTGTTACTAAGACCGTGTAACACTCTTCCAAGTTGTTACATAAATAATAATGCGTTCTCCCACAAAACTGTTCCGATCTTTAGATAGAATACCCCTCTCTCTACTGTTAACATGCCAGCATTCATGCTTCTCGTTCGAAAAACTAAAGTGGTATTCTTAGGCTAATATTTTAATGAAACTATTATTATATGTATTGACAGCAGTCTATTTATCTCCTGCTTCTTATTCGACAGCTGGCCCATGCTTAAATTACGTAACCAATGAGCACAGATATTTATTGCGTGACTTTTTCTGTTCAGGGCAGCACGAGCTTTCTGAATTTTCCATTATAATCGGAGACCCTGTGATAACATCCATATGAACTTAAATAACGCTATAATCTCGGCTGTCCTCACAGCCGTGTCAATGAAGTCCCAACTCGTTTCATACGACATTATATAATATCACAGCATTGTTACCGCGACATCGCTTTTCAAATCAAAACATAACTAAAAAAGGACCGACAAACAAAAATCTGAAAGGTCTTACTAGCGAATTCCTACATGCCAGCTCCTCCACACCAAGCTCTCCCTTTAACTTAAAACCGCGGGGTTAAAACTCCATATGATGTTGGATGAATTTTTAACGTACCATTCCTCCAAAAATATTTTCCTGTCAAAATCCCAACAATTATTATTTACTATTCGTATAATTGGCATGAGTTACACCGATAAAAGCAATGATAGATATATCCCACAGGCTACTGATATGGAAGCTCGCCGTGTTCCCAAAATAATTGACATTGTCATCCGCTATCAACGCTGGGAGTCAAGCCGCCTCATCTGACAGCGCAGGCATCGGGGGCGCGCCTACCACCTACAAAATTCCAAAACAAGCAGTCGGGGGCGTGCGAGGCACTGGGGGTGGAACTAAAAGATGGACGCTTATATTGACCACTCATAAATGCGCAAGAGGGCGGTACGACAATCAAAAACACCAATCGCTATTCTTAAGTGCAAAAAGGGGAGGTTTTGAACGTGGGCCACGCCCGATGTCCTAACCAGGAACTATGATTGGAGAGTCGGAGGCGAGCAACGGCCAATGACAGTGAAGGGGATCGACGTGCGGGCGAGCAGGACGCGGTGCGGAGCGGAGTGTGTGAGTCCCGCCGCGGCCGGCGTCTCGCTCGTCAGGGGTAAAGCAGAGGCTGGAGACCGCAAATAAGACTTTGATCACAACTGTGATCCATATTACCCAGCAAACGCTGTATGAACGCTGGCCTTTCGCGAGCGGGGGCGGCGGTGCCGGTGCACCCCAATATTGGGACTAACTAACAGTGAAGTTTTGATAGTCCACAAAAACAGCAGGTATAAACACGACCGCACTTAAACCTATACTGTATGCTGCGAGCATGTTAGGGTCATAATCGGTGGTAAATGTTTCCCGGAATTTCTGTAGTGGGTTATGCTGAAGAGCAGAAAATAGACAAGGTTTGCTCACTTTTTGGCTGTTAACGCCAATGTGGCACAAACTCCATGGGCAGGAGACGTTTGGCTGTCTGAAGGGATTGCCTTTCAATTAGAAATAATAAGCTGTAATTGTCGAGATCAGGATGTGTGATAATCACAGTCCCAGGAGCTAAAATTCAAACACAAGTAGAAGTCTGGAGACGAAAGAGGTACTGAGAAGAAGACAGATAAGCCACAATGCGTATTTTGTGGATAGCCACACACACACACGCGCCATGTGGCTCGGGCCTGTGTAGTCTCTGAAATCGCCGGCTGCGTGCGTGTGCGCTCATACTCCCGACCATCCAAACATCTTTATTGCATAGGACGAGTGTACCGACACGCCCACTACTGGTTCACAGTATGTTTAAAATGGGAAAAACTATACAATCAGCCTAGTATACAGTGGGAAGTGTAATAGGTACCAGAAAGGCGCCGTTTCCATGTGTTTTACTGCTGTGAAGTTCTTAACCTGAAGTGCCTCGGTAAACTTAGAAGCTGTCCCAGCTCCGTAAGAGGAAAGCCTCGCCTCCTGTATCATGTCATGGATATCATATATCATGTTTGGTCTGCAGATTGTATTTCATAGGCCATCTATTTAGAATCAGAATGTTGTTTTGCTTGTTTGTTGGTCAAATTTCAGAAAATGTTCATAATATACCGATAACTGTTAAAAATTGCTTTTAGCTGTAAAGATATAAGCACCCATTGTGTAAAGAGAGTGACTGACATCCCTCAGAGTAAGAGCTAAGTCTTGTACACCTTAGTGTTCATCCATTTGTCTGTAGTCAGAGAATGACCATGTGTCAGCATTTGAAAGGATGGTTCTTGGCTTTAAAATGAGCGTTACCCCTCTGGCCTCAGCCACTGTGAGACAAGTAAATGCAGGTAAACGCAGGTAAATGCAGAAACACTCTGGCCAGGTGAGCAGCTCACTCTCACACACTTACGAATGTGTAAATTAAACAAATATAATCAGAGACCCTCCTACTTCAACATTTTCAGTTTTACAGGGTTTTGAGTGTATGTATGAAGATTGGAGCAAAGAAGAAGAATGTTAAGCCGAGAGAGAAAGAGGGAGAGAGAGAGAGAGAGAGAGAGAGGGGAAAGAGGGAGGGAGAGGGAAAGAGGGAGGGAGAGGGGGAGAGAGAGAGAGAGAGAGAGAGAGAGAGGAGGAGGGGGGAGAGAGAGGGAGGAGAGGGGGAGAGAGAGAGAAAGAGGAGAGGGGAGAGAGAGAGAGAAAGAGGGAGGGAGAGAGGGAGGGGAGAGATGGAGAGAGAGATAGGCAGTTTGTATATGCAGGCAGTGAACTAAACAGGAGATGTGGAAACGATAAGGAAATGAAGGGAAAGGGTGCAACTCAAATAGCCCAGACTGATACGTCGCTGGACAGACACACTGTTCAGAGAGCTGTGAGAGAGCAGGCTGCGTTCACAGGAGAAGGAGCAGAAACCTCCCCAAACAGAGACCAGGAGCCACTCTGCCCCGGCACACCCGCCGCGGGTCTGACAGCGGGGGTCTGGGACGGACGGGCCTTGGTGCTGGGGGCGCTGTGACCCCCTCACACTGATGATCCTGCTGAAGTGGACTGAGAGAGGAGGCCGGTGAGAACACTGCGAAGAGGAGCCTCACCTGAAGGAGAGACGAGACACCGGCACACTCAACTGCAACACATTTTTAAATTTGTGAATCTGGTCCATAAAAGAATGGATTCATACATAATGAAATGATGACTGCAGAAGAGCATTTTTCTCTACTGAGACAGAACACAAGATAAACACACTGAATGAAAGATACAGGAAACAGTAACGTGTAGAGGAGCAGAAGAGCCAATGAAACCACCTGGATGTGACAGGCCCCTCCCCCCTGGACTCGACCAATCACAGACCCCCTTGCGCCCTGCTCCCCTTCTCCGCCTCAATGCCCTGGACTTCTCGGACCTGTGGGATGAGGAGGATCTGGGGCTGGACAGCGCTGAGGAGAACAGGGGTCTCAAAGAGGCAGACACCAATCAGGCGAAAGGAGGCCTCCGATCCCGCCCCCTCCCCCTGCCCCACCCCCTCCCTGTCCTCTGCCCGGCCCGGCCCCGGCCCCCTCGGGGGTCGCACGCTCAGGCTCCACTGGAGGGCGCTGCAGAGTCTGCCTCTCCTGCCCACCGTCTGCCGCCCGGGACCCAAACCATCTGGGCGGGGCTCGAACCTGTCGCCCTGGACACTCAAAGACTGGAGTACCTGTTTGAGAACAAGGGCAGCTGCACCATCAGCCTGGGGGGGGCTGGGAAGGTGAGTAAATGGAGTGGGGCTCTGATACAGTGTGTATATACTGTACTAACCCTCTCTCTCAGTGCAGTGTTAGTGTGCTGTAGTGTCAGTGTGTATGTACTCAGTGCAGTGTTAACTCTCTCTCTCAGTGCAGTGTTAGTGTGCTGTAGTGTCAGTGTGTATATACTGTATTAACCCTCTCTCAACTGTACTAACCTCTCTCTCAGTGCAGTGTTAATGTGCTGTAGTGTCAGTGTGTATGTACTGTATTAACCTCTCTCTCTCAGTGCAGTGTTAGTGTGCTGTAGTGTCAGTGTGTATGTACTGTATTAACTCTCTCTCAGTGCAGTGTTAGTGTGCTGCAGTGTCAGTGTGTATATACTGTATTAACCTCTCTCTCAGTGCAGTGTTAGTGTGCTGTAGTGTCAGTGTGTATATACTGTATTAACCTCTGTCTCAGTGCAGTGTTAGTGTGCTGTAGTGTCAGTGTGTATATACTGTATTAACCCTCTGTCTCAGTGCAGTGTTAGTGTGCTGTAGTGTCAGTGTGTATATACTGTGTCAGTGCAGTGTTAGTGTGCTGTAGTGTGTGTATATACTGTACTAACCCTCTCTCTCAGTGCAGTGTTAGTGTGCTGTAGTGTCAGTGTGTATGTGCTGTATGAACTCTCTCTCAGAAGCAGCAGAGCATCTCGGTGTTGGGGTGAAGCGCAGTAACATCGTCACCATCGCACTCCGCAGTCTGCCCCCCCTCACCTGCTGCCTCCTGCCATCCTCAGCATGGACTGCTCTGTTCTGGACCGAGAGGATCTGCAGGTCTGGTCACGAGATGCAGCAATTAATGCGGTTAAACTGAGGGATACTCTAGGGACTGATCTACTCACCAAGGGAGAGAGTACTGAGAGGGGGAGATCTAGGGACCAAGGGGGAGAGGAACACTGATTGACCTATACACCAAGGGAGGGACATAGGGAGGGAGAGATGGAGAGAGAGATAGGCAGTTTGTATATGCAGGCAGTGAACTAAACAGGAGATGTGGAAACGATATGAAGGGAAAGGTGCAACTCAAAGGGCCCAGACTGACTGAGCTGGACAGACACACTGTTCAGAGAGCTGTGAGAGAGCAGGCTGCGTTCACAGGAGAAGGAGCAGAAACCTCCCCAAACAGAGACCAGGAGCCACTCTGCCCGGCACACCCGCCCAGGTCTGACAGCGGGGGTCTGGGACGGACGGGCCTTGGTGCTGGGGGGGCTGCTGGGCCCCCTCACACTGATGATCCTGCTGAAGTGGTTGAGAGAGGAGGGGTGAGAACACTGCGAAGAGGAGCCTCACCTGAAGGAGAGACGAGACACCGGCACACTCAACTGCAACACATTTTTAAATTTGTGAATCTGGTCCATAAAAGAATGGATTCATACATAATGAAATGATGACTGCAGAAGAGCATTTTCTCTACTGAGACAGAACACAAGATAAACACACTGAATGAAAGATACAGGAAACAGTAACGTGTAGAGGAGCAGAAGAGCCAATGAAACCACCTGGATGTGACAGGCCCCTCCCCCTGGACTCGACCAATCACAGACCCCATATGCCCTGCTCCCCTTCTCCGCCTCAATGCCCTGGACTTTCGGACCTGTGGGATGAGGAGGATCTGGGGCTGGACAGCTGAGGAGAACAGGGGTCTCAAAGAGGCAGACACCAATCAGGCGAAAGGAGGCCTCCGATCCCGCCCCCTCCCCCTGCCCCACCCCCCCCTGTCCTCTGCCCGGAGGCCCCTCGGGGTCGCACGCTCAGGCTCCACTGAGGGCGCTGCAGAGTCTGCCTCTCCTGCCCACCGTCTGCCGCCGGGACCCAAACCATCTGGGCGGGGCTCACCTGTCGCCCTGGAC
>CM032891.1:31600776-31605776 GCA_019176425.1 Megalops atlanticus
GTGAAGCAGTGCAGCAGCGAGCTGCGCCTGCGGCTAGCTGCTGATCTTTTTTCTTTATTCTTCGAGTGATATTTTTGCATAAACATGTTTCTAGGTGCTCGCACAGTGAGAGAACGTTTCAGAAAATTCTCTGTTCAGATCGGTTTTCATCTTTCTGCTTGGAATGCACATTTTGGAACGTTTTCGTCTTGATTTTTTTCCATGACCCAGTCATTTTAAAAAGACATGGTAGTCGACCGATTATTCTCTTTTTCAGTCTGTTTTTGTGTGGTTTGTCACCATATAATTTTGGTTTTACGTGGTGCGCTGTCATGACCTGCGTCAGGGCACGGTGTGCTAGCATTTTTTGAGGCAAGATTTTTTTTTAACGAGTGAAGGCCGATGGATGTCAGATATGTACATTTTTTATTTATTACGCTTTTTCTGGATTGAGACTAAACAAGCTTTTGTTGAATGTTGCAATATCAGCGAAATTGGAGTGCGTATGCTTTGGATTATTTGCGTATGATCATTATTAAAATACATTTGAGTGAATGCTTGTGGTTTGCAGGTGTAACGTCTGCGCTGTGGGTCCCTCTTAATACCATGTATCGTTACTGTGACCCAGCAAACTGACACGCTGCCGGGTTTCGCTTTCTCGCTTTGTAATGTATACACCGCAGCTGTACGACGTTAATGTTCGCTAGTTTTGCCAGAATTTGTTGGCATCCATTCAGAGCGTCTTTGGGGTGAAATGGGGTCCCCCGCAAACCGCGTGCAGTGATGCACCCAGCGGTCTGATTCATATAAAGTGTCATTGGATTTAGTATGCATGAGTGTGGAAATGCGTGCGATACCAAACCTGCTGCACGAGTGCAGTGGAAGTATAGTTTCCCAGTAAAGGTTTGGAGCGAAACCATGATATTTAAGTGAATGTTTAATAACTGCAACAGATCAGTCACTCATCACTTCTAATGTAGCGCTAGCTGCTGCCGGATCCTGGACGCATCCGTACGGCGTCTCACTGAAAACCCGTCATTCACACCCGTCTTTACTGGAAAGTGTAGATGTCATTTTGAAGCTATGTCACGTGGCCCTAGCAGTGGCGATATAAAATGAATATCTTTATAAATAGTTTCCCCTCCGAAGTTCTTCTGACAGAATCGGTTTGCCTCAGATTGAGTGGTGTTCATTAGCCTAAATACTCCAATTCTGGTGGTGTTCTGTCACACCCATGCAGGGGCAGATGCATCAGGAACTGACCAATAATGTGCCGGCACAAAATACCAGCCCCCGCTGGGCAGCTCCGCGCACAGGCTGTGCAGTGGTGAACGTGGTGGTGAACACAGTGGCGAATGCTTGTGAAAGAGTGAATGACCACAGTGGCCAGGGCCACCAAAGTGAAGCTGAATCACCCCTGTCCCCCAGCAGAGACTCTCACTGTGTCTAACGCTCCAGAGAGTGTCACACTGGCTGGCCTTGGACGCTCTAATGTTCTCAGCTCACACTAGCACCACAATAAGCCATTGCATGCATGTATAACTGAGAGAAAAACACTCTCCGGTGTCAGTGTGGTGAGAATGTTACTTTCAACTGAAGGAATTGATCTGTAAATATCTTGTCCACTTCATTAATCTGTTTCAAAATGGTTAAAAGATCAGCAATGCCATTTTCACATCACATGAAATAACATTTATCTAACTCATACAGCAGCTTTGTTTTAATAACACATACTGATGCCATCACTGGGTTGTTAAAAATGTACATTTCATTGTATGTTTTATTACATCACATGCATTTAGCAGATGCTCTTATCCAGAGCCGCTTCCAGCACAGTAGAACAGTATCATTCTGCAGTGTTTCATTCTGAGTACCAGACACACTGTATTTTGGAAATGTTTCAGCTGTAATGATGAATCAGAGTTGTGAGGTTGCCAGGTGATGCTGCTCTCCTCTGATATCAGTTTCCAAAGGATCAGATGGTTCACTTTCCCCCTGAGAATGTTTCCCTATGATCATCACACACTCCCAACAGTGAAGCAATCAGGTGCTACTACTGGCCCAGACCACTCATCTAAGGAACGTCATTGGTTTAGAGGAGCACTGATGAAGCCTCCGAATAAAACGTCCTGTCTAATGTCCAAACTGATGATCGCCCTCTCTGGTTATACTGGATAGCCCTAGCATGCTGCTGGCACTGGAGTGCCCTCTGGTGGTGAAAGCTCCCTGCAGCGTAACACCAGCCTAAACTGGTGAGGCCACTGAGTCAGGCTCAGTGAGCTCATTTATCTGTGACATCATCAACTGTCGCCAGGCTGTGCACAGTGGCAATAGCTGTAACGGTGGTGTTGCCGTGGTGACAGCCATGTGCAGGGGTCTGCAGGCCATGTCTCATTCTGCAGGGAGCTTCTGTGGACTGCAGAGTGTGGATCAGTATTGGGAGTCTGTTGCAGACACTAATAAGCACAGTCACACTGCTGGGAGTGGACCTGTACCACTTCTACATGCACGGTGCTCAACTCTCCCTGTTCCACTCACTGATAATACTGCCTCACACATCAAGGCTTCCCTCGATGTATCTAACTGAATCATCAGAAAACATTTGAAACTCGGTCTCTCCAAAGCTGAATTTCTCTACATGCCAGCAGTGCCCTCTCCTTCTCAATTTACAGCGTGAGTGTCTCACTATCCCAGAGCTGCAGGAGCCTGGGGTGGTGCTGGATGCTAACCCGTCCTTCACTGACAGTGCAGCAGCAGTGACACAGAGCTGCACATTCTTGTTCTAAAACTTCCATAAACTCCATCCATTTCATGCTACCAGCTCAGCACTGGCCTTCCTGCAAGTGCCATCAGACCCTCCAGCTGATCCAGAATGCAGCTGCTTGTCTGTCTTCATTGTTCACATAAAATGCAAATCTCTGGTTCAGGTTGACTGAGCTGTAACAGAAACTGCAGCCCCATACCTACAGTCCCTCATCACCCCCTCTCCTGCCCCCCTCTCCTGCCCCTCCTCTGCTGCCCCTCCTCTCCTGCCCCTCCTCTCCTGCCCCCTCCTGTGAGGGTGTCTCCTCGTGTTCACAGCCCTTCTCTGCTCTGGCCTCTAACTGGTGGAATGAGCTCCTCTCTCCTCTCAGAACTGCAGGATCTTTGTCCATTTTCCATTGCAGACTGAACACACCTGGGCTCTCTGTTCTCCCACCCCAACACCAGTAGCTGTAAAACCGATTGTGATTTAAACCTAAAAGATAGAAACCTGGTGGCACCTCATGCATTTGCAGTGGCATTAGCTCAGCTGGAAAGGTGTGATGATACAAACCTGTGGCTTGCAAGTTTGCACAGTCTAATGTTAATGTTTTACAGCAGTAGTTTAAGGTTGTTTTTCCTCTGACAGCATTTAATCCTGCTCAGGTTTCCCACATTTGTGCTACATGCCCAGGGTGCTGTTACTGTGTGAGTATCACTGCAGCTGCTTGCCCAACTCTATTGAATGCAGCTCACTCACAGCTCAGCTCACAGCTCACAGTGTATACTCACAGCTCACTCACAGCATATACTCACAGCTCACAGCGTATACTCACAGCTCACAGCGTACACTCACAGCTTACAGCATATACTCACAGCTCACAGCATATACTCACAGCTCATAGCGTATACTCGTACCTTACTCACAGTGTATACTCAAGGTTGCTGCACTGCACACAGTGGTCTGTCTGTGCAATGTGATCCTGACTCTGTCCCTCTGCTGCCGGCCTGCAGGGGGAGCCACTGACCTGCACACCATTAAGCAGGAGCTCAGAGACCAAACACCCACCACACACCCACCACACACCATCAAACACCACCGCACACCACCACACACCCACCACACCATCAAACACCACCGCACACCACCACACACCACCAAACACCACCGCACACCACCACACACCACCAAACACCACCGCACACCACCACACACCACCAAACACCACCGCACACCACCAAACACCACCAAACACCCACCAAACACCACCAAACACCACCAAACACCCACCAAACACCCACCACACACCACCAAACACCACCGCACACCACCAAACACCACCAAACACCCACCAAACACCACCAAACACCCACCAAACACCACCAAACACCACCACACACCACCAAACACAACCACACACCACCAAACACCGCTGCACACCACCAAACACCCACCAAATACCACCAAACACCCACCACACACCACCACACACCACCAAACACCCACCACACCACCAAACACCACCACACACCACCACACACCACCAAACACCCACCACACACCACCAAACACCACCACACACCCACCACACACCACCAAACACCCACCAAACACCACCAAACACCACCAAACACAACCAAACACCACCAAACACCACCAAACACCACCGCACACCACCACACACAACCAAACACCACCACACACCACCAAACACCCACCAAACACCACCAAACACCCACCACACACCACCACACACCACCAAACACCACCACACACCACCAAACACCACCAAACACCACCACACACCACCAAACACCGCTGCACACCACCAAACACCGCTGCACACCCTCATGCACCTCAGATTCAAGTGCTCACAGTTACACATGCATTTGCAAACAGTCAGAAAAGTTTTAACTGAAGGCAGCTTAATATAATACACATCACACTGCATGCAGCTGCGTCGTGGTCATGTTGCAGTGCCATCTCTCTACCAGCAGGGGGCAGTGAGAGCCAGCAGCTGCACTGCACTGCTGCTGCACAGGGGATTATGGTATTGAACTCTAGTAAATTCTGTAAGAAAAGTTCAGTTCATCTTGTAGTCTAATTTTGTATCCTCTTTTGTGGTGATGCAAAATACAGAGATGACTTTTGGAGGACTTCAGTTTGTGTCTTTAATTTTCTGCTGCAGATGCAGGCAGTTAACATGATGATTTTCCATTTTTTATTTAATTTCAGTACAGTAATGTCAAAGTAAAAATGTAGGCATGTGATATTTCTG
>CM032891.1:31610776-31625776 GCA_019176425.1 Megalops atlanticus
GACATGTGGCTTCCCCTGCAGCGGATGGATCCTTCTGTCTGGTCTCAGTGGAACAGCTCAGACCCTGTGAGCCGTTCCTGGCTTTGCTGCATCCAGCAATTTCCGCATGAAATCAGGAAATGAAATCTGTACTGCTATCTTAGCAGCAGGCTGCAGACTGGGGAACTCGCTTACAAAACAGGGCTCTGAGACTCCTCCCAGTGCTCTGAGACTCCTCTCAGCGCTCTGAGACTCCTAACTTCTCTCTGAAACTTCTACCTGCATTCTGAGACTCCCGACTGCTCTCTGAAACTCCTGACGGCTCTCTGAGACGGCTTTCTGAGACGGCAGTGCACTACACTGGATATTGGTGTACTGAGGTTGCTGGGAAATGATCCAGGGACATTTATACAATGGCACTGTGGGCCTGCTGCAAATACAGAGACCTGCCAAGACCATCAGAACACAGAAGCGTTAATCACAGCACATAAATCTGCATGTAGAACATCCTGCAGTCCCCAGCAGCGCCCAGTGCTGCTCCACCACCCAACATCCGCCCGGAGGAGTGTGAGGCAGCCTCTCACTTCAGGCTGAAAGCAGGCAAAATGCCGGGCAGGAATCGTATGGGTTACACAACTGGCTACAGTTGCAGCATGACAAGAATTTTCTTGATCTGAGTGACTTCACATCGTGAGATTCTTTCAGTGATTGTAAAGGCATACACTTGTTCTGCATCCAGACTCCACAGTTTGAAAAACACATTTTCCAGGAAACATATATTTTCATATTGAAACACATTTCGCAAACACATTCGGAGACAGCTCTCCGCCTCACAGCCCATGAGACACCAGCAAATGTGACTCACAAAAATATATGAGTAAAGAAAGATCTGTTCATGCAACCAGGTCAGCTACAACCTTCTTTTTGCTGAATTACTTGACTAATTTTGGAAAAAAAGGTCTTATGAGGATGTTGTTGTAGCTAGTTACCTAAACCTGCTGTGGAGTGTGTTAGCCACTGCTGCTCCTAGCTCTAACAAGCTACCTAACTAGCTTCTGTAGCTAATTGTCTACTATTTCTGTGCAGGTTTAACTGTTACACAAGATTTCCAAATTATAACTAGCCCTAACTATGGGTAGCTAACTATATTTTGAGAAGCTAATTGTCTAGCATTTCTGTTAATGTTCAACCATATAGGACATATGCACATTTATAGAACTATGCGCACATTTCAGATTCTATAGCTGAAAGTAGGTAACTAGGTAAAAATTGCTACATATTGATAGTTTTACTCTTTTTATGGTCATGTTTTCACTCATACAAACATGTGCGTGCACACACACACACACACATATTACATTATTGTCATTTAGCAAACACCCTTATCCAGAGTGACTTATATAAGTTACAATTTTTACATGTTATACATTTATACAGCTGGATATTTACTGAAGCAATTCTAGGTGAAGCACTTCGCCCAAGGATACAGCAGCAGTGCCCCTCGGAGGGAATCAAACCAGCAACCTTTTAGTTTCAAGCCCTGCGCCTTACTCCTATGCTACACTGCTGTGCTCATATACATATGTACATACGTCTGTGTGCTGCATTCAGAGGTTAGAGAACTGTGCGCCCTGAGAACTCTGTGCCCTGGAGTTCACTACCTTCTCCAGGCCTGAAGGCTTGCAAAACCGTTCATTTTCATGACCAATTTGGTTTGGGTGGGTTTTCCTGAAGTTGGTTTGAACCGGTTTGAATCGGCTGCAGTCTGAAGCAAAGAGGAGCAAAGCACAGATCTGGCAGTGGGACAAGCACAGGACAGGCTGTGAAGGTGGCTGATGCACATACTCCACCCATCGCCCCCGCCCACAGACAGCATCTGCCCTTACAGCTGACCAATGATAAAGTGAAATGCAAATGCAATTTTCTCATTAACTGTGATGATCACTGTACTCGCCAGGCCTAAATCTGTGTAAAACAAAACAAGCCCTGGCCATGCCAAATCTGGGTTTGCTGTCGTGATGTGATGTCATAGTGTGACATCACAGTGGGACGACAGTGAGAAGAGAATGAAACACCTCAGCTGGTGCGGTGCTCAGGTGGTCCAGACCTGGACCTGAAGCTGTTTTATTCAGCTGTGTTGGAAAACCTGGCATGTGGACATGTCCACTGCACTCTGAACATTTTCATGTACAGTACTGACGTAGTTCTACCCCTATGGCCCAGTTTTTGTACGGAAGAGAACATGGTGTATTGGTGTCGTGCTGAACTGTCCTGTTTAACTTTGAGTTGTGGTTCACTAGACTGGAATAAACACCTATGGGCGGCCTACAACCAAGGGCTGATTAAATGTCACATGAACGGTCAATAACCCTATTGTTTTTGTAATAATGAGTTTCACATGCATTAGGTGCCACACACGTGTTCTCCCGTTCCAAACCCGCTCTATCTGGAAACGCCGTGTGTGCGACCCTTCGGCTGCTTCCCTTTAAACGAACTCCCCCGCTACGCTCTATATCATTTCCTATAATGTTTATATGAATTTGTTATTCATGTAAGTCTTGTAAGATCACCGCAGCCACTCCTTCCTCCGGGGCCATACGAGGTAACTGAGACTGCAAAAAACAGTATCCTGGTTTATTTTTCGCGTTGTGGTGCTGAATTTGAATGAGGAAATTTCTGTAATTGAGCGCTGTGTTCACGGTTACACCATTATTATAACAACCGCTCACTCTGTAAGCGCGTATTCTTGTCGAGGTATTTTAAAGAAAAATTTCGGTTATTTCATTTATAGAAAGCGACACTTCAGACCAACTGGGTGTCGGCTGCCTTATCGGTCTCCGCGCTGCGTGGAGCGCAACATCCGGCCGCTGTTAACGCGGGGTTCGTTGCTTTTGGATCAGAGACAAGTCTACGGTCCGTTTCACAGCACCTCCCTTTCCTTCACTATGGAAGCACTGTTTTCATGAAAAAGTGTTGATCCCTACACAGGAATCAGGTCACTGCTTAAAGTGTTTGCGTAACACTACTGTTCGTGTGTACTGCCCCGCCAAGTGCACTATCTCTGTAAAAAAACTATGCACCCAATCACACACAGTCTTACCATGTCAACAGACACACACACGCGCGCGCGCGCGCGTTTCACCAGTGCCACAACTGCCAGCATGCGCTGCACTCTCAGGTTGTTAGCTCTTTCTTGTGAAGATGATAGGACACACACATGATCCGACCGTATTGGTATGTGGCTGCTAACATTAGCTCAATCGCCCCCGCCCCATCAGAGCCCGATGTGAACCCTCGGCCCGCGGCTCTTCCCCCCTGCTTTCCGCACGCATCTTGGCAGAGCCGCTAATCGCATGCGAGGTCCTGCCCATCGGCTCTGCCTCGCAGCTGTAACCAGAACCTTGGAATGCGAGCGCGTTTTGTTCCACAAACCACTTCAACAACGGGCGCGTACCACCCGGCCGGGGAGGGGGGGACAGGCGGCGGACAGCGGCGCGCAACGCCTCATATCCATTTAATCATTCAATAACAGCGTTTACGGAAAGGGGAACCTGCAGTCAGGCGTCTGAATATCCCACGGTTTTAAAATCTTTCGACCATCGGCGTAGAAAGGCGATTATGTGTAATTGCTTGGTTAATCTCCCCTACCTCCTGATAAAGTAACTTCCCCCATGGCGTTTGATTGACGGCTCCATATTTCCAGTTGGGATTTTTGTCTGTTGCGAGAAAGGACGCAAAAAAGAGAGAGAATTTCAAGGGACTCCAAGAAAAGGAGAAAACGGAAAGAGACGGAGAAATTGAAAGAAAAATAGAGGGTCTGAGATACAAATCTACAAAAAGCAATAAGCGCTAAGATTGGACGAGCGCTTTCTCATATATTAAAATAAGGGAACATTTTTGTTGACTTAAAGGTAAGTGAATATTTTATTTAGCTAACCATGACAAACCTGTTAATATCACATCAGCGAAGCAGGACACTGGGGAA
The DNA here is from genome assembly GCA_019176425.1 of Megalops atlanticus. Lineage (NCBI taxonomy): Eukaryota > Metazoa > Chordata > Actinopteri > Elopiformes > Megalopidae > Megalops > Megalops atlanticus. Next base: position 31,614,741 of record CM032891.1, read on the forward strand.
TAATGCTGATGTTTTAGCTGATCACATGCTGGATGCATTTTATTGTTGAATTCAAATGTATTTTTGTACAAATATATATGTTGGAGTTGAAATTAATTATATAAAAGTATCTGATGATTTTAGTGAAGCAATGACAGTTTGAAAGGTTATATATTCGTACATAAAGTGTTCCAGCACAATAGTCTGTCCTCATGTCTGCGGTGTAGTGCGGACCAGACAGTGACATTAAATTATTTTTTCCCTATTTTAGTTGTATGTTTTCGTACCGTCTTTTTCATAGAATTCTCCGGTCGGATTCTGTGTTCTACTGTAAAACATGTAGCCTGACCACGATAGACGGGTCAACACAACAGCAGCAACAACAACAATAATAATAACAAAATAATAAGAATCAAACAATAGTCATGATGATAATAATAATAATGCATCATTACCAAAAACACATGTGAATGCGCTTAGCGTGACAGCGTCGGGTGTGCGACCGTGCGCGGTTGTGTTTATCTCGCAGCGCACATGTGGCGCCTCCTCTGTCAGTCTTTGTTCGGTTTACTCGCTCCAGCCGCAGCAGAATGCAGAATTGCTTCTTATTTACAGTGAAACACCCGGGCGGAACTGGGGGAAATGGCAGTGGGCTCATGTCCAAACGCTGAAATCTGAATCTGCACTTGAACTTGAAGTTCTTGGTACACTCCTTTTAGACCTGCGCCTTTGGCAGCCCCCTGCTTTGCCTGTTCCACGCGTGTTGCACGCGCTGTGGGTTTCGACACCGTGGCGTTACGGATGTCACGGTCACGGCTGTGAGATCGTCGGGATGCGCGTGCTGATCATGGCTGTTTTCGCTGCCAGTACGGCGGTAAACATGGTAAATTGTTGCATGGCATAGCGAGCGCTGCGCGTGCTGCTGGGGGAAGGGGAGGCGCGTGCGGCGGGCTGTGCGCGCGCGGAAGGGGAATGTGTGTCAATGTCAAAAGGAGGTGTGTCGCTCGCGCGGTTGACTCATCGGCGCGCTCCACTGGCGGCCCAGACGACACCGCCGCCAACACGTTTAGATTCGCTTATTCTTCTCATGAAAACACACTGCACTCGACACGCCTGGTGTGTAATGTGCGCGCATTCCCGAAGACACGCAGAAAGACAGATACACGCGCAAGCGCTACACAGACGCTCACACTGCATTGAAAGATTTTAAACTTCACACACTTATGCACACTCTGCCTTGCACTTGTAATTGTAAGTACAAGCGATCTTTTGGTCACGGGCCCTGCTTCTCAGGCACCGCAACACTGCCGCCAGCACACACACACACACACACACACATACACACAGAAAATACACACACTCACACACACACACACACACAGAAAATACACACACTATCACACACACACACAGAAAATACACACACTCTCACACACATACATACGCAGACAGAAATTACACTCTCTCTCTGTCTCTGTCTCTCTCTCTCTCTCTCTCTCTCTCACACACACACACACACACAGAAAATACACACACTCACACACACACACACAGAAAGTACACACACTCACACACACACAGACAGAAAATACACACTCTCACACACACACACACACACACACACACACACAGAAAATACACACACTCACACACACACACACAGAAAATACACACACTCTCACACACATACATACACAGACAGAAATTACACTCTCTCTCTGTCTCTCTCTCTCTCTCTCTCTCTCTCACACACACACAGAAAATACACACACTCTCACACATACACACACACAGCAATTACACACACACACACTTCTCTCTCACACACACTCACACACACACTCTCTCTCACACATGCACACACAGACAGAAATTACACACACACACATACATACACACACAGAAATTACACACACTCTCACACACATACATACACACACAGAAATTACACACACTCTCACACACATACATACACACACAGAAATTAGACACACTCTCATACACATACACACACATACACAGAAATTACACACACTCTCTCACACACACACACACACACACACACAGAAGATACACACTTTCACACATACACACACAGAAAATACACACTCTCACATACATACACACACACAGAAATTACACACACTCTCATACACATACATACACTCAAACAGAAAATACACACTCTCACACACATACACACACATACAGAAAATACACACACTCTCACACACATACATACACACATACAGAAGATACACACTCTTACACACATACATACACTCAAATAGAAAATACACACACTCTCACACACACAGAAAATACACACACTCACACACAGACACACACAGAAATTACACACACTCTCACACACATACACACACATACAGAAATTACACACTCTCACACACATACACACATACAGAAGATACACATACTCTTACACACATACATATTGTCATACACACCTAAACACCCTCAGAAATTCATACACATAAAGGCAAAAATACACACACTGGCACACACGTACACACACACACACACATTATATATATACATACACACATACATACAGGCATACACTGCAATTTTAACTTGATGGGTGGAGTGCAAAATGTCAGTTCTGAGAGAATTATTTTTAGGTTTGTTGGGCAACACTATCAGACTAGACATTTATGGCTGGAGCCCAAGTGACGTTCCCATATAACCTCCCGCCCTGCTGCAGCCGTGTCATGCCGTCATACTGTATTACACCTCACACTGTGTGCTAACACCACACTTCTGTACATCTGTGCCATTCTGAGAACGCACCAACACCACACAACACCAAGACTGTGTAACTGAGAGCATATACATACATACACACACTCAGACACATTGTATATAAATGCATATACCCCTTTCCCTGTGTGGAGCTGAAACCAGGCTGGCTGAGGTCCCTGCTAACCTTATGAAGCACTCTGCTGCAGAGATGTGGTGCTATTGGCCAAAGGCACGTGAGTGGATACAGTCTGTATTCTGCGGTTATCGTTACTGTTTATCTCCCCTTTTTCACGGCGATCCCCGGAGTGAGTGTTAGGAGTGTTACACACTGAGGCTGTGCACAGGAGTGTGTCACTGTGAGTCCTCCAGTACACTCCCTCAGCCACAGACTACTCACACACAACGCACCTCTCTAGAAAAAAACTTTGCTTACTCATTGTAAGGGTGTTGCAGTCTTCACTAACATCAGCGTTCCCACAGTGTGTGTGACTGAATCTCCTTGCGAGTGAGTAATTGTGCAGAGGGGGCTGTGTTTTTAAATTAAATTACATACCAGCAGTACATCAGATTTTTCTCACCTGTTTCACTGCTGTCAGTGGTGCTGCTCAGGTGATGGGCTGTTTGGCCACGCCTCCCGGTTAAGGACCAGGTGTTATAGTGAGAGAAGGTTTGTAAGGGGATTCTTTCTTTAAACAGTTTTTGTCTGTGGTTTAACCCTTTGTATCTCCTGTTTTCATGCAGCTGTTTTTGGCTCGGCCTTTGGGTTGTGGTGGGAGCAGGTGTCGGGGGAGGGCACAGGCAGCAGGTGTGGCTGGTTTGGGCTCAGCCTGTGCTGGGAACAAGCTGCTTAACTGTCTGAGCCACCGGAGAGGCCCATTTCATCTCTTACCTGAGCTTATCCTGCTTCACTTACAATCAATCATCTCAGATATCTCTGTTCCCCTGTTTCCAAAGCAGACCTTTTTATGAGGGTAGCAATCAGCCAGCTGCATCCTGCTCACCCCAAACAATATCAGAAATCCAGTACAGCTTCTTTGAAATCTATTACACCACCAGACTATTTGCATGGTTTTGCAAAAATAGTGATTCAATTTTCCTTATAAAATGCTGTGACAATTTTCAAGGGCGGTGTCTTACCAGTGAAATCTGGACAAGAATGGCAATGCACAGACAATGGTCCTGTGGTGGAACTGCAGTTACAGACCTGCTCTTGCCTGGTCTGTCTCAGAGGGGCAGTCACTGGCATGTGCTGACTGGAAACAGGCCAAATGTGCCTGGTCTGGAGGTATACAGGCCTGGTCATCTCTCTCTTGTTCCCTGGTTCCTGATTCGTTGTAGTTGTCCTTTTCCATTGTTCCTGATTGGTCATCTCTGTCCTTTTCCCTTGTTCCTAATTGGTCATGGTTGTCCTTTTCCCTCGTTCCTATCCTGATGGATCATCTGTATCCATTTTCCCTGCCCTCTAATTGATCCATGTCTGTTTTCCTACAGTTTAGTTTCCTACTAGTTTCTGATTAGATTAGTGTTTGTTTGATGGTAAAGGCAATGCCAGCTTGTGTGTGTGCATGTGTGCATGCCTCTGTGTGTGTACATGCGTGCGTGTGTGTGTGTGTACATGCATGTGTCCCTGTATGTGTGTATGTGTACATGCATGTATGCGTGTGCATGGGCGCGTTTCAGCGTGTGTGTGTGTGTGTGCATGCGTGTGTGCATATGTGTGTGTGATTGGGGGCAGGGCAAGGCGTGGTCTATCAGTGTAGGATGCAGACGTGCTGGTTCAGTTCAATACGGACCAGCAGCTGGCAGAGGCTGAGGTAAAAGGCTGAGATGATGGTGATGATGATGATGATGATGAGGATGATGATGATGATGATGAGGATGATGATGATGATGATGATGATGATGAGGACGATGGTTATGCTAATAATATACACCATCTGAGAAAAGCAGTGTATGGCCAACTGATCCCCCTGTACTGAATTACTGAACAGACATGCTGTATGATCACGGTCAGGGTGAGCGTCAGAACCGCGAGACGCCCTGCGGTCACGGTCAGGGTGACGGTCAGAGGTGATGGTGTTCTTCTGCAGTCAGGTTCAGGCAGCAGCTCCTTCGCTGATGCTGTGCTGTTTCCGTGGGAATGAGGAGGTGAAATGGATGACCAAGGCTGAGGTCAGGAGGGCATGTGTATGTATTTATCCCAAAATTTGTGAAAATGGGCAGGGAAAACAAAGCCATTCCCCGACCCCAAGCAAAGAGGCCATTGGGTGAAACTCCTGGAAAATATTTCAATGCAAAAATAACTGCTGCACGCACATAATCACCAGAAATGAATTAGCAGTCTAAGTGTTCTTGAGGAATCAATAACATGTTTTAGTTTTCATTTTCAGACATAATCAGGTCCTCATGTAGGACACAGACTGAAATGACACAGTTTGAAATTTGCCACCAATATGCTACGTATCACAGCTGAGACACAGCAGAGCCTCCAAAGCCACTTTCCTGCTTGTTTTGTCAGACCTGATTAATCCTCTTACACCCAAAATGAGTGAATGGCATTTATACCTGAGGAAGCTCCAAATACACACACACACACACACACACACACACACACACACACACAGACACACACACACACACACACACTCACACACACACACACACACACACACTCACACAGACACACTCACACACACACACACACACACACACATACACACACACCAGCTTTAACATGTGAATGTCATTTTCCCAGGCATAGAGCTGTTACAGTACAAAGGTGGCCATGTACTCAGTGCACTGTGAGGGAGCCAAAGGACATGTGTCTGTCACAGATGCAGCGCGCTAATACAGTACGCTAATACTGTACACTAATATTCTGCGCTAATACAGTATGCTATTACCGTATGCTAATACAGCATGCTAATGCACCTCGCTAATAGTGTGTGCTAATACAGTATGCTAATACAGTACGCTAATAGTGTGCTAATACAGTATGTTAATATAGCACACTAATACAGTTCGCAAATACAATGCGCTAATACAGTACGCTAATATAGCACACTAATACAGTTCACTAATGCAGTATGCTAATACAACGTGCTCATGTGCATCACAGTGAGACCAATGGATCATTCTATTAAACAAGTCTCTGGATGTTCAGATCCTACTGGAGAGAGAGAGAAAAACAAAGAAAGAGAAGGAGAGGAAGAAGGAGAGAAATGGGTACAGACACACAGAGAGAGGGAGAGAGAGAAGCAGACAAACAGAGAGCATGAAAGTGGGTGAAAGAGAGGGAGCGACAGAAAGAGGTGGTTATTTTTAGCTACTTTTCCTGTATTTCTGCAGGTGCTGAATAGAATTCATTTTGCCTTTGGAGATGCTGAAGAGAAAAGTTTGTTTGACCTCCATCTCAAAATATCAACAGTTTATCTTGAACGGTCAAACAGCCTATAAATATGGCATTGGACCATGTGGTTTATCCTAAATGCCATGGTGTGCAGTAAGACCGGACTGGAGCAGGCAGAGCGCTGACCTTTCCATACTGTGTTCTTCTCCCTCTTCCTCTCTTTGTCCCTCAATTTTTCTCTCAAACGCACCATAACAAATGAAATAAAATGAAAATAAAGTGTGTTGTGGGGCAGTGTGTTGTGGGGCAGTGCGTTGTGGGGCAGTGTGTTGTGGGGCAGTGTGTTGTGGGGCTGTGTGCTATTAGTGCTAACACTGGCATTTTTCCTGTCCCGTTTAAACTTGAAAATGGGATTTTTCCACTTTCGTGACCGGCCCTGAAAATGGAAAATTCCTGTGGGTGAAACGGCAGTTTTCACACCCAGGTGAATGCTGGGACATTACCAGCATGTGCCGGGACGCAGCATCCAGCCACAGCCACATTCAGCAGCCATGGTATACACAACGTGACACTCTTACCATTATTACTGTAGTTTCAGTACTGCTGTAAGTCTGAAACTACAGTATTTACTGAAATAAACACACCTCTATTCTTCTGTCATGCATTTAAAGAGCGTTGAACACAGTGACTCAGGAGATGGAGAGACAGAGACAAGGGGGGGGGAGAAAGAGGCAGGAAAGAGAGAGACATAGAGACAGGAGATAGAGAGGGGGGGCGGGAGAGGCAGAAGGGAAGAAAGAGGGAAGGACTTTAGTTTTTTGGTACTGTGGTAACTGGTGGTTTAGTGGTGCAGACGGTTAAGGGAAGTGTTTGCTAAGCGCTGTATCGCATGTGTGAGGTGAGTGACTGTGCTTCACTGTGCTACAGCAGCACCGCTGTATCTGAGAGCTGTGATTGGACAGTGATGGTGCTTCCTCCTGCAGCACCTCTGTATCTGAGAGCTGTGGGAGAGATACACTCAGAGGGGGTTGGATAGAGGGAGAGAACAGGGGGTGGATGGGGGAGGGACAGAAGGAAAGGGGGAAGAAGGGGTGAGCAGTAAGGACTCAAGGACTGTGGGAATTCCAGTCCTGCATGGTATCCAGATTAATAGTATTTTTATTACTGTCTGCCTTCACAAAAAGTTGGTGCAATTAAAGGGATTTATAAAATATGAAATGTTAAAGATGACAATAAACATAACTCAACAAAACAGACAACATCCAACTAAAATAAATGCATGCTTAATATCTTTGATCCATGACATATTTTTATTGTGGAAAAAACAACGCCATCATTGAACCTTAAAGGTAAAACAGTGCCGTGCTCTGAGTGGCTCAGCTGTGAGACGCATTTTAACACAAATGCACAAAACTGCTCATATTCAGTGTGCTTAAGCGTGCAGTAACCTTTGTAATCAACATGCTGTTTTCCGCTGGGAAAACATTGTGTCTGGCACCGCTGGCTTCATTATGGAACAGTGGCATGTAACAGCAATGAGACAGTGATGTAACAGCAATGAGACAGTGATGTAACAATAATGCAGTCATTCTGCTGAATGCTTTCCCAGGTGGGAAACTCGTGTCAAGTTTGGTTTTCTGAACACATGGCATTTGCAATAACTTCACTAAGGCTGGTGTGTGTGATAGGAGCATTCAGTGTGTGCACGATACAGCTGTTCACAGCTGGAGAAACAGACCTGATGAGTGTGCCGTGCTGTCAGTGCACATCACACAATGCAAACATGGCAGTGTGTCTTGGTCGTCTCTGCAGGATTGCCTTGTAGGAAGTGTGTTGCTGTGTATCAGGGTTTATATAATACCTGTGATATAGGTCATTTGACACAGCTCTTCATTGTATTTGCTTTGCTGAATATGGAGTGAATACTGTTGTTGGATACATCTGTTTTTGGCTGTGTTGTTGGTGTAGGTTGTGTTAAGGTTCATTTTGGCTGTGAGATATGGGCATGGGGGAGGGGCACGGTAGTGAGTAATCATTTCCGATTGAGGCACAGAGAGACACTGCCCCCCGGGGGCAGAACAGTCTGCCTCCTCCCTCTCTCTGCTGACGTGAGAACCACCCGATAATGGTAAAGCTTTTAAAATGGAACATTCGAAAAGGAACATCCCACAGTGTATGAAAAAAACAGCATGACCCAAATCTCCATCCACCTGCTCATGCTCACTGTTCGGATTACCCCTGCATCCCTCTACCCCAGACTCCGGCTTCCCTCTTCTTTCCTCTCTCTCCTTCCTTCTCTTTCCATCTCTGCATCCCTTCATCTTTCTCCTCCTTACCTCTCTGCTTCTTTCTCCATCCTTTATCCCCATTTCTCTCTCTCTTTCTCTTCCTCTATCTGCTCCTCCTCCCTTCCTTCCTCTGTATGCTCCTTCTCCTTCTCCCCCTCTCCCTCTCTCTTTTTCCCCTCTGCTCCCCCCAAACCATTTTTCCTGTGGGGGTAATCAGACTGCACCCCACTACCCAGGGCTGGCCTTGCAGTGTGCTCATTAAAGCCCAGAAGGTGGCGCTGTTCTGATTTTGTCCAGTTAAATAAGGGTGGAGCTACACAGTGATTGACACAGTGACACAGTGAGCCAAGCAACACATGACAAAGAGCCAAATGTTAGCTAGCGTGGTAACTCACTCCCCCTGGCCCCAACTCCTGACCAACTCAAAGTCACTGACAAGGCATCCAACTCTAACTGGCTCTACCCTGCTATATTTTCAGACGCTTTTCTGTCATCTAGGGTTACAGCTATCCACCCCTGGCTCAAGAACAAATGCTGAGAAATGGCTGTCAAGGGAATAACGGGCTGAACCCAACTGTGTTGTGTGAGTGGAAAAAAACAACAAACGCAGAGTGGCACGAGGCAGACCTCCCAATGCAAGACAGACAGGGTGAATTTGCTGACTCTGGGATCCCTTCACGGGCTCAGCTGTCCTCTGGGCTCCACAGCCTCCTGAGCTACAGCAGTAGTTGGTTCAGTTCAGTTTGATTTTTATTAAAAATGATAGCAAAGAGGCAGTAGCCCCTCTCAGCTTCAGGTAACTGTTGAGAGGCGGTGACTCCAAAATGCAGGTTAGCAAGTTCTTAACAAAACCAACAGCGTCATACAAAATGACCCAGCGCAAAGGTCATTCTAGGCCTAAACAAACACAACCTACTGGCTACCGGCAAAAACAAATAGTGTCAACTAAACAGCCGTGATGGCTGTAGCCCCACAAACGCTGGCTAAAGGTCTCTCCACCAAGAGCATGGCGTACTCTGCTGCCAGCGCTAACTCCGCCTGCTCCGAACCTGCAGCCACGCCCGCCCCGGAGATCCTCCCTCCTCCTCAGCGGGGAGAGAGGCTGCCTGTGGCTGAGCGCCACATCAGAGACACACAAAGCCCAGTCCTAACACCGAGCGCATGTGTGTGTGTTCACATGTGTGTTCTCTGGTGTGTGTGATCACAGGTGTGTGTGTTCACAGGTGTGTGTTCACATGTGTGTGCATTTTCCACTCAGTGGGTGGGGCTTACTGTGAATCCCGCCCTACAGCAAAAATAGCCATTCTGAACGATAAAGTTTTTTTTTCTCAAACATTGACATATTTTGTTGACCGACTAATGACGACATGTGGGTGTGGCCAGTTGGCTCTGCATGTGATTTCCGTTCACGTTCTTATTCCACTGTCAGCCAGGTAGCAAATTTAGCTGCTAGTCATGTAACACTGACAGCTGACTGAACCCTGAGGATGCCAGCTAACTGGCTGATGAGCTTGAAAACTGCCTGAATTTGTAAAGCAGCTCATTCGCTCTCTAGAAAGCGAGGTTCACTGTGAGGCCTGGGTCGGATCCCAGCCCTGTGATCTGCGAGTGATGACCAGCCCCCAGCAGCCAAACAGACTGACTTGCAGGGACGAGGGGGTAAGACGAGGGTTTGCCCATCGCACATGCCAGCTCCCCCTGCTGGTGTGCGCGTGTAGCTGCCGATGAGGTGGGGGTGCTCCTGTCTGTGCTCCAGCAGCACCTCTGTCTACAGAGGGAGGAAGGAGGCAGAGGGAAAGAAGCAACCGTAAACATGAAAGCGTCTGCTGGGGTATAAGGATTCCTGCCGTTGCATACAGCTGCCCACTGCCCCTGATTCCGGCAGCGGAAGCTCTACTGAGCTAATTGCTGCACTAAATTGGTCAGCATCACTACAACAAATAAAGAACGTGACTCACTGTAGCCACCGATACCAGCACAGACACAGCTACAGCTGAAAATAAGCACGGCTGTTACTGACCAGGACTGTGTGTTTATATGGTGATGTTTTTCATCATCATTCTCTGTATATGGTGTTTGTAATGCATACAGATGTGAGACTGCCTGCTCCCAGATGCAGACGCGTGTGCCGCTGCTGACTGCACGGGGTGCCCCCCTCCCCCCCTTCCCCAGGGGTTCCCCCGAGCAGAGCGCCTCCCCCCCCCATATTGGGCCTCTGACATTAAAACTCTCCCTCCCTGTGAAAATGAAGGCTGGGAAAGCTCTCAGTAGAGATGTGTTTATTCTGATGCTGCTACGCTTTCATATAACACACTCTGTGCTGCGTCGTTCACTTTGTGTTCGTTTTGGATTTCATTTTGGATTTCTCATTGAAATGTGGAGCAGTGGGTGCAGCGTGATCAGGTCTCCTCGCATGCATTCAGTGCTGTGACAGACCTGTCAAACTTTATTCAGTGTCCTCTAGACTATTTTAAATGTAATATCCAATATATGAACACTCATCTCTCCCTGGTAATTATTCTGCTCACCAGTAATTACTAATTAAATCTGGCAGACTGCTCCCTGTGGAGTGTAGTAAGACTGAGTGTGTGTGTGTGTGTGTGTGTGTGTGAGTGTGTGCGTGTGTGTGTGTGTGTGTGTGTGTGAGAGAGAGAGAG
>CM032891.1:31638276-31655776 GCA_019176425.1 Megalops atlanticus
TGCGAACTAAAAAACGAGTAATGGAAACATGAATTTCGAAAAAACTCTCAAATATTGCAAAAAAATGTATATGCTTGAGTGAGGTGATTTTTCAGACGATTCGACAAAGCAATATTTCGCAAAATTGAAATGGAAACACATTTTTCGCATTTAAGTCACATGACATGAAGAGTCACATGACATTCAAAAACATGCCTCATCAGTTTTGAGCATATGGCCTGATGCACCCCTCATCTGTGAACAGCGGTATTGCTCACACCAAAAGTCTCAGCTACTACCCTGTACTCTGCACAGGTAGCCAGTTTATAAAGAGCGATGGGTATGCGCTTCCCTCAGGCATGATACGGCAGGTGCCACGAGGGGTCCTATTGCGTTGCATAACTCATCAAATGTTAAGCGGGTCATTCTGAAGTTTTGGATCCACAGGACCTCTGTAAAATCACTGGGGACAATGGCCTCCCACAAATCCCTGATACGTGGCCGCTGCCAGGTATAAGGGGTTTTCCTTTCCGTCATTGCGTGCATCACATTCCCTCGTCTCCTTCGATTAAACACTACCACGGCTATTGCGGTGGATGCAATCAAAATCACCGTGGCAACACTTATCAGGTCTTGGAGATCTATCGCCATGTTTAACTGGAATGAATATCGCGAGAGGAGAAAACCCAGCTTTAATAGCATAGCATCACTCAGACCATTTGCAATTGTGTTTTGTCGACTTAAAAAAAAATCGCTTCTCTTTTGCGCAAAACTGCAATGGAAACCCGCCTTTTGTCTCCCTTCCTCCCTCTCTCTGACTCTCTGTCTCCCTCCCTCCCTCTCTCAGACTCTCTGTCTCCCTCCCTCTCTCTCTTTGTCCAGGGATCTCACTGTACCTGTGAATTTGAGTCAGCCCTTTAATGGTGTGATCAGGAGTCAGTGTGGTTTGCACACAGCTTGTAGAATATTCAGACCTGAGTGTAGTGTTACCTAATAGTAATAATTATAATAACCATAATGATGATAATGATGATGACTTGATAAACAAATATATTAATGAGAGCAACAATAATTATACTAGTAATAATAATAACGTAACTAGCAGTAGGCAATATGTTCATTTTAATTACAAATTGTGTTTGTAAAGACAAGCGTAAAAGCAGAGGAAAGAGAAGTAGAGATAGCAGAAACGCTCACAGTGTCTGTGCTACTGCCCTTTTTACTCACATTTTTTTAAAGAAAACATTTTTGGAATATTTTTGTTGTACTGTCTAGTGTTGCCATGGTGAGGGATGGAGGCTCGGTGGGGAGGGGGGTGAGTGGTGCTGGTTTTGGTGAGGCGATGGGGGGTGGTTGGAGGGGGTAATATGTAGTAGTTTTGCTGTGTGTTGCGTGTGTGTTACACCTCTTCCTTTGTTGGGGTTCTGTTGAGATTTGGGGGGTTCTGTGGAGGGCTTCCAGATTTATCCAGCAGGAGGCACTGTGTTTGTTATATGTCACATGTCTCTGTAAGCAGCAGCCCCGCCCACTTCCAATGGACTGAATGCACGTGTCCCCCAGAGAGCACGTCTCTCCTGCAGTCCGCCCCCTGTCCCTGAAAAACCAGGCCAGGTGGGGAGATTCATTGCTCATGACCTGGACCTGAGAATCAAGGGCGTGCAAGTACAGCAGTGGGACTGGAGAGCTGGAGGCAGGCCGAAATGCTCAAACTGTCAGGACAAAGTGCTGTTAGACAGAAGCGAGACCACAGTGTTGTGCATAGGGTGAGAGTGGGAACTGTGTGCGTGCGTGTTTCTTTGGAAGTCCTCTCCCAACCACACCATCCTCCCCGAGATGAGAGGGGCTAGTCCTGGTGGCGGGAGGGATTATAGTGGAGGTTGCTAAGGTGATGATGATGATGGCGAGGAAGAGTAGAGTGTAAATGTGATGCTGCTGAGAGGCTTCTTCCCAATGCTGCAACAGTGAGCAATAGAAACCTGCTGAGAGAGTACCAAAAATGGAAAAGTGAGAGATTACCAAATAGGGAAATGGGCGGAGTCTGAGTGGTCATTCTGAGTTGGGTGGGGCGGTTTGAATGTATTTGCATGTCAAGCTTTGGTTTTACATTTTAATCACGTGATTGTATGTTTCCTGAAGTCATGTTTGTTTTTTCTCTGTGAAGTGTTAGCTTCCTGACTCTGACCATCTCCTCACAGTTAGACATTGATATGCTAGTTAACCTGGAACTTTTTTAGCTTTAGCACTGAAAGGGGAAAGTGGTGTAATTAACAAAAAAAATAACAAGATACAATCAAATTGACTTGTGTGGCTAATTTCTTTGTGTAATATTACAATGAATTACATACAAAACTAAGATATTAATAAAAGCTTAGGAAGACCTCTGTGTCCTGTGTGAGTGCCTTTGATGTCTTTTACTCCAGTGGCAACTCGACTCCATTCCCATCACTGAAAGAACAGATTTCAGATGAAAAATCTGTTTAATCACTGCAAAGAGAAGGCTTTTCATTTTCAAAAGAACAGCGTTTGGTTCCAGTTATTCCAGTAAATACATGCATCAGTCATAATCATAAAATTAACTGAATATAGGCTGAGAGAAATCATCACTTTAAGGACCAGATCTGCCACATTCTGAGTATATGAACCATCACCAATTCACAACAGCTGAAGGCAAAAGTGTGCTATTCATTAAATAACGGTGGAACCAGTGAAAATGCCCATATGTTTGCTCTCCTTGGGAACCTTATTTAAGCAGCACCGGGGCAGGCATCTGGCAACAAGCAGTGCTGTGTGCATTTTACAGCAACAGACAGACGCTTATGTTTGAAGACTAGTAAGATCAGTGACATAAAAAGACATTTTCTTTTTCAAATGAAAAATGTACAACATTCTCATGCCATAAAAACATAATATGATGTAATGGTTTTGGTGAAGATTAAGAAACCCCAGGAACCGATTTCAGGGATGGTTCAAAATCAAAGAATGCACTGATGACAAGGAATGACTGACAATGAGGCTTAAAACTGTTTCATAAAGGGAAGAATGACGAGCCTACCAACCAGCCTCCTGTAGCTGTGTTTGTGTGGAGACCTGTGTTGTGGACATCACCCTGTTGCTAGTGCAAGGAGAAACCCCCTCATTTTGGAACAATGCAGACCCAGGTGGAACAAAGGTGACCCGATCCACACGGCCCCAGCCCCCTATCATTACCCCCACACACACACACGCAAAGGTGTGTTTGTAGCTCCATGCCAGGGTGACAGTCCACATCACCAAACACGTCACAGCTTTATAGGCATTTCCTCCAAAAGACCCACAAGACCAAGGGTTGCACAAGGAGACACCTGCAAAGCTTAGAGGGAGCAGAGGGTGAGCTTACGGACATCAGGAGACACAGTTTGGAGACGGGGGTCTGGTGAGCTGAGCAGAAGAGAAAGGGCGACCCCAGCAACTGAGGTAAGGCAAACATCCTGTCGGGGTGAAATGACTCCATCACAGCACTGAGCTGCTGCATATCAGTAATAAAATCAACTTGTGAGCGACAGAACACTAATTGATCTGTATAATTACTGAAGCCAAGGGAAGTGACTGGCGGCTCCGGTGCAGGGAGAGGGAGGAAGGCCGTAGCAGATATCGGAAGTGAAAACCTGGGGGGTGACATCTGTAAGAGCACTGAAGGATCCCTGCATACACTTGCACCTGTCTGCTTACCTCTACCTACAGCGTCTTCTGGCACCTGTCTGTTGCTCCCTGAATAACGGTAAGGAATGTGAGTGTCGCAAGAGCACAGTTACTGAAAAATAGGCGTGGAGGATGTGGTAATGTTGATTTTCCATGTATGACACTTGTTCCTTCAAGCAAGGTGCTCATCACACAGCCAAAGCAGGAAATGATTCATATAAAGCTATGTTACACTGGAAGAAGTGTCCAGGATCTTTCTAATTTCTAATAAGTACCTGATAATAGAGAATAAGCAACATTTGTTGAATAACTACATGGTATATTAACAGGTAAGAGGTTGCCAATAGTGTCTATATTACTGGTAACAGAAATAATGTTAACATTTAGGGGCATATTAGTTACCTTAAACAGCTGCTGCATTATGGGCAATTACTCAGCAAAAATATAAACAAGCTGAAAAAATGATTGGTGTTTTGTGGAAATAATAATTATCCGTAACAGTGATAAATCTACCTGATAATAACACATACGTTTACAGACATTACCTGACACAGGCACCGTTTGTTCCCTTTTGAAACCTTTCGTTTCATCACAGTTTAACATGTTTAAATGTAAATTCACATTGTTACTATGTACTTCCCTGGGAAATACCAGCTAAACAATGTACTGTAAAAAAGTGCTATTCAGTGTTAGATTGACATGATCATTACAGGGCTCACTCCCCCTGTACTGGGTTAGGGTTAGGGTTAGGGTTGGGGTTAGGGTTAGGGTTAGGGTTAGGGTTAGGGTTGGGGTTAGGGTTAGGGTTAGGGGTCAATGCAGCTGTACTGGAACTCAGTATGGCAAACCGTGTGCTCTTTCAAAAGGGAGTTTTCCAGTGAGGGTTTAGTGGATGGAGCACGGACTTGCACTAGGATTTGAGATTATCGGCATATTCAATGCCTTTCCACACCATGTAAGATTAATGAGGGAAGCGTCATCCCTCCTGTTCTCTGATGATGCCTACAGGGGACATCACTTCAACACCAAGGCTTATCCCATACATGTTAGTCAGGAATTATCCCATACGTGTTAGTTAGGAATTATCCCATACGTGTTAGTCAGGAATTATCCCTTACATGTCAGATGGGGGTCATTCCGTATATGTTAGCTATTGCTTATCTCAGGTGTGCTAGCCCAGTCCTGTCCTGTGTTAGCCTTGTTCTATCCCATGTGTGTTAGCTTGGGTTTATCCTGTCAGTGTTAGCCAGTGCTTATTCAATACTTATCCACACTCAAAGATTTCTCTAAATTAATAAAGTAAGAAAATAACTTTAAAAAAAATAAACTGTAGATAATATTAGCTACAAACATGGCAGTTTACAAATGTATCTTTGGCTTTGGTAACTTAACATGGTTAAAGGAAGATGACAGAAACTGATCTAAATTTTGTCTTTTTTAGGAAATTTCAAGTTTAGCTCCCCTCATCCTTACTTTGCACATCTTGCTATCAAATGCTTGAGTTTTCAGGATGTTGGTGTCCATTTCAGGCCTGGTTAGTATTTATACGAAGTGTTTATTATGAGTGGAGAGTTCAAGGGAAGTCTATAACATTAACAGACTGGAAAGCAGCCAATAACCTAAGGTTAAAACAAAACAAATTGTGTGAACACAGCTTTGAACATCAATAATCTCATTCAGGGTGGGATTGCAGTGTAGCATACTGGTTAAGGAGCAGGACTTGTAACCAAAAGGTTACCAGCTCGATTCCCCACTGGGACACTGCTGCTGTACCCTTGGGCAAGGTACTTAACCCGGAATTGCCTCAGTAAAATATCCAGCTGTATAAATGGATAACATTGTAAAAACCTGTAACTGATGTAAGTCACTCTGGATAAGGGCATCTTCTAAATGCCAGTAATGTAATGTGCTGTCCAGCCCATTTTCTCATTCCACTAGCTCTTCTCTCTTTTTTTCTTCCTTGGTAAACATCTTTCCCTCCCTCCCTCACTCTGTCATTCTGTCTCAGAGATGCTGTGGAGGATTTCACTGACCTTTCTGCTCATCTGTAAAGAAGTGCACACCTGCACAGCCCAGACCACTACTGATATTCCCTCTACATCAAGCTCAGCTGCAGCCTCTGCTACTACTGCAGTCCCTGTGACAACCACACCTGCAGCATCAGCTACAACCACACCTGCAGCCTCAACTACAACCACAACTGCAATCACTACTATAACCCCAACTACAGCTTCCACGACCACAACTTCAACCCCAACTACAACTTCCACGACCACAACTTCAACCCCAACTACAACTTCCACGACCACAACTTCAACCCCAACTACAGCTTCCATGACCACAACTTCAACCCCAACTACAGCCTCTACTACGACCACAACTTCAACCCCAACTACAGTCTCTACAACCACTGCTTCAGGCTCAACTGCATCCACACCTGCAGCCTCTGCTACTACAGCAAGTGCCTCAGTTCCTGCTACTATTAGTAGCGGTATGACGGTCCCCACAGCGAACACCTCCAGCACAATGAGTACCTCTTTGGCATGGACCCTTCACTCCTCACTCCTCATGACTACAGGTAAGGGGCGTCAGCCCTGCACCTCCTCCATCCAGCATCTCCTCTTCCTCCTCCTAACCCCATATCTGCACCTTTCTTATCACAGTTCTGTGTGTCAGCAGGTTTGAGTGTGTCAGCAGGTCCATGCTTTTCCCTGTCTGCTTGTGCAGGTGCGTCTGCAGGAGTGCTGTTCTGGCTGCTCCCGTCCTGCTGATGGACCGGAGCATCATGGAGCCAAACAGCCAAGACGAAGTTCAAGTTGAAGAAGCAAACCTGCGTGACTTAGAGTGCTGTAGTCGGGTTTTCATTGCTCAGTGAGGTTTGGGGATGGAGATGATTCAGTGTTTCTGAGCTGCATGTCTCCAGGGTTCCTAACCCTCCCCTCTCCTGGCCTTAATAATATGAGAACATGGTTATGCAAGTTCAATCAGCAAACAGTTACTACAACCCCCCAACACCCAGACACTCCAACACTCCCCCAACACTCCCCCAACATCACCCCAACACCCAGACACTCCAACACTCCCCCAACATTCCACCAACACCCAGACACTCCAATACTCTCCCAACACTCCCCCAACATCACCTCAACACCCAGACACCCAGACACTCCAACACTCTCCCAACACTCCCCCAACATCACCCCAACACCTAGACACTACAACACCACCCCAACATCCAGACACTCTAACCCCAGACACTACAACGCTCTCCCAACACTACCCCAACACTACCCCAACACCCAGATACTACAACACCCAGACACTCCAGCACCACCCCAACAATCCTCACTGTAGATAATGTTAATGACGCCCCCTACACACATATGTACAGTATGATTATTACATATGAAATACATGTATATCTTCCATATGGAAATGTAATTGAGAAATAAAAATAATTCTACAATAATTATGGATGTTTTTTTCTTGTAAATCATTCTTATAAACTTTACATGTTTTAATGAACAGCTTTGGAAAACTTTTCTGCACATGCATTGTACAATTTACCAAATTTAAAACCATTCTACACATTTTCAAAGAGCACAAATTGGATATGTCTGTGTTTGAAAGGAGACAATCTAACCTCTTCAAAATCTAACCAGAACCCTAACCCTAACTGCAAAAATCCTAGAACACAAATAAGGTATCCTATAGCATAAACAGCTGAATCCTCTTTGTGTGTGTGTGTGTGTGTGTGTGAGAGAGAGAGAGAGAGTGTGAGTGTGTTTGTGTGTGTGTGTGTACATGTGTTTGTGTGTGATTAAGTGTATGTGTGTGTGTGAGAGAGTGTGAGTGTGTGTGTGTGTGTGTGTGTGTGTGTGTGTGTGTGTGTGTGTGTGTGTGCGCGTGTGAGTGTGTGTGTGTGTGTGTGTGTGTGTGTGTGTGCGCGTGTGAGTGTGTGTGTGTGTGTGTGTGTGTGAGTGTGTGTGTGTGTGTGTGTGTGTGTGTGTGTGTGTGTGTGCGCGTGTGAGTGTGTGTGTGTGTGTGTGCGCGTGTGAGTGTGTGTGTGTGTGTGTGTGTGTGTGTGTGTGTGTGTGTGTGTGTGTGTGTGTGTGTGTGTGCGCGTGTGAGTGTGTGTGTGTGTGTGTGTGTGCGCGTGTGAGTGTGTGTGTGTGTGTGTGTGTGTGTGTGTGTGTGTGTGTGTGTGTGTGTGTGTGTGTGCGGGTGTGTGTGTGTGTATGTGTGTGTGAGTGTGTCTGTAATGATGACCTGTAAGTGGCTCTGGATAAGAACCCTTACTCCAAAACTTGAAAACAAAATTATCAGCTAAAGTCAGAGAAACTAACAGTGACAGTGAGGCAGTTGTGAGGATCATTCCTTCAGATATGAGTATTTGCATACCCTGTCATAGGGTTGCCATGAAGGACATTGTGTTTGCTGAGTTTCCATAGTGAGCTGCTCTGGGAAACAGGCCCTTCTGGAATTCTCACTACATTAACCTTAGTTCCAGAGTCCGGTCTTCAGACTCTACGATACTGCCCATAACCCTGTGATACTGCCCGTAACCTTGTGATACCGCCCGTAACCCTGTGATACCGCACATAACCCTGTGATACCGCCCGTAACCCTGTGATACCGCACGTAACCCTGTGATACCGCACGTAACCCTGTGATACCGCCCGTAACCCTGTGATACTGCCCGTAACCCTGTGATACCGCCCGTAACCCTGTGATACCGCACATAACCCTGTGATACCGCCCGTAACCCTGTGATACCGCCCGTAACCCTGTGATACTGCCCGTAACCCTGTGATACTGCACATAACCCTGTGATACTGCCCGTAACCCTGTGATACTGCCCGTAACCCTGTGATACTGCACATAACCCTGTGATACTGCCCGTAACCCTGTGATACTGCACATAACCCTGTGATACTGCACATAACCCTGTGATACCGCCCATAACCCTGTGATACTGCACATAACCCTGTGATACTGCCCATAACCCTGTGATACTGCACATAACCCTGTGATACTGCCCGTAACCCTGTGATACTGCACATAACCCTGTGATACTGCCCGTAACCCTGTGATACTACACATAACCCTGTGATACTGCCCGTAACCCTGTGATACTGCACATTACTCTGCCCATGTGGTTCATAGCTCATGTTGTGGATTTAGAAATTTCTGGAATCTTTTCCGCAGATTGATCCTTTAACATTGATACTTATTTTGAGACATGAAGACGTGCCTGTTTTAAAGCGAAACCTGGACTGGAGCCAGGGTAAGCTGGACTGGGGGAAATCCAAGCTACTTTTGATGGTGGTATGTTGACAGGCTAAAAGGGCATCAGACCTGGGTGACCACATTCCTCTGACTAAACCTTCAAGCGCAGCGAGACACCTGTCTGTTCATGTGTATTACAGAGCATTTAGACTCCTCACTGCCCCCCCGCCCCCTGCCCCCTGCCCCCAGTAAGGGCAGAGAATGTCTTTGAATGTATGTGTACCATTATGTTAGTGAGGTGTCTACATACTTTTGACTGGTACTGTTAATGTAAACACAAACCATGCTATGTGGTCCCTGCATGATAGCCACAGTGTGTGATTAAAAGTGATTCATGACAACATGCTGTGCATTGTTCTGCCCTCAGCGTCTTCCTTCTTGTTGTTTGTTCATTTTGGCAGTTCCCTCTTTCTGCCATGGACACGCAGCCAAAGACGTCATGGCTGATGGCAAACAGGTGGAGCAGTTAGTGAGCTGAGTCACATGGAAGGGTGTGCTGGTTTGTGTAAAGGCAGTGAGGACGCAGGCAGAGACACAGTGCCGATCAGCATGCAGGTGAGTGCGTCTGTCAGCGGCAAGACAGCAGGGCTTTAACACAGTGACAGTAACAGCAGTATTACAGTAGCGCAGAGCAGATGTTGGAGGTTTAAATTTCATAAGCTGATGAAGAATATGGAATGCTTTGTAGAGAGAGCATTGCTCTCTTCTTGCTGTGAGGGTTAATGCACTGTTTGATGTCTCCTCTCTGTGCAGAAGAGTGACAGGCTGTGTGTGGCTCTCCTTATTGGACTGTGTGTGTGGAAGTCTGTCAGCGGGTATTCCAATGGCAACGACATACCCGCATCAGTCTGTGCCACCCTGAGGGTCGACCACTTCGGTCTCATGCCACAGGACTCGTCTCCACCCTACACTGTTACAGCCAACACGAGCACCTATCAGCCAGGAGACACCATCAGAGGTAAAGCACCAGGCAGAATACAGCATCAAAGCTGAGACACTGTCAGAAAGCGGTCTTTCTCTGGCAGTGACTCTGACGATGACTCCCCCACAGTGACTCTTTCAGGAGGCTCCGGGTTTAGAGGCTTCCTGGTGGTGGCGCAGACGGTGGAGGGAGGTGTACCTGTGGGAAGCTTCTCTCTCCCAGACGCAGCAGAGACCGCAGTGCTGCCGTGTGGTGCGGAGGTGCGTGACCTGCACTTCACTCATCTACACCTCTACCTCTTTACCCGAGACAGCTGTGTCTCTTCTAGCTGCTTCTATTGTATCTAAGTTACCTGCTTCTATTGTACCTCATATATCTATTACTATAGTATCTGAGCAACCTGGGATATTCCCAGAGTTACCTACTATTATTGTTATATTACTGTTATGATTATTACCCGAATTACTGTGGAGCGGTAACTGTGCCACATAATGCATACTGTATTTTACAAACATCCTGAAAGCCACACTGATTCATCTGTATGGTTTGGAAAGGCATCTGCCCTGACTCAAACAAGAAACTCACTCAAGCCAAATGTGGCTGCGATCTGGACTGCCCCTGCCTCTGACTCTCTTGGGAACATTGTCTTCCGGTGAGTGCACTCAACACCTCAGGTTTGAGATTCAAACTCCTGTGTAATGCCCTGCTTCTCCAAATGATATATGCAACTCTGTTCAAGTCTGAGCTTGAGTCTGATATTCAAACTGTACCTTGGTTCAGCTAAACTGCACCCTGATCTGACCATATCTGCGAAGTAAAAGCATTACGCACTCAGACTCCCGTCTCGTATGGTGTGCTGTGTGTTACGCAGTGTCTAATACGCTGTAAGGAAACGGATCCCGCAGTTGTCTGCAGACATAAAGCATCAGACAAAAGTATCCTCTCATTTCCAAAATCGCTTCATTTTCAGAAGTATCTGCTCAGCTTTCATAATTACTGCCACTATGTCGTGATTGAGTACCGAAATGAGGATTAATAACTCTGTCAAAAAAATCTATCGGTCACCAGACTCCAGGAAGGAAAGCACAATTCACATTTGCTCACAGCGCGTAGCTTTCTGCTGCCCATTTCAACATACGGGTGAACAAGTTAAGTCTGAATCCCAAACACTGAAACACTATACAGTGAGGTGCGCAAAAAACGCTCAAGGGCCGTAAGTCTGCATGTGGGCCGCAGTGTGAGGAGGTGCGCACGCTTTATTCAGCCGCAGTGTGAGGAGGTGCGCACGCTTTATTCAGCCGCAGTGTGAGGGGGTGCGCACGCTTTATTCAGCAGCAGTGTGAGGAGGTGCGCACGCTTTATTCAGCTGCAGTGTGAGGAGGTGCGCACGCTTTATTCAGCTGCAGTGTGAGGAGGTGCGCACGCTTTATTAAGCCGCAGTGTGAGGAGGTGCGCACGCTTTATTCAGCTGCAGTGTGAGGAGGTGCACACGCTTTATTCAGCCGCAGTGTGAGGAGGTGCACACGCTTTATTCAGCTGCAGTGTGAGGAGGTGCACACGCTTTATTCAGCCGCAGTGTGAGGAGGTGCACACGCTTTATTCAGCTTGCTAACCTGCTTTTATTTCTAACCAGTTTGCCTTATGTTCAGCTTTGTTCTGCCACTGTAAATATCTGAGAAAAACGTGGACAAAATTATGACCTTCTTTAATAGTTAAATACTGACTCCCACAGTGTACACACTCGCTGGCCAGGTACTTCCTGTTCCGCACTTTCACCTGAAGTAACAGCAGTGCGTTTTTACGAGGATATTTACAGCCAAGTCATGACTCGGGCAGGTCAAGCACTACACATATTATTCTGGAATCTGCATTTATAGGGCAGGAACCCAGCAGTGTGTGAGCAGGTCTTTAGGCCCTCACCACCCTACCTCCTGAGTGCAGGTCTGGTGTTGGACACCCTCTTGTACACCTGTCAGGTGGTTGAGGAGCTTGCGTTTGTAAAACTCACTATGATATAACATGTACTCAAAAATTCCTGTTTGCAACATTTCACCTTTTGATTTGTATTTAACTTCCATTTACTAATTTATTAAGTCTAATTGTGTGTGTGTGTGTGTGTGTGTGTGTGTGTGTGTGAGAGAGTGAGTCTAAGTGTGTGTGTGTCTCAGAGTGAGTCTAAGTGTGAGTGTGCGTGTGTGTGTGTGTGTGTGTGTGTGTGTGTGTGTGTGTGTGTGTGTGTGTGTGTAAGAGTAAGAGTGTGTGTGTGTGTGTGTGTGTGTGTGTGTGTAAGAGTGAGTTTGTGTGTGTGTGTGTGTGTGTGTGTGTGAGTGAGTGTGTGTGTGAGTGTGTGATGTGTGTGTGTGTGTGTGAGAGTGAGTGTGTGTGTGTGTGTGTGTGTGTGTGAGTGTGTGTGTGTGTGTGTGTGTGTGTGTGTGTGTGTGTGTGTGTGTGTGTGTGTGTGTGTGTGAGAGAGTGAGTGTGTGAGTGTGTGTGTGAGTGTGTGTGTGTGTGTGTGAGAGTGAGTGTGTGTGTGTGTGTGTGTGTGTGTGTGTGTGTGTGTGTGTGTGTGTGTGTGTGTGTGTGTGTGTGTGTGTGTGTGTGTGTTGAATTACAGAAGAGTGTAGGCTGTTCTGTTTAACCTCTGCATGGCTGCATACAGCACTCAGGAATGGCATCTGCTCAGTGCCGTTTCAAATTCTGTTTTTTCAGAGCCACATTCATCAAGATGCTTAGTGAGTTCTGGGAGAGAGTTTCCAGCGGTACAATCACCAGACTTGGTGGCCAGACAACATCAGCCCCTGACGCTACTACAGCAACAACTGCCCCTGGTGCTACTACAGCAACAACTGCCCCTGATGCTACTACAGCAACAACTGCCCCTGGTGCTACTACAGCAACAACCGCCCCTGATGCTACTACAGCAACAACTGCCCCTGATGCTACTACAGCAACAACTGCCCCTGGTGCTACTACAGCAACAACCGCCCCTGATGCTACTACAATAACAACAACTGCCCCTGGTGCTACTACAGCAACAACTGCCCCTGGTGCTACTACAGCAACAACCGCCCCTGATGCTACTACAGCAACAACTGCCCCTGATGCTACTACAGCAACAACTGCCCCTGATGCTACCACAATAACAACAACTGCCCCTAACACTACTACAACAACTGCCCCTAACCCTACTACAATAACAATTGCCCCTACCCCTACTACAATAACAATTGCCCCTAACACCACTACAACAATTGTCCCTAACACCACAACAACAACAACTGCCCCTGCCCCTGCAGCTACATCTGCTCCTTTTGCGGACGGTGTAAGTATATATGCGACACACAAAACCACTCCAGTGGATTACATTAAATCAAACACTGCAAATGCTTTTGTGTTAAAGTGTAAATTTAAATTTGATAATGAAATAATGTTATATTAATATGTGATAGTGGATGTGTCTGAAGGGATTATTAGGGCTAGAACACTGACTCTAATAAGAAGATTAGGGTGAGAATACTGACTCATACACTAACTGAAAGAAGATGTTAAAGGATAGGTGTGAGAATGACCTGGGCTGCCCTTCTCCAGGAAATCTCTGCAGCCACCTGTGGACGGACAGACATCTGCATCCGCTCCCCCCCAGGCTGTGACCCAGCAGAAAAGCCACCCTGTCTCTTTGCGCTGATCTCCTTCCGAAATCAATCCGAAGTTCAGGGTTTAATACAGATGAGGGGTGAAACTCCTGGATACATTGCTGTGGGCACCGAGCTTGAGCAAAACAAAGTAAGAACACGCACTCTCTGCCAGTAACACAGTAAGAACACACACTCTGCCAGTAACACAGTAAGAACACACACTCTCTGCCAGTAACACAGTAAGAACACACACTCTGCCAGTAACACAGTAAGAACACGCACTCTCTGCCAGTAACACAGTAAGAACACACACTCTCTGCCAGTAACACAGTAAGAACACACACTCTGCCAGTAACACAGTAAGAACACACACTCTCTGCCAGTAACACAGTAAGAACACACACTCTCTGCCAGTAACACAGTAAGAACACACACTCTGCCAGTAACACAGTAAGAACACACACTCTCTGCCAGTAACACAGTAAGGAAATACACTCTGCCTGCTTCTATGCGCACATACACAGGGGTACATTACACCAGTTAAGCTGCACCTGCTTTGTTTGTCCAGATAATTAAACAGAACAAAAGGTCTGCATGTTTACCCTGATAACAGAGCAGTGTCTGGCTCTCTGGATTACTGCTCAGGAATGGCAACCGTAGCAATAACTGACTATAGCAATGAAGCAGCATCTAAGGCTACTACAGGTGGCTATCATACTTAGATCAAAGTCCTTGATCAATGCGCTAGATACTGCACTGCACATCTGAGGAGGGAGCTAAGAGAGTGAACGGCAAGCTTGTTTGTGTGAATGCATTCGATATTGAAAATTAATTTAAGACACACAAGATGAGGTGATGATTCCAGCCCCGGCTCAGAGTGAAATGTGAGTCCAGTTAAATTAATGTATGCTCAAATGTATGCATTTGATAAATAAACGTATTTTATGTTTAAGGTTATATATGCCATGTAATGGAACGAGTGTGTTCCTGTACCTGCTGCATTGTGGCACAAACACCCTCTGCTTCTCCTGTCGCTGTTCTCAGACCAGCACCATGGCAGCCGTTTCTGTTCCATACCCAAATGGAAGCTTTGCGCTGCTCCTCTCTCAGTTTAATGGAACCGCTCTGACCGACACCAGCCAGCCAGTAAGTGATGGTGATATCTGTGTGATTGTGTGATCTGTCTGTGTGATCGTGATATCAGGATGATTGTGAAATCTCTGTGTGATTATGATGTGTTGGTGTTTTAGGGGCCAGTCAAAAGCGTGGGATCAGTTTCTAAGGGTGTTCTGCGTTGCTCATCCTCCATTAACAGCACCTCCATTCTGACTGATGTCACCTCCGGAACCATCCGTGCACTAATCCCCGGCAACATGCGCTTCTTCATTGCCACAGGAACCTTTGTGGAAGGTGAGAGAAGAGATCTGTTCACCTGTTTGTGTTTGTTATGAAGTCCTGAGTTTCAGGGGTCTATCCCCCCAATACACATACATACACACACACACACACACACACACACACACACATACACACCCTCACTTATGTTAGTGATGTAAGAGGTTCAGGGCTGATGGAGCTGATTGACTGTTGCCATGGTTGCAGTGACAGTAAGCCAGCATCCTCGGGGGTAGCAGGGTGTGATGACTGCAGGGTCAGAAGTGGCTCTGTGTGACGCTTTAAGAAAGCTCTGCATCTGTCTGTGGCCGTTGTTTTGCAGGAAGGCTGGGAACTCCTAACGTCACTCGCAGTGTCACAGCAGAACTTCCTGCAGGTAACGTAAAATACAAGCAGGCATTGATCTCTGCAACTGCAGCACCTCACACACACACACACACACACACACACTGCAGCACCTGACATACAGACATACACACACACACACACACACTGCAGCACCTGACATACAGACATACACACACACACACACACACTGCAGCACCTGACATACAGACATACACACACACACACACACACACACACACACACACACACACACACACACACACACACACACACACACACACACACACACACACACACACACACACACAAGCAAACACGTAGGAACACATGCATGTATGTGCATGATTAGCACACAATGCAGTAATGTCACAAATATGTAAGCTCATTAAGTAGCATTTTCTTTCATGTTATCACTATGTTCAGTTTGTCTGCAATGGAGTCATTTTGGAACATCTTAGTAAGAGTGGCAGTACACCCATTAGCTTTGGTAGGACCAGACATCCATATTTTCAGAACATAAAGTGATGACCGCAAGGTTAGTGTAAAAACAACAGCAATTAAAGGTCATTTTGCACTTTGTGTTTTCCAGGAACAGGGAGCACTCAGAGCCCATCTGAGGGATCCACTCCTTCCAGGGCAACAAACACAAGCTGCCAAGGTAAAGCACAGCTAAACGGCCTACAGCTCTGATAAGCAAAGGTTCCACGTTTTAACATCGCCAGTTTTAAAGGCAGTGTCCACTGCTGTAGCTGTGGGTAACACCATTTACCACGAGACAGGCATTGCTGGAAATCCTGCAAAGCATTCTGGGATGACATCACTTCAAGAAGGAATTTTGCCAGTTAATTGAAATACATGTAACATATTGCCCTTCTCATGAACGACTCAGCAAGGCAGAGAATACACTCAGGGACAAACGAACACATCTGAGGAAAGGTGGATTACCCCAAATTTATCTAACACAAGGATTATCCCAAACTACCATTACAAATAGGAACTACCCCAAACTGCACTCTCTCTCTCAGATGGCCCAAAGCAGTGCTCTGAGCACTCAGCTGATCACTGCAGTCACACTGTAGCTTATCTGCCTCACATGCAGTTTCTGTAATTCTGAAAAATGTTGGGCCAAGAGCCAAATGCTTCACACTCCACAAGTATATTCCTGTAGATATCAGTGACTTACAGGAATGATGGTGAAAACACCTTGAGTTTGCACAACAGCCAAATATCTCTGCAAAATGAGGTATTGCTTGTCTTTCTAATAATACCTTTATAAAAATCAAATGTCTGCACCAAATTTATGAAAATTTGTCACCTATTTATGAAATCACATTCACCTGTATCTGCACAGGAGCGCTAACGGTAAAAGCAGCTTATCAGAATGCTCAGCAGTCCTTTCCACTGGATCCTCTCTGTGTTCTGTTGTGATTTTTGTGTATGTTATGTATATGCATGTAGTGTAAGTAATGATTTTTTCTTATCTAAAACATAAAACACAATTTTTAACCCAATTTTGGAAATGTATTTTTACGTATTGCTTTACTCAGGTTTGTAGATTTCACTATGGTTGTGTGAACAATTACTTTATACATGTTGAAATGCTGATTGAGTGAACAGTTTAGCCATTAGCGCATTGTGAGCGGAGCACCTTACTGCTCCTGCACACATGAATGTGAGGGTGACTGAAATGCAGGAGCACAATGTGACATCATTTGTTTGAGGCGCTTAGTAAAAATTTATTTTGTAGTCTGTGTGAAAGCACTGAAAATGTGATATTAGCGTTTTGACAGCATGGACTTCAGTTTACAGAAATATATCACATCGATTTAGAAAAACTCTAAATGTCAGGTAACACATAAGTGCTAAGTACTCCTTCTTTAGATGTTAGTAAAACACTTGCAAAAGTAGGTCTGCTGTTTCAATGACTGATATCAAAATGAAGCCAAGTTAAATTAGGTGACATACCTCATACAAACTGCACAACCACTATTCCAGACAAACCTGTTCAATATGTCATAGATTTGTCTGTTTTTTTCATCATATTATTTGATGGTACTCATATCTGGGCCTGAAATGCTGAAAAGTGTCAGAGCGCAGGATGTCTGCTAACACAGACCACACAGTGACAGGATTTGATCATCAGCCTAGAAAACACCACAGTATCAGTCTCCTGAATGGTGAAGAGCCTTGGAGTGACACTAGTGATCTGATATATACACAATCCACGTAGCAACAGTCTTTCATTGCAGACTGA
>CM032891.1:31660776-31678276 GCA_019176425.1 Megalops atlanticus
CTGGACAGTTTTCTTCTTTTTGCTATCATAGTTGAGCTCTTTCTCTCTCTCTCTCTCTCTCTCTCAGGGCAGCAGAGCAGGCTGCTGACCGTCTCTCTCTCTCTCTCTCTCTCTCTCACACACACACACACACACACACACACACACACACACACACACGCACACACACACACACACACACACACACACACACACACACACACACTCACACACTCACACACACACACACACACACACTCACATACACACACACTCACTCACATACACACACACTCACTCACACACACACACACACTCACTCACACACACACACACACTCACACACACACCTGCTCCCTGCTGGACATGCTGGTCTGGGTTGCGATGTGCAGACTGTGGGTGAGAACAGCACAGAAACCCAGGATGAGGCTGAAGATGTTGAGGCCCATGAGGGCACTGACCTGCAAAACACACAGCTGCAGATCAGACTCACTCACACTAACACCAGCACACTCACTCACACTAACACCAGCACACTCACTCACCTTCACTTTTTTTGGCTTCCTCTGCACTTCAATGGCGAACCCCCCAGTGGCCACATACTGTAACAACACAAATAAATCAAGAGGCTGCTGCTGGAGCTCCAACAGTCACCCTCAGTCAGTCACAGAACCAGGAGACAGTGCTAATGCTAATATTGATTAATAATAACTTGGATGGAAGTTTGAAAAGTGGATGAACTCACGAAGATTCCACACCAAACGGGCGTCATCATAGAGACAGAGCATCTGAAGTCCATGCAGACGAAGGACACAGTGGTCAGAATGGAGGCCACAGCACCAAGCACCTGCACCACCTGCGGACAATACAGAGCTCACCTGTACCGCAGAGACACAGACCTAACCCCAAACCCTAACCCTAACCCTAACCCCTCACCCTAACCCTTCACCCTAACCCCTCACCCTAACCCCTAACCCTAACCCCTCACCCTAACCCCTCACCCTAACCCCTCACCCTAACCCCTAACTCTAACCCCTAACGCACCCACTGCAAGGCCCTCAGGTTAAGAACATTGGCCAAATGAATAAAATGAAATGTAAACATTGTATAATGATAATGACCAGGCTTCAGTATTAGGTGGCAGTGATTACCAAGGCTTTCTCTACAGTACATGGCAGTACGGGTAGTTGGAAGTTAGTATTATTTAAGGTCATTTTGAGGGTCATAATTTCTTCCATTTGTAAATCACAAAGGCTGAAATTTTATGAATCCCCTCTTTGGAACACAGAGAATATAGTTCTTCAAGTTTAATAAAACTCACATTGCTTTTCTCTGCTATGCACAGTTTTGTCTGCATCGTTAGTGCAGCCAGTGGAGTGCCACCTCTCTAGATGAAATGCTGTCAGTGCTCCAGTTACACACGGTGAGGTCACAGCAGCTCTGTCCTATCAGTGCAGAGCACTGTACTGACCAACGCTTCCACACACTCACCAAACGCCAAACTAAATGTGAATGAAACAAGTTACGACTGAACAAGAGTCATTGTTAATTCCTGAGATATATAATGTGCAAAAACAATGTGTTTTACAAACAAAAAAATTACAAACAAAAATTGTAAACAAAATGTGTTTTTTAAGTGCAAACTATGGAATTTCTTGTAATAAGGATTTCAAAAATAAATGACAAAACTCAGCTTTCAAAAGCAGATTCTGACACTCAGACTGCTTTCCAGCCCAAGCCATGAAATATGGCTGAACAGCACTGAACAGTTTTACTCGTTTATTGCGCCCTCTGTTGTTCAGGCAATGAAATAAAACCAAAGAGTTCACTTTGGATGCGTTCTGTAGAAATCAGTGGCATAATTTAAAAAGACAGATTGCAGCTGAGGTTTCTCAGCTCTACAGTGCATGTTGTCATGTTTAGAGTGGCGACTCACGTTACACCCCTGAAATGGCGGTAATTTCTCACCCCAGTAATGAGGAGGCGTGTGTTGACCACCGTTCCAAACCAGCGGCCAATGCGCACCTCCCTCAGCTGCTCGGGGGTGGAGCTGACTGGCACAGGGCGGGGCAGGGGGCGTTCCCTAAAGAACACCTGGTAAAGCCCCTCCTGAAACATGTTCTGTGTCATCTGGAGCAGAGAGAGAGAGAGAGAGAGAGAGGGGGAGAGGGAGAGGGAGAGGGAGAGAGAGAGAGAGTCACTATTTAGTCAAGTTACAATCCATACATTGTATATGAATATGAATACACACACACTCAGACACACACTCAGACACACTCACACAGGTCACTGTGGACTTTCCATCGCTCTCCAAAGGTGTGTGTGAGCACAGTGACAAATTGAGAATGATTCAGCCAAAGCAGGTGAACACAGAAGCCCCACTCACCTTGCCGTGTTGACTTGTCGTCCGGGAAACACTGACGAAAA
The DNA here is from genome assembly GCA_019176425.1 of Megalops atlanticus. Classification (NCBI taxonomy): domain Eukaryota; kingdom Metazoa; phylum Chordata; class Actinopteri; order Elopiformes; family Megalopidae; genus Megalops; species Megalops atlanticus. The sequence goes on from CM032891.1 coordinate 31,663,183, forward strand.
GGACACGCGCAGCTCAAATGAAACACATTACCAACCTGATTGAGAACACACTCCAAACAGGCAGACGAATGTGAAATGTGCACTCCGAGTGAGACTGGCCTGCATGGTGTGCAGTCAGTGATTTACGGAAATGCCTCACAGTTCCAGGCTGAGGGGTCAAAGATCAGTTGTGGTGTTTTCCTTTAGTGTGATAAGGCCAGCTCTAAGGGTCTGTGTACTGCACTGTGATTGGCCAGCACAGAGTTACGGCTCCAGACCTGAGTGCAGCATCTCCCTCCCTCTTTTTTTTCTTGTGTTGTAATGCAAATGTAAGTGCAGAAGAGGCACATCTCCAGCAGGCCAGTTTAGCATTAACACAGTGCAAATTCATCCAAAAATCCTCTTTATTGAGAAACACCACTAAAACAGCCATGTCTAAAACAGAATTACATGTGCTTGAGCACTGAGTGGCTCAGACGAAGATTTTTACCTTCACACCCCAGACACCCCCAAAAGCACAGCCCCTCACACCCCCCCTCCCGGTGCCAGTCAGCATTAAAGTGTAACTAAGACCGAGGCAGAGGGGGAAATCTGGCATGCTGGGAGAACATCCACCCCCCCCAAAACCCCGCTCTCCTCCTCATCCCCCAAACCCCGCTCTCCACCACCCCCCAACCCCCGTCCTCCTCATCAGACTCACTGTAGGCAGGAAGAGAGCTAACATTCATATCCAAGGAGTTTCAATATAATCCACCTGGAAAAAACAGCAAATCCACTAACTTTCCCTTCAAGTCTGACACCATGTAGACAGGGTCTGTGGTGCGTGTGTGTGTGTGTGCGTGTGCGTGTGCGTGTGCGTGTGCGTGTGCGTGTGCGTGTGCGTGTGCGTGTGTGTGCGTGTGTGTTGTGTGGATGAAAGCTGGGTGGTTGGGTTTGGGTTCTTCAGTATGTTTCCTTTCAGCCTCCTCCTTCATAACTATAGTTACTCCTCCAACTTGGCCAGTTTTACTGGGTCTGACTCCAGGGCAGGCTCCTCCTCCTCCTCCCCCTCCTCTTCCTCTTCCTCTTCCTCTTCCTCTTCCTCCTCCTCCTCCTCCTCCTGCTCCACCTCGATGCCGTCCATGGTCTTCTGCAGCTCGCTCTTGATGCGGTTCAGTTCCAGCAGTCCATCCTGCAGCTCCTTGCACACCTCCCGGATCTTGGCGGCAAACTGCGTCTTGGCGCCCTTGCGCAGCTCGTGGGAGTCTTTGGCGAGGAAGAAGACGTCGAGCGCGAGGAAGAGGCCGGACATGACGCCGGTGGTGACGCTGATGACCTGCGCGGCCTTAGCGGCCCCGCCCGCCGCACTCAGCACCTGCACGGTGTTCACCAGGCTCTCAGTGTTGATCATGAGCGCCTTCCCCGCACGCCCCCCCTCCTTCATCACGTGCTTGACGTTCTGGCTGAGAGCGTGCTTCGACACACTCTCTCTGTACTGCTCAAAGTTCCACTGCTCCAGAGCATCCATGCCCTCCTGCAGAGACAGAGACACACACACACACACACACACACCACAATACAACACACAACGTATTAGCAGTGGTAGTGATATTGATGGTGTTTGTGGTCCTTTTAATATTATTAACATATAATTTAATATTATTCATGATCATAAATTGTTTTATTTGGTTCCTGATTTAACTTTTTTGTTGTGTTTTTTGGCCAGCCCCATGCATGGCGCAGTACCCAGAGCCACCAGGTGGGAGGACCTACAGAACAGCCTCAAACTGCACATTACAAACTATAAAACCTGCAGCATCTAAATCAACAAACTGATCTAGCCCCTGGCATACATGAGAGACAGAAAGCAGCAAGTCTGACTCCATGCAGATCATTCAGCTCCTGCTGGCCTCTGCTGGACCAGTGCTGCCATAGCTGGAACCTGACAGCGTATATGAAGGAGACTAAAACCAGGATTTTCACTAAAAGATTTCAGTGCCATTAGAAATAAAGCACACCTGCGTGTTTGTGTCTGAAAACTGTAAACTGGCAGTGGAAAAGCTGAGAAGCTGCTGTTCGACCCCAGAAAAACAGCAACCTCTGAGAGCTACAGACCTGCATCACAAAGGCAGTGATTCTGTGCAGTCCTCAGGATCCTGAATCATCATCACCATCACCATCACCAGAGAGAGTGTGTGTGTGTGAGAGAGTGTGGGGGGGGGAGAGAGATAAAGAGAGAGAGAGAGAGAGAGAGAGAGAGAGGGAAAAAGAGAGAGAGGGAGAAAGAGAGAGTGTGGGGGGAGAGAGAGAGGGGAGAGAGAGAGAGAGAGAGAGTGTGGGGGAGAGGGAGGGAGAGAGAGAGAGGGAGAGAGAGAGAGAGAGTGTGGGGGAGAGAGAGAGGGAGAGAGAGTGTGGGGGAGAGAGAGAGGGAGAAAGAGAGAGGGAGAAAGAGAGAGGGAGAAAGAGAGAGGGAGAAAGAGAGAGTGTGGGGGAGAGAGAGTGGGCCCTGACTATTAACCCCCAAAAAACAAAAATACTAACATTTCAGAAAAAATCCAGATGTCAGGGAAAAAAATTCACCCTTGGTTCAAATACAATTGAACATGCAAAAAATTACACATACCTTGGGCTGAAGATTACTACAACTGGTAACTTTGACCTGGTCGTGAATGACTTAAGAGAAAGCAAGAAGGGCTTTCTATGCCATTAAAAAATCTATCCAATTTGACATACCAATTAGAATCTGGCTCAAAATTTTCCAATCAGTCATAGGACCAATTGCATTATACGGCAGTGAAGTGTGGGGTCCACTCATGTACAATGGGTTTGAAAAATGGAACAAACACCCAGTTGAAACCCTGCATGCAGAGTTCTGTAAGTGTATCCTCAAAGTACAGAGGAGCACACCTAACAATGCATGCAGGGCTGAATTAGGCCAATATCCCCTATCAATTAAAATTGAGAAACGAGCCATCAAATTCTGGAAACATCTCAAATCAAGTGACCCTAACTCTTATTGTTTTAAAGCCCTGAAAAGCCAAGAGATGAGCACAAAAATAAGTCCCCTCTGCCAGCTAGTCTTGAGGCTCACACAAACTAATACGACTAACAAGAATAACCAGACTAATACAACTAACAATCAGCCTCAGGACTATGCCACCCTTGCACAAACAATTCGGCCTAACCAAATTATAAAAACACAAAAAGAAAACTCTGACATATTGGATTGAAACAACAAAAAATCAAAGTAAACTTCAATGCTATTTGGCCCTAAACAAAGAATACACTGTAGCAGACTACCTGTCCACAGTGTCTAATACAAAACAAAGGAAAACCTTGACCAGGTATAGACTAAGCAATCATAACCTGGCTATTGAAAGAGGCAGACACAGGCAAACCTGGCTGCCCACAGAAGAGAGACTATGTACCCATTGCAGCCAGGGCATGATAGAAACAGAGCTCCACTTCTTGAGTGAATGCTGCAAATTCAAAGATATCTGGAAGGAATTCTTTCTGGAATTCAAAATAATCTACCCAGACTTTGAACAGTTTGAGGACAGTAAGATTCTAAGAATATTACTAAGCGAGGAACAAGACAGTGCCAGAGTCACAGCTACTGTAGGTATGTGATGCCTGCCACAGACAAAGAGAGTCACTCCATCAGTAAAACACTTGAAGAAATAAATACACACACACACACACACACAAATACACACCACACACACACGCACACACACAAACACACACACACGCACACACACACACAAATACTAACCTGAGCACATGTGAAAGAGAGACCTGTTTTGAGCCATGTCTGCTAAACATGCGATGTTCTGTATTTGTTGTTTGTTTGTTTTTTATGTATGTAGAAATGCTTTGGCAATACAAATGGAGTTTTTGTCATGCCAATAAAGCTCATTTGAATTTGAATTTGAGTGAGAGAGTGTGGGGGAGAGAGAGAGGGAGAGAGTGTGTGGGAGAGAGAGAGAGAGTGTGGGGGAGAGAGAGAGAGAGAGAGTGGGGGGAGAGAGAGAGAGAGAGTGTGTGAGAGAGAGAGAGAGTGTGGGAGAGAGAGAGAGAGTGGGGGGAGAGAGAGAGAGAGAGAGTGTGGGGAGAGAGAGAGAGAGTGTGTGGGAGAGAGAGAGAGAGAGAGTGTGGGGGAGAGAGAGAGTGTGTGGGAGAGAGAGAGAGTGTGGGGGAGAGAGAGAGAGAGTGTGTGGGAGAGAGAGAGAGAGAGTGGGAGAGAGAGAGAGTGTGGGGGAGAGAGAGAGAGTGTGGGGGAGAGAGAGAGAGTGTGTGGGGAGAGAGAGAGAGTGGGGGAGAGAGAGAGTGTGGGAGAGAGAGAGAGTGGGGGGAGAGAGAGAGAGTGTGGGGGAGAGAGAGAGAGTGTGGGAGAGAGAGAGAGAGAGAGTGTGTGGGAGAGAGAGAGAGAGTGGGAGGGAGAGAGAGAGAGAGTGTGGGGGGAGAGAGAGAGAGTGAGGGGGGAGAGAGAGAGAGAGTGGGGGAGAGAGAGAGAGTGTGGGGGAGAGAGAGAGAGAGTGTGGGGGAGAGAGAGAGTGTGTGGGGAGAGAGAGAGAGTGTGGGGGAGAGAGAGAGAGTGTGGGAGAGAGAGAGAGTGTGGGGGGAGAGAGAGAGTGTGGGGGAGAGAGAGAGAGTGGGGGGAGAGAGAGAGAGTGTGGGGGAGAGAGAGAGAGGGAGAGAGAGAGAGTGTGTGGGGAGAGAGAGAGTGTGGGGAGAGAGAGAGAGAGAGAGAGAGAGAGAGAGAGTGTGTGGGAGAGAGAGAGAGAGAGACATGAGGAGAGTCATGCTTTGTATGAGCTCCTAGAGTTTCTTTTTCGTTTTGTTTTTTGCAGTTTTAAAAAAAGAGAGAAAGTTGAAATACTTGTACACATCAGCAGTATGATGTTACCTAAAGAGTGAATCTAAACAAAAACAGCGAAAAAAACAAGAAAACAGGAGAGAAATCAACAAAAGGTTGCTAAAGGGACAGAAGAGCAGAGGAGCTGCTAACTCTTAGAAGGAGATCAGCAAAAGACAAGGAGGTAAACTGGAATACAGATAAAATCCATCTTTTCAAACACTGATCAGAAGTGAGTACAACAGTCAGCAAAAATTCCTGAGTTTGAGCTTTTACCTTTTTAAAATGGGGCTTTAAAATCAAGGATAAAGCTAAGCTAATTTGCTAAATCTTAGCTAAACTGTTAAATTTGAAGCTCAAGACGACAGTTAGGCAGCACCCCTCCCAACATTCTAAATTGTATCCATTCAAATGAGCTGATAAAATGATCCAATCAGAAGAGGAGCTGCCCCTCCCCCACTGTCCTGCAGAGAGTGTCCATCTCTCACTCTGCACTGAATACTGTCCAGTTCAGTACCCCCCAGATATTACTAATGAAACCCAGAGAAAACAGTTCAAACAGAAACTCCTGAGGGAAAGACCAGAGACACTTTTTGGAGATCTGTACAATAAAGGTGAAGTAAGCAATCTCATCTTCTACTCAGACAATCCAAGTGCCTGGCACAAAGCTCTGATCAAGTACTACCCCTCTGTGAAAAAAGAGGGAATCTGCAACGGGTGGAAAATAAAAATCAGAGACTCAAATGACCCTGATAGTATAATGACCACAGTGAACATTTACAAGAATGGAACTATCATGGTACAAGGAAACCTAAGAGAGTTTCAAATTGGATTTAATAAACTAAAAAAAATAGCTGAGAATGAGAGGTCCCATGATTGTGAGAACTCCCAGAGGGAGAGAGAGACAGACTGTGCCCCTACTGTCAGCAGCAGGGCAGAGGAGACGAATGTGCCCCCCACCTCAGAGCACGGCCAACCACCATCAACACAAAACTCCCTGATCATAATGAAAGAACAATTCACACAGCTAGAAATTGAACTAGTACAACTCAGGGAGACTGTTCTTAAACAGCAGTCACAACAGACAAGGGATAGCTACAGGAAAGAGCTGTCCGCACTTACAGAGCAAGTGAGAGAACTGCAGAGGGACAGAGAGACAGTTACAGGGAGGAGCTGAGATTCAGAGAGACCAGGTGAAAGAGCTGCAGCAGGACAGAGACAAATACAGGAGAGAGCTGGCAGCACTCATAGAGGAGCTGAAGGACAGAGACAGCACAGTGGAAAGCCTGAGAGAGCAGCTGTACTCCCTCAGTCATCAAAACCCACAAACACCACAGACCCCCACCCAAACCAACCAAGACTCCCAAACCCAGCCACCTTCCTCAGCATCTACCAGCTCACAGGCAACCCCCTCTAGCCAGCCAACACACACAGAGCCCAACACTCATGAGGAAAACACAGGTGAGAGACAGGATTCGCGAAACCCAGAGAGAGCAAACATTGTTCTTCTCATGGACTCAAATGGTAAATTCATTGATGAGAAAAAGCTCTTCCCAAAACACAAAGCAGCTAAGCTCTGGTGTCCCACTACCCAAAAAGCCTTAGAGCTTCTCAACAAGAGACAACTTGGGTCACCAAGTCACATCCTGATCCACACAGGAACAAATGACCTGAGGGCTCAGCAAGAGAGAGTGGCTGATTCCCTGAGAGCAGTAATAGAGAAGGCCTGCAACACATTTCCACAAACCAAGATTGTGATATCCACCCTGCTGCCCAGGAAAGATTTTCACCCGCTCACCATCCAAAAGATCAATGCCAGCATCTCCAGGGGTTGTGCACTACGGCCAAATGTCCATCTTGCCCATCACCCCACTCTGAACACTGACTGCCTCTACGACCACGTCCATCTACATAAAGAGGCAGTCCCTGTGTTTGCTAAGACACTGAAAGATGCTGCACTCACTCGGAAAATCACCCCTCAAAAACACAACAGAGGACACCCAAATACCCCTCGACCAATGAGACGCACCTCAGCACCTCCAGACAGAGCGTCGCAAATCCCCCCACCGAGGATCCAATATCACACCTCACACTATCCACCACAACCAGGCAGGCAGAGGAGACCCCACGAGAACCCTGGACCAGCAACTCCACCACAAGCTGCAACTGGCCTTGTACCTGCACTGCCCCATAACCCAGCTCCACCACCCCAGCAACCCCAGCCTCGGCCAGGTACGCTCACCTATGCTCAGGCACTCAGTGGAACAGGAAGCCCTGCCAGCACTGAACTCAGAGACATTCAACAGATGCTCAGCCTCATCTGTACACACCTAATGGGCAGTGGATCGTGGTAAGAGATACCCAACCACATGGTAAATGGACAAAAATTATTAAGTATGATTAAAAAAAAAAAAAAAAAAAAAAAAAAAAAAAAGGGTTCAAAGTTTACATGTTTCACTCTGTTACCTATTACTAAAATGCCTAATTCAAATCATTACAGTTACAAATGCAGTTTTTCAATGTTTCTCTCTTTTTTAAAAAAATGCAATCAACACAAAACTAAGTTGAGAGACTAAATGAAATCTTTTCGTGTTTCTCTGTGGAACATTCAGGGTCTAAGATCCTCTGTGTTCGGTTTAAAGAGTAGAGACCCTGAGTTCATTACATCAGTAAAGGATGTTGATGTTTTAATTTTGCAGGAGACATGGTGTAGAGGAGATGAGCCCACTGGCTGTCCCCCAGGTTACAAAGAGTTAGTAGTCCCATCTACCAAACTGAAAGGAGTGACTCAAGGAAGAAACTCAGGGGGGATGCTTATTTGGTTTAAATCAGAACTTTCACACTCAATAGAACTAGTAAAAAAAGGAGAAAATAATCTGTGGCTGAAAATCAAAAAACAAACCATACTGACACCTCAAAATCTCTTCCTCTGTGCAATTTATATTCCCCCAATAGAGTCCCCTTACTTTAATGAGGACACCTTCTCTGACCTAGAGAGCGAAATCAGCCACTTTCAGACTCAGGGGCATGTTATGATCTGTGGAGATCTAAATTCTAGGACTGGGGATGGACATGACTTTGTCAGCACACAAGGTGATGATTTCGTAATGGGAGATAACATCCATTTCCCCATTTACTCCCCAGACAGAACTATGACAAGTCCACAAATGCACATGGAAGGAACTGCTGCGGCTCTGTCGAAGCCTGGGTCTGTGCATTGTCAATGGTAGGCTACGGGGGGACTCCCTTGGACGGTACACCTATAGCTCAGCCCTTGGCAGTAGCACTGTGGACTATGCCATAACAGATTTGAACTTGACCTTTCTGAGAGCCTTCACAGTCAAGCCACTGACACCACTCTCTGATCACAGTCAAATCACAGTCTATCTGAACAGAACAGAAACACCCAACATTTACACAAAGCCTGGGAAAATGTACAAAATCAAACCCAGCTACAGATGGGGTAAAGACAGCTCTGAAAATTATCAAAGCTCAGTTTCACACTTGCAAACCCAATTACTCCTGAACTCTTTTCTATCCACAAATTACCCACACGATAAAGACGGCATGAACCTGGCTGTATCCCACCTAAACAATATATTTGACCATGTAGCTCAAATTTCAAATTTGGCCACCACTAAAAACAAACAAAAGAAAATAAAATCAGATCTTTGGTTTGACTCTGAATGCAAAAAACAGAGAAAAAATCTGAGAAAATTATCAAACCAAAAACATCAGCAACCAGACAACCAAGATATTCGCATTCAGTATACTGAATCCCTCAAGAGGTATAAACATACAATAAGAGCAAAGAAAAACAAACATATCCAAAACCAACTGAAAGATATAGAAGAATCAATTAACTCAAACAAATTCTGGGACAATTGGAAACATTTAAGCAAAAGGCCTCATGATGATTTAGCAATTCAAAATGGAGATATGTGGAGAGAGCACTTCGCAAACCTATTTGACCATCCTACTTTAAATTCTGACCAGCAACAAATATCGGACAGATTGGAAAACCTTGAGATTACTATAAAGGATAATCAAAACCCATTGGACTTTCCAATAACTCAGAAAGAGCTTGAGGGAAAGCTACACGATCTCCAGCCCAGAAAGGCCTGTGGTGTAGATGGTATCCTGAATGAGATGCTAATACATACAGACCTCAAATTTAAATTGGCCATTCTAAAGCTTTTCAATCTCATACTAAAGGTAGGCTACTTCCTGACTCCTGAATGAAGGACTTATCACCCCCATATATAAGAATGGTGATAAACTTGACCCAAACAATTACAGGGGCATCTGTGTCAACAGTAACCTTGGGAAAGTGTTCTGCAGCATACTTAACACAAGAATAATTGACTACCTCACAGAACACAATGTCTTAAGTAAAAGCCAAATTGGATTTCTCCCAAATTATCGGACATCAGACCACATTTTCACCCTTCACACCCTAATCGATAAATATGTAAACCAAAATAAAGGTAAAATATTTGCTTGTTTTGTGGATTTCCAAAAGGCATTCGACTCTATTTGGCATAAAGGACTATTATATAAACTCATTCAGAGTGGTGTGGGGGGGAAACTGTATGATGTAATTAAATCTATGTATTCCAGCAGTAAGTGTGCGGTCAAAATCGGATGCAACAGGACTGACTTTTTCCACCAAATGAGGGGGGTGCGACAGGGCTGCAGTCTGAGTCCTACACTATTCAACATTTACATTAATGAATTGGCACACACATTACAGAACTCTACAGTTCCAGGACTCATACTGCAGGACACCGAAATCAAATGTTTGCTTTATGCAGATGATTTGGTTTTGCTGTCACCCACAAAAGAGGGCCTGCAGCACAGCATGAATGTATTGGCAAAATTTTGTCAAACATGGGCCCTGAAAATAAGTCCTCAAAAAACCAAGGTCCTAATCTTTCAAAAACGTTCCAGGCTACAGGGAAACACCAACAATTTTACAATTGGCAACATCAAAATTGAACAAACAAACAAGTACACTTATTTAGGCATAACTATCAATTCAACAGGAAACTTTGGCTTGGCTGTGAAGGAACTTAAAGAAAAGGCAAAAAGAGCATTTTATGCCATCAAAAGATTGATTCAATTAGAGTTACCAATTAAAACTTGGATTAAACTATTCACATCAATTATTGAACCAATTGCACTTTATGGCTGTGAGGTGTGGGGTCCACTCACAAAATGTGACTTTTCAAATTGGGACAAACATCCAACTGAAGCCCTGCATGCAGAGTTCTGCAAGAATATCCTCCGGGTACAGAGGAAAACGCCCAACAATGCATGCAGGGCAGAATTAGGCCAATACCCTCTAATAATCAATATCCAAAAAAGAGCACTCAAATTCTGGCAACACTTAAAAATGAGTGACCCCCACTCACTCCACTATATAGCCCTGAAAAGCCAAGAGCTGAATATAGAAAGGAGCCCACTGAGCCAACTTGTCCTGAGACTCAGTGATTTAACACCAGCTCACATCACAGAGGCTCAGGACAATGACACAACAGCCAGAAGCATTAGACCCAACAAAATTACAGCCACTGAAAAGGAAAATTACATCAACCATTGGAAAGAAGTCACTAAAACACAACACAAATTACAATGCTATTCGGCCCTAAAACGTGAATATACAACAGCTACAGCTACTTACCTGAGTACAGTAAGAGACGTGAAACTCAGGAAAACCTTGACAATGTACAGACTCAGTGAGCACAGCCTCGCCATCGAAAAAGGAAGACACAGGCAAACCTGGCTGCCCAGAGAGGAGAGGCTGTGCTCGCACTGCAGTCTGGGGGCTGTAGAGACAGAGCTGCACTTCTTAACCGAATGCACTAAATACAAGGAAATTAGAGAATCTTCATTTAATAAATTCTACTCAATCCTCCCTGAGTTTCGAAACTACATGAATGAGGAAAAATTACCATACATTCTGGGAGAAAACAAGGATTTGGCCACTCTGGCAGCAAAATTTGTGGCAGCTTGCCATAACCTGAGGGACAGCCAGTGAGGCCACGCAGAACAAAACACCAACTCCATTTCTGTCTGTGATTATTATTAGAAGGGTCCTGTTTTGTTTCTTTTTTTTCTTCTTCTTTTTATGTGTGTGTGTATGTACATGGCTTTGGCAATAATGTTGTTGTAACGTTCATGCCAATAAAGCTTTCTTGAATTGAATTGAATTGAATTGAGAGAGAGTGGGGGGGAGAGAGAGAGAGGGAGAGAGAGAGAGTGTGTGGGAGAGAGAGAGAGAGTGTGGGGGAGAGAGAGAGAGGGAGAGAGAGAGAGTGTGTGTCCTGAGGCTGAGTTCAACACTAACCCCAACTAATACCTGGCAGCCTCAGGACAGCTCCACTCCAACAGAACCAATCAGAGTCAACCAAATTATAGCACAACAAAAACAAAACTATATTTCTCATTGGAAAATTCAAACAAAAAATCAAAGCAAATTAGCATGTTATCTGGCCCTAGAACGTGAATACACTGTGGCAGACTATCTGACCACAGTGAAACATTACAAAAGCAGAAGAACATTGACGAAGTACAGACTCAGCGAGCACAGCCTTGCCATCGAGGCCGGTCGACACAGGCAGACTTGGCTGGCCAAACAGGAGAGACTGTGCTCACACTGCAACCAACAGCAGGTCGAGACAGAGCTGCATTTTCTCACAGAATGTGAGAAATACAAACTAATTCGAGAAACCTACTTTCCAAAATTCCAATTACTATCCCCAAACTTCCCAACCCTGCCCGAAACACAGCTAATACAAATCCTTCTTGGAGAGAAGGGTTGTTGTGTACATTTGGCCGCAAAATACGTGTCTGCCTGCCACAGCATGAGAGACAACAGTGACTCTTCATTCTAATTCTATGCAGAATACAGTTCACTCAATATAGTTTAGAATATGTTCCACTGTACTGTTTTTTTTTTTTTTTTTTTTTGTATTGTCGTTTGCTATTGTTATTGTTATGATTGATTGATGTTATTATTGTGCTTTGGCAATATGTGTTTTAAAATATGTCATGCCAATAAAGCATTTTGAATTGAATTGAATTGAATTGAGTGTGTGGGAGAGAGAGAGAGAGTGTGGGGAGAGAGAGAGAGAGAGAGTGTGGGGGAGAGAGAGAGAGAGAGAGAGTGTGTGGGGAGAGAGAGAGAGTGGGGGGAGAGAGAGAGAGTGTGGGGGGAGAGAGAGAGTGTGGGGGGAGAGAGAGAGAGTGGGGGAGAGAGAGAGTGTGGGGGGAGAGAGAGAGAGAGAGAGAGAGTGTGTGGGGGAGAGAGAGAGAGTGTGGGGGAGAGACAGAGAGTGTGGGGGAGGGAGAGAGAGGAGAGAGAGAGAGTGTGTGGGGGAGAGAGAGAGAGTGTGGGGGAGAGAGAGAGAGTGGGGGAGAGAGAGAGAGAGTGTGGGGGAGAGAGAGAGAGAGTGGGGAGAGAGAGAGAGTGTGGGGAGAGAGAGAGAGAGTGTGGGGGAGAGAGAGAGAGAGAGAGAGAGTGTGGGAGAGAGAGAGAGTGTGTGGGGAGAGAGAGAGAGTGTGTGGGAGAGAGAGAGAGTGGGGAGAGAGAGAGAGTGTGGGGGAGAGAAAGGGGGAAGCAGGATCCCAGACGCTCCCACCTGCAGAAACTCCAGGCACTCCCGGATGTCCTTCATCTCGTCCTGGTAGCTCTGGATCATGCCCTCCACCTTCTTGCGGTCCATGTTGGCGTGGACGGTGTCCGTGATGTTGGCGGAGGCGGAGGCCACGCCTCCCGCGGTCGCTACGCCGATGCCCACCGCCGTGACGATGATGGAGGTGCCGAAGGTGAAGGGCGCGAGGACCAGGCCGGTGATGGTGGTCACACTCCCCGCCACGCTGGCCACCCCGCCCCCGACGCTGGCCGTCACCGTGCGTCTGTGGAAGCTGTCCGCGGCGTCTGCCACCGCCAGCAGCTCCAGGATTCGCTGCTGCAGAGACGCCCCCCGCTGGTTAAACAGACGCACAAACAGCTGGGCAGCCAAGTACACACGGTCAGCAGCCTGCTCAACCGCCCTGAGGGAGAGAGAGAGAGAGAGACACGGTCAGCAGCCTGCTCAACCGCCCTGAGAGAGAGAGAGAGAGAGAGAGACACGGTCAGCAGCCTGCTCAACCGCCCTGAGAGAGAGAGAGAGGGAGAGAGAGAGAGAGAGAGAGAGAGAGAGAGAGACGGTCAGCAGCCTGCTCAACCGCCCTGAGAGAGAGAGAGAAAGAGAGAGAGAGAGAGAAAGAGAGCTCAACTATGATAGCAAAAAGAAGAAAACTGTCCAGTAGCCAGTAAAGTACCCTGACACAGACAGGAAGCACGGTCAGCAGAGGGAGACCAGAAGGACCGAGACACAGGAGACTGTCTGACACATGAAGCCCGCACTCAGCAACCCTGCCAGAAAGAGATAGGAGAGAGAGGGAGAGAGGGAGAGAGAGGAAAAGAGAGAGAGAGTGCGAGAGTGAGAGGCAGATTTACTCACAGTTCTGACTCGTCTTCTTCAAAATTTGATGACTCGTTCCACTCATTCCAACCTAACAGCATACAGCAGAGTGTCAACCACACACAGGCTTTCATAAACACTTTCTCACACACACACACACACACACACACACACACACACACACACACACACACAGGTGTGCGTGCTCTGTATCAGAGCCATGTGTGCACCCACCTTCGACTGTCCTCCACCACTCCAGCAGAGTGTCCTCTCCCTGTGAAAAAGTGTTTCTCGTTTAAAGCACACCTCCACTCAGAGCACACCTCTCTCTCTCCTCTCCATCACCCCCCATGCAGGCAGCACGGTGGGAGAGTCTGCGTAAGAGCTTACAGGGCATAAGGAGAATGCAAAGGCAAACACACCTCAGAATCCAGCACATCTCCATCAGCAGGATCTGGAGCCATCTGCAGCTGCTGGATCTCCACAGCGCCGTCCTGCCAGAGACAGCATGTCACTCAGCACAGATCAGAGGCTGGGCAGCGATCGGCTGAGCATGTGTAACGTACCTGTAGGCAGGACTGTTCCTCTGGTTCCACAGGAGCCTCTGTGTCCTTAAAGAAAATCCATGCAGTTACACACCTTCAGTCCCCTGCGTTATTCAACACATTCAGCTCTGCGTGTGTGTGTGTACCTGTGAGTAAATGTGGGTGTTTACATGCGTGTGCGTGTGTGCGTGCACATGTATGTGTGTGTGTATGCATGTGTGTGTGCGTGTCTTTGCACTGTACCTTTGGTGCAGAGCGGAACAGAGCCCCAGGTAAAATCCTCTTGATTCTAAAAGTGACATTCTGGGGAGCAGAGAGATTATTTCAGCTGAGACACACACATCCACTGGCAGGTAAAATCACGTGTTACACTGACAGGTAAAATCACGTGTTACACTGGCAGGTAAAATCACGTGTTACACTGGCAGGTAAAATCACGTGTTACACTGGCAGGTAAAATCACGTGTTACACTGGCAGGTTTGTGCAGAGATCCAGAGGATGCCACACTGAGAGGCAGGTGTACAGTTACCCACAGGCGTAAACCCGGACCTGCACTGATCGTTAACAGCATTGTCACAGGCCTGTCTGTGAGCAAAACGCTACAGAATGATCTGGAACAGCAGGACACCCCACAAAATGTACCCTACGGATGTGAGAATGTGGAACCCACCCCCGTCTTCCTTCCAGCTGGCCGCTCACTCTTTGCTGTCTCCCCCTCAGCTTCTGTGCCTGCCGCAGCCTGAAACACAGAGTGAGAGCCACGCTGAAAACACTCTCACCTGTGCAGGTGCAGAGTGCAGCATTACCATAGTTACCTGTGCAGGTGCAGAGAGTTCAGCAGGTTTAGAGGTCTTGCGGAACATCCCGGAGAGCATCCCCGTTTTCTCCTGAGACACGAGGTGAAAGAGTCAGCGTTACTGCATATGACAGAATGCGGGGCGGAGCTCAGCAAGCCGAGAACAGACCACACCCACCTGTCTGCTGCTGTCGGACAGACTTCCTGTGCTGCTCACTGACACGCCCTCCTGACAGACAGACGGACTTCAGCATGTTACTCATCACCGCACACGGCCAGCACATCTGAACACACTCACCTGAACAGGTAAAGCACCTCCGGCAGGATCAGAGCACTTTCTGAACATTTTGGTGAGTCCTGCTCCTTTATCCTGCTGGAAGGCAGGGACAGAGGTGCCTCACAGGTGAGGACACAGGTGCTGCGACGCTCCCTTGGCTGATGGGCGCTATAAAAATCTGACTGACT
>CM032891.1:31683276-31703276 GCA_019176425.1 Megalops atlanticus
TTAGACCAAGTCTAACTAATGTTCCCAGGTTACTGGCACTATTGATGGAATTATGTCAAAAGCAGACTAGACTATATGATTACCGCAGTGGTGATACACTACAGTTATAGTTGGTTCGGTGAAATACGTTCATTTAAACTAGAGACAAGTGCGGAAACACAGTCCTGCCGTCTGCGCTGTGGAACAGGTTAGGCGAGGCTCACACAAGCCTGACCGTTTCTACTTACACACTTTGCTTTAGGGACACCTTCGGGCAGTTTCGCTCAGGAAGAACACAAAGATTTCTTCTCTTTTACGCGAAACCGTAAAGGGGAACACGCCGCGGTAACCCGAAACTCAGCTAAACCTTTGGCTTCCCCTTTGTGGAGCTGCTTGACTTGAAGCTTCTCTTTCCTCCTTTTGTGCGTCCTGTTCCACATTTACCTGGGAAAGGGGCGTGGTCACCTGTGCCTATACCTGCGGACGAGCGGAAAATTCCGTCCGCCCGCATCCCGGCCTTTGCATCGAAATGCGCGAAATGTGTTCTCTGCCGCGTCACCCGAGCGCGTCCCGCAAGCGCATTTCACAGGTTCCCTTCGGGAAAACAGTAACGCGGCGCTCATTCTCACGCAGTGTCGCCTTAAAAGTTACAATAAGATTTTTTTTCCCGAGACTTTAGCACTAACTAACTGTGCTAAAACAAGCACGGATATTTGGAATACAGTGAGCGGGGAATGACAAGTACCTTTGATAACAACACATAACATTTTATATAATAATCATTTTTCATCAATATTTCTTACATACATTATGCTTTATTGAAGAATACGTACGTGAGGAAGTTAATGTTTAAATTTTTTATCTGTGACGGTATAACCTGCAATCTAAATAACAATGGCATCTTACTCGACCCGGTAAATTCCCACACAATCGTATAACAGAAAAACAAAACATGAATATCCGTAATCTCTGTTTAATCCATTGGAGAGGCTTCTCCCTGCTTTTTAATGCACATACATACGCAATTATGTGCACTGACTTGGCAAAACAAATGCAGACAGAGGAGGAGGATTACTGAGCGCTTCTCTGGGCTTTTCTCCCCATCCTTCCCAGAGTGGGATTGATCTGAAACCGGACAGCAGGAATCACAGCGCCCCCTGCTGACAGTACTGAGCACCCACAGGCAGCCGTACACAACACATAGGTGATGATCAGTGGCCATTTACACCACAATCAAAGCGTAATCGGCCGCCGTTGGAATTGTGAATACCCATGTTAGCGTTAGCTGGGTCATAGTGATTTTAATGAGAAGACTGCAGGTATAACCCACAGATAAATCTGAACATACTAAACATACCAGCATACTAAACCTGAACCCATTCAAGTTGTCCAGGAAGACAGTATATAAAATGAACTGTTTTGAGGATTAAATTTAAGATTTTTATCATCTGAATTCCAGATTAACGCTTGAAAAGAATAAATGCTGTACAGATTCTTACAGTCTGATAGTTGCCATTTGAGTGGCTCCTTGGTGAAACACTCCTGCTCTGAGGACCATATCTCTGAAAGCAGTTTTAGTTTAATCAGACTTCCTGAAATATTCCCCACTGCAGTTCCTAACACTGCCACAGAAGGCGCCAGAGATCTGCTAAAAGCAGGACACTCAGCAGAAGCCCTTTGTGTTGTCTGTAGACTCTTTATTATGCCAGGAAGATGAGTCAGACCATCAGATAAAGACACTGTGAGCAGTTTGTTTACAATTCCATTTCAGCACACTGGGGGGAAGATACTTTACCTGCTCCAGCCTTCCCTGATGCTCAGTACGCATTCTCACACATGACCTCAGGGTTACCTGTGTGTTGTAGTGTGAGCACTTGTGTGAGAGTGTGCATTCTGTTGTTAGCACATTAAAGAGTGGGGAAGTGGTGCTTTCATGAATACCATTCCCTAGTGCATATGCACATAAGAGAGACCTGTGCTACATTTAAGGATTTCTGTGTCTACACTAATAGGTTGCTCACTAATAAAACAAAAAATTGCAAGTCCAAGCTAACCAGACTATTGGCAATGTAGCTAGGAATGTGGGAAAGTGAGTTCAGATGAGACCAGGCGGGATTGTGGGAAAGTGAGTTCAGATGAGACCAGGCGGGATTGTGGGAAAGTGAGTTCAGATGTAGACGGCTTCCTGCAGCTCCTCCCGGATGCTGTTGAGCTCCACCAGCCCCTCGTGCAGCTGCTCTGCCACCTCGCGGATCTTGGCAGCGAACTCCATCTTGCAGCCCTTCTTCAGCTCGCGCAGGTCTTTGCCCACGAAGTAGCTGTCCATGCGGTGGCAAAGACCCGCCAGCACGGAGCCGGCCTGGCCTGCGATGTGCAGGGCCCGCTCCACGGTTCCGCCCGCCTCGCTGCCCATCTGCACCGCCCTGCTGATGAGCCGGTCCTGGCAGTGCGCCGGACTCAGCTTCAGCAGGTTGTACTCCTGCAGTTTCTCCATGCCCTGCCGGACAAACCGCAGACACTTGCTGATGTCGGCCATCTTGGCCTGGTAGTCCTCCAGGATCCTCTCCACCTTCTTGCGGTCGTGGGAGTTGTTGACAGTGTCGGAGATGGTGGCGGAGGCGGAGGTGAGGCCGCCCGCAGTGGCCACGCCTATCCCCACGGCCGTGATGATCAGAGACGCCCCCATGGTGACGGGGGCGAGGGCCAGCCCGGCGATGGCAGTAACCCCGCCCACCGCGGTGGTGGTGCCCCCGGTGATGTTGGCGATCTTGGCCTTCTTGTGGAAGTTGTTGATGTCGTCGGCGATGGCGTTGAGGTCGATGACGTGCTGCCACAGGCCCTCGGCCTGCTCCACAAACAGCTTGTTAAACACGAAGATTCCCTTCTGCACCTTCTCCGCCATGACTGCAAACGCCCTGAGAGACACAGATGGGAGATATCACTCCACACACACACCCATCAGCACTGCACAGAGAGACAGAGCACAGGGCTAGGGTTAGGGGTTAGGGGTTAGGGGTTAGGGGTTAGGGTTAGGGTGTAGGGGTTAGGGTTAGGGTATGTGGCAGAGGTGGTACCTACTTGACCTCCTCTTCCTCTGGTAACTTCTCATCATCTGAGGGTAGCTCATCCCACTCTGAAGAGAAAGAGACTTTTATATACCATGGGACACAGATTTGCTTCTGTGTGCCAATGCATTTGTGTGTGTGTCTGTGTGTGTGTGAGTGAGTGTGTGTGTGCATGTGAGTGAGTGTGTGTGTGTGTGTGTGTGTGTGTGTGTGTGTGTGTGTTTGTAAGAGAGAGAGTGTGTGTGTAAGTGAGTATGTGTGTGTTTGTGTTTTAGACTCACGTTCCACTGTGTTCCACCACTCCATTAGACTGTCAGTGTCCTGAAACAGAGAGAGCTTTCAGTCACCTCACCCTGTCAATCACATCACCCTATCAATCACCTCACCTTTCTGCCCCCCGCCACTCTCACTGCCATACCCCCCCCCAACCCCGACTCTCACTTTTCACAAACTTATGACGAAAGACAACCAATCAAAACAGATCACGAACGTATTAAATATGTAGCACATATTTAACATCATATATATCACATGTATCACCTTGTCTGGAAGTCACTTTCTATTGAATCACCATGATTTTCACATTAGCAGTATCTTCCAGGCAGATGATAACTTTCATTACAAGTGTTATTCGTTTGTGTTATTCTCTGTCCGTGTGTGTGCGTGTGTGCGTGTGTGTGCGTGTGTGTGTTTTCTCACCCTCCCCTCACCCTCACCCATACTCACCCCCTCCTCCACCCCTGTGGTCTCCTCGGCCTCTGCACCCTTCATCAACCATTCATCCCGCTGAGAGGATAACCACTCTGCCTGAGACACACAGAGTAAAGATAACCACTCTGCCTGAGACACACAGAGTAAAGATAACCACTCTGCCTGAGAGAGACATCTCTTTAAAATACTCCAGAATTAGACACTAGGGGACAGGGAAGGTAGGGAATTAAGAAAAAACAATCTGTTATTAGTAAAATTACATGATGCACATTCTGTAACTTTTATTCATAATGACATTGGAGTAAGTGGCTCTCATTCCCGCTGTGCTGTTTGCAATCCACTGTGACACTGCAGCAGAACCGGTCTTGCTGCATGTCTGAGGATTGCAGGGGAATGAGGAAGCGGGATGTGCTGTCAGGATGACTGATCAGATCTGAGACACACATTCTGCACCCCACTGCACCTGTGTGTCTCAGATCTGATCAGTGTGTCGGTCAGTGTGAGGTACCTCTGCTGCCTCTGACAGGTGGTAGTTACTGCAGGTGGCTCCAGGTGGGTCTTCCATCAGCTCCTCCTGACCCTGAAAAGGAGTCAGCTCTGATTCTACCACACGCAAATCATTATAACCCACTCACACACACACACACACACAATTACAATACACACACACCCACACACACACACGCACCCACACACACACACACACACACACTCACTTAGACTCACTCACACACACACACACACACACACGCACTCACTTAGACTCACTCACACACACACCAACACAAACGTACAGGTTTTTCTCTGAGCATTACCTTTGGATCTCTGGGTGTTAAGAATGAGATTTTGAATTTCTTGCCTCTCTTTTGTTGCTGAAAAGATAAAAAGAGGGGTGGGATAGCATGAGTGCAGAGGAAGTGTGTGCAATCAGAGGGAGGTACACTGAGGAAGACAACGCCCTGCATACACACATACAGATCAGAGGAGGGTGTAACGCCCTGTGTCAGAACTACAGTTTGTCGTTAGTCAACGCGCAGGAGAGCGCTGGGGGGATTTAACGCAGCGGAGAGACATACCGGCCTGCAGTCTTCCCCTCCATCCTGCTCTTCATCGTCTCCCTCTCTGCCTCTGAAGAGATCTGCCCCTTTCTCTGAACACTCATCCCCACTCCTCTCCTGGAAACACACACACTTTTAACACACACACTCACACACCTTTAACACCCTCACACACACCTTTAACACACTCACACACATACTGTTAATGCACACACACACCTTTAATTAACACACTCACAGACACCTTTAATACACTCACACACATACTGTTAATGCACACACACACACCTTTAACACACTCACTCACACACCTTTAGCACACTTACACACACATCTTTAACATACTCACTCACTCACTCACTCACTCACTCACTCACTCACACACTCACTCACTCACTCACTGTCTTTACCTTTGAATCTCTTCTTGGGATAAACTGTAAGCTGAATCTCCTTCCTCTCTTCTGAAAGGGAGTTGAAATGAGGGAGGTGAGGATGAGGGGAGAGCAGGAAGAGGTGCTGAGAATGATGGGAAGGCTAGGCGGGGCTACACACTATGCTACACTGCACACAGATCACATCATGCCCATCTGCAACACAGGGAGTTTGGCTGTGGCTGAAGACCATGAGCAGGCACACTGCAGTAATGTATAAATATCACAGATATTTTCTTGCAGCTCTCATGAGATGCACAATGTATAAGAGTGAGCAGTAATAATATGTGTTTTGTTGAAAGATGTTGGCATGTAAGGCTGTCTGTCTTAGATCTAGTGCAACAAAAAGTGTTTTGCATCTGCAGATCATGGGCAGTAACTGCACCAGCTGAAGCACACTCTCCCACCAACAGGCTGTCAGACGCAGTGAGAACGACGCTTACACTCTTCCAGTCTGCCTCTCGCCCGTCGTGCTGCATATCCTCCTCTCTGCAGTGATTCTGCATCTCCGACTGCACCTGGGTGTCAATCAAACTCTGAGAGTGAGTGGGGGGAGAGAGACACACAGGCTGCAGGTGCACTCTACTCACCCTCAGCGATTCTCTCCTGAGTCTCAGCCTGCCGGACTGTGGGAGAGATGGGATGAGCTCATTATTCTGCCAGCTAACGCAGCTGCAGCGAGGAACGCAGTGAACTAATGCAGCTGCAGCGAGGAACGCAGTGAAGTAACGCAGCTGCAGCGAGGAACGCAGTGGACTAACGCAGCTGCAGTGAGGAACACATTGAAACTCCAGTGTAAACGGGACAGAGGTGTAGTGTAAAAGCAGCCCTCACCGGCTTCCAGTCAGGATCCAGCTCTGGACTGTTCTCTGGCCAATCCTCCACACACTTCTCCTGAAACACATACACACGCACACACACACATGCATGCACACACACATGCCCGCACACACGCATGCACACACACATAGGCACACACACACGCACGCACACACACACAGGCACACACACATGCACACACACAGACACAGGCACACACACGCACGCACTCACACACATGCACACACACACACACACACACACACACACACAGGTGAAACACACACACATAGGTGAAACACAAACACAAATGTACAAATAAACATATATTGCACGCGCATAATACACATATATATATATATATAACATATATACAACAACAGAGTGCTAACACATATAAACTCTTACACAGACTCACACAAATATACATATACATACAAACCACATCACACATACACACTCTCTCTTACATACACATATACATACAGTGCCATGCAAAAGTTTGGGCACCCCTTGTCAAAAATTCTGTTACTGTGAATAGTTAAGTGAGTAGAAGATGAACTGATCTCCAAAAGGCATGAAGTTAAAGATGAAACATTCTTTTCAACATTTTAAGCAAGATTAGTGTATTATTTCCATCTTTTACAGTTTCAAAATAACAAAAAAGGAAAAGGGCCTGAAGCAAAAGTTTGGGCACCCTGCATGGTCAGTACTTAGTAACACCCCCTTTGGCAAGTATCACAGCTTGTAAATGCTTTTAGTTGCCAGCTAAGAGTCTTTCAGTTCTTGTTTGGGGGATTTGCACCCATTCTTCCTCGCAAAAGGCTTCTAGTTCTGTGAGATTCTTGGGCTGTCTTGCATGCACTGCTCTTTTGAGGTCTATCCAGATTTTCGATGATGTTTAGGTCAGGGGACTGTGAGGGCCATGGCAAAACCTTCAGCTTCAGCCTCTTGAGGTAGTCCATTGTGGATTTTGAGGTGTGTTTAGGATCATTATCCTGTTGTAGAAGCCATCCTCTTTTCATCTTCAGCTTTTTTACAGACGGTGTGGTGTTTGCTTCCAAAATGTTCTGGTATTTAATTGAATCCATTCTTTCCTCTACCAGCGAAATGTTCCCTGTGCCACTGGCTGCAACACAAGCCCAAAGCATGTTCGATCCACCCCCGTGCTTAACAGTTGGAGAAGTGTTCTTTTCATGAAATTCTGCACCCTTTTTTCTCCAAACATACCTTTGCTCATTGTGGCCAAAAAGGTCTATTTTAACTTCATCAGTCCACAGGACTTGTGTCCAAAATTCATCAGGCTTGCTTAGATGTTCCTTTGCAAACTTCTGACACTGAATTTTGTGGTGAGGACGAAGTAAAGGTTTTCTTCTGATGACTCTTCCATGAAGGTCATATTTATGCAAGTGTCACTGCACAGTAGAACAGTGCACCACCACTCCAGAGTCTGCTAAATCTTCCTGGAGGTCTTTTGCAGTCAAACGGGGGTTTTGATTAGCCTTTCTAGCAATCCTACTAGCAGTTCTCTCAGAAAGTTTTCTTGGTCTTCCAGACCTCAACTTGACCTCCACCATTCCTGTTAACTGCCATTTCTTAATTACCTTACGAACTGAGGAAACGGCTACCTGAAAACGCTTTGCTATCTCCTTATAGCCTTCTCCTGCTTTGTGGGCATCAATTATTTTAATTTTCAGAGTGCTAGGCAGCTGCTTAGAGGAGCCCATGGCTGCTGATTGTTGGGATAAGGTTTGAGGAGTCAGAGTATTTATAAAGCTTTGAAATTTGCATCACCTGGCCTTTCCTAATGATAATTGTGAACAAGCCATAGCCCTAACCAGCTAATTAAGGTCTGAGACCTTGGTAAAAGTTATCTGAGAGCTCAAATCTCTTGGGGTGCCCAAACTTTTGCATGGTGCTCCTTTCCCTTTTTTCACTCTAAAATTGTACAAAACAAAAATAATACACTAATCTTGCTTAAAATGTTGAAAAGAATGTTTCATCTTTAACTTTATGCCTTTTGGAAATCAGTTCATCTTCTACTCACTTAACTATTCACAGTAACAGAATTTTTGACAAGGGGTGCCCAAACTTTCGCATGGCACTGTACATCCACATACACATTTATATTTACATTTATTCATTTGGCAGACGCTTTTACACAATGCGACTTACAAGTGAGGTAGAGTACAGCACAAGTGAATAACCATAAGGAGTCAACAATGTTAGAACATACACACACACACACACACACACACGCACACACACACTTGGTCAGACCTCTCCGATGAGGAGGATATTCTCATACACAGGGTAGTCCTCAGCAGCCCAGGGTTCAATGTCCTGTAAGACACTGAAGGTCATATTCCATTCTAAACACTACCTGTGTGCTTAACACTGCAGGTCATATTCCTAAATTGAATGTGATTAAGCAGCTTCAGTACCAACCTGCTTCATGTCAGAGGGGAGAGTCTGAAATATGTCCTTTTTAGGATCAGATGGCAGGGTCTGAAAGATGTCCTCTTCAGGATCAGAGGGTGTGGTCTGGAAGAGGTCAGGTTTAGGAAGGACAGTGGGCGTGGTCTGAAAGATGTCAGATTTAAACTCAGAGGGTGTGGTTTGGAAGAGGTCAGGTTTAGGAAGGACAGCAGGTGTTTTCTGAAAGAGGTCAGATTTAAAGTCAGAGGGTGTGGTCTGGAAAATGTCAGATTTAAAGTCAGAGGGTGTGGTCTGAAAGAGGTCAGATTTAAAGTCAGAAGGTGTGGTCTGGAAGATGTCAGTTTTAGGAAGGACAGTGGGCGTGGTCTGAAAGAGGTCAGATTTAAAGTCAGAGGGTGTGGTTTGGAAGAGGTCAGGTTTAGGAAGGACAGCGGGTGTTTTCTGAAAGAGGTCAGATTTGGGGTCGGTGGGTGTGGTCTGGAAAATGTCAGATTTAAAGTCAGAGGGTGTGGTCTGGAAAATGTCAGATTTAAAGTCAGAGGGTGTGGTCTGGAAAATGTCAGATTTAAAGTCAGAGGGTGTGGTCTGGAAGAGGTCAGATTTAAAGTCAGAGGGTGTGGTCTGGTAGATGTCAGTTTTAGGAATGACAGAGGGTGTGGTCTGAAAGAGGTCAGGTTTAGGAGGGACAGGGGGTGGTGTCTGTAAAATGTCAGGTTTAGGAGGGACAGGGGGAGGGATCTTGAGGACATGGTGTTTCTCGTTGAAGTGAGGGGGGTGTTCCTCTTCCAGCCTGTCATCACTCACAGCCACAGTGCCCATAACCTGCACAGCAACATCATCATCACCATCACCATCATCATCATCATCACCATCATCACATCATGATCATCACCACCACCATGCTCATCACCATCATCATCATCATCACCACCATCATCATCATCATCATCACCATCATCACCATCATCACCATCACCACCATCATCATCACCACCATCACCATCATCACCATCATCACCATCATCACCACCACCATCATCATCACCACCATCACCATCATCACCATCATCACCATCACCACCATCATCATCACCATCACCACCATCATCATCACCACCATCACCATCATCACCATCATCACCATCATCACCATCACCACCATCATCATCACCACCATCATCATCATCATCATCATCACCACCACCATCATGATCATCACCATCATCACCACCATCATCATCATCACCATCACCATCATCACATCATGATCATCACCACCATCATGATCATCACCACCATCATCATCATCATCATCACCACCACCATGCTCATCATCATCACCATCATCATCACCATCATGATCATCACCACCATCATGATCATCACCATCATCACCACCATCATGATCACCACCATCATCATCATCATCATCATTGTCATTTCCTGTATTCCTTAAATAAATGATGAATCCTTATGTCACTGGGAATCACAGGAAACTTCTAATCTTCTCCTCAGCTGTGATCCTCACCTGTTTTTTGTTGCTATGACAATAACGTACACACCTGCAGCTGGTGTGCAGTATAAGCCTGGGGTGCAGCCCAGGGCAGGAGCCAGCAGCTACACTGGCTTCAGCTGCTCAGTATTACAGTCGGGCACATTTTCCTGCACTGTATCCAAACCTTCCATCTGCTAATGCAATGCTGGGCAAAATTTAAAATTTTACAACTGAAAATGGCTAAACTTAAAGACTTTGATGATGATATTCATCACCATGTTACCATGACACCATAATCACCATGACGATGAGTGTTACCGTCTTTGTTCGGAAGGAGGCCTGGTTTGCCTTTCTCAGCATCCCCTGCAGTTTCCTGTAGCTCTGAGAAGAGACGATCACAGAGAACTACATTACAGACCTCAAAACACAGGGACACAGAGTGGTACTACAAAACACACTGTGCCACACCGCTGCTCCACACTGCTGCCCTGACCGCTGCTCCACACTGCTGCCCTGACCGCTGCTCCACACCGCTGCTCCACACTGCTGCTCTGACCGCTGCTCCACACTGCTGCCCTGACCGCTGCTCCACACTGCTGCTCCACACTGCTGCCCTGACCGCTGCTCCACACTGCTGCCCTGACCGCTGCTCCACACTGCTGCTCCACACTGCTGCCCTGACCGCTGCTCCACACTGCTGCTCTGACCGCTGCTCCACACTGCTGCCCTGACCGCTGCTCCACACTGCTGCCCTGACCGCTGCTCCACACTGCTGCTCCACACCGCTGCCCTGACCACTGCTCCACACTGCTGCTCCACACTGCTGCCCTGACCGCTGCTCCACACTGCTGCTCCACACTGCTGCTCTGACCGCTGCTCTACACTGCTGCCCTGACCGCTGCTCCACACCGCTGCTCCACACTGCTGCCCTGACCACTGCTCCACACTGCTGCCCTGACCGCTGCTCCACACTGCTGCTCCACACTGCTGCCCTGACCACTGCTCCACACTGCTACTCCACACTGCTGCCCTGACCACTGCTCCACACTGCTGCTCCACACTGCTGCCCTGACCACTGCTCCACACTGCTGCCCTGACCGCTGCTCCACACTGCTGCTCCACACTGCTGCCCTGACCGCTGCTCCACACTGCTACTCCACACTGCTGCTCCACACTGCTGCCCTGACCGCTGCTCCACACCGCTGCTCCACACTGCTGCCCTGACCGCTGCTCCACACTGCTGCCCTGACCGCTGCTCCACACCGCTACTCCACACTGCTGCCCTGACCGCTGCTCCACACTGCTGCCCTGACCGCTGCTCCACACTGCTGCTCCACACTGCTGCCCTGACCACTGCTCCACACTGCTGCTCCACACTGCTGCTCTGACCACTGCTCCACACTGCTGCTCCACACTGCTGCCCTGACCGCTGCTCCACACTGCTGCCCTGACCGCTGCTCCACACTGCTGCTCCACACTGCTGCTCTGACCGCTGCTCCACACTGCTGCTCCACACTGCTGCTCTGACCGCTGCTCCACACTGCTGCTCCACACTGCTGCTCCACACTGCTGCTCTGACCGCTGCTCCACACTGCTGCTCCACACTGCTGCTCTGACCGCTGCTCCACACTGCTGCTCCACACTGCTGCTCCACACTGCGGCCCTGACTGCTGCTCTGTGCTGCTGCTCTGTGCTGCTGCAGGGTGTGTCACAGACTCAGATGGAATGTGGCTCCACATGTTGCATTAGCAATGAAACCTGAACAACTTCCTCTTTCCTTAGACATAGAAGCTAAGATGTGTACAAATCTGTGAACATTTGACTCCGGTTCCAGTCTCTTGGTGTGCTTTCATGCAATGTCAGGGTGACAGCAACAAATGCAATCCAACAGTTGTGGTACAACAAACAAAAACAGTAGTGCAGGACACATACATAAAATGGAGCAAGGATGGTGTGTGTGTGTTTGTGTGTGTGTGTGTGTGTGTGAGAGAGAGAGAGAGAGAGAGAGTGTGTGTTTGTGTACGTGAGAGAGAGAGAAAGTGAGTGTATGTATGTGTGAAAGAGAGAGAAAGAGTGAGTGAGAGTGTGTGTGTGTGAGAGGGAGTGAGTGTGTGTGTGTGTGTGTGTGTGTGTGTGTGTGCGTGTAAGAGAGAGAGAGAATGAGTGAGTGACTGAGTGAGTGAATGAGTGAGTGTGTGTGCGTGTGTGTGAAAGAGAAAGAGAGAGAGAGAGAAAGAGAGTGATTGAGTGAGTGTGTGTGTGTGTGAGTGTGTGTGAAAGAGAGAGAGAGAGAGAGAGAGAGAGAGAGAGTGTATGTGCTACTCACCCGTCCTCTCACAAATCTGTCCCCCATGCCTGCTTCTTCTTGCTCCATCTCCTGGGAAAGATGCTGGAGACAATCAGTTCTAATATTCCCTAATTCTGTTCCCTTCAAATTAATTACAACAAAATGATACGTTTCCTTGGTATTTTCAGCATGTCCGCATTTCGCCAGAGTGACTATTTCAACAGCCCACATTAAAGCTAACCACCAGCGGAAAAAAATCATTTACATTATTTACATTATTCAGTGTAATAAGCAACTTTCACATATAACGACACGTAGTCAACATCACTCAAATGATTATGCCACTAAACCACATTTATTTACATTCGCCTGAACAACTGAAAGTCACGAGCGACACGCGTCATTTCAAACACACCAAGAAAATGACGTGAAGGGAAAGACTTGTTATAACATTATATACTTCATATGTCATCATAGCTAACTATATGCATGTGATTGAGAGATATCGATGATCTTACCATTGCGCTGTTTCCGTCTGTGTTTGCGCTCGTTTTCTGATGGTTCCTGTGGAGTCATTAGCTGCCTACCCTACTTGTTTTTCTCATCCTGTGACCGGTCCGGCAGGGATGGATACGCTAAATCACTGATGATCCCTCCCTTCGTTCCTCCGTCTTTACGTTTTGTTTTCCCTCCCTCCGCGCACAGTCACTGTCCGTGTTTTCCATTTTCGCGTGCGTTCCATCTCCGCAAAGCCTTAAACCTGTCCGGCGAGTTTCACAGAGCGCGAGGCGGGAGCGCACGCGCGCAAAACAGAGCGGAGAGCGCGAGGCGGGGAGCGCACGGGCGCAAAGCACAGTTGAAGTCGAGGGGCGTTCACGGCAGGAGTTCATCAACTGCTGAAGCCGATGAAACGCAATGTTCATCAAATGAAGAAAGTTAGCAATCCAGTCTGCAAACACTGAGCAGAAAAGTTTAGGACCATCGTGCGCTCAAAATGATCGCATTGCTTGTGCAATAGTCCTGTAAGCAAGTAAGCAACCTACTATTATACATATTTCCGTTTTTCAGCTGGGAGGCATGCCTGTCGCCCAACTGCTCTTGAAGTGAAAACAGTCAGCTGAGACCATCTTCAAAATGAAACGTTGTTATTTAAACAAATCATTGGTCTTAATGTAAACCAACTCGAGATTCAAGCAAAACCGCAAAGAGGCCACCAGCACGGATTCCAGTCATCGGATTCCATTATGAGTGAGATATACCTTATTCATTCACTTATATTACTATTTCATCTATTTCAAAGCACTTTTTTTAGTAATGTATGAGTTATTTAGTTTATAATGGTTTTGTCTATAATTTTACTGCTTTGGCAGCTCTTGCCTTGCTGTTATATCATCTGGGTTTGAATTGACAGCTCTATGGCAGAAGGTGAGATATCAAAAGCTGTTCTTCAAGAACCTAATGAAACCTGAACGCATTTTCACCCAGACTGAAAGGAAGAGTGAAACTCCCCCTGTTTGCAGGGTGTGAGTGCAGTGTGTGAGTGCAGTGTTTGCAGTGTGTGAGTGCAGTGTTTGCAGGGTGTGAGTGCAGTGTTTGCAGTGTTTGCAGTGTGTGTGAGTGCAGTGTTTGCAGTGTGTGAGTGCAGTGTTTGCAGTGTTTTGCAGGGTGTGAGTGCAATGTTTGCAGGGTGTGAGTGCAGTGTTTGCAGTGTTTGCAGGGTGTGAGTGCAGTGTTTGCAGTGTTTTGCAGGGTGTGAGTGCAGGGTGTGAGTGCAGTGTTTGCAGTGTGTGAGTGCAGTGTTTGCAGTGTTTTGCAGGGTGTGAGTGCAGTGTTTGCAGTGTGTGAGTGCAGAGGTGAATCTGCTGTAAGAATGGTGAATATCAGCAGAGTGGCTGGAATCCTGACTTTCCCTTCGCTTCAGACTGTATTTATTTGCAGGGCAAAGTGAAACCATTCTGCCCTCATTTTGAGCTGATCTCTGGGCTATGACTGCCATATTAATGTATTTTTGTATCAATGTGAGTCACACAAGAATGTATTTTGGAAAATTTGTTTACATTTAGCTCTCATGTTTACATACCATTCAAATGTGTCTGAATGAACTTGCTAGCAGAAGCTTATGCCTCATATAAGACAAAGCTGGAGCATAAGGTGAGCTATCTCCACCTGTGAGACCCTGAACAGGTGAGCTATCTCCACCTGTGAGACCCTGAACAGGTGAGCTATCTCCACCTGTGAGACACTGAACAGGTGAGCTATCTCCACCTGTGCAGCAGTGAACAGGTGATATGCAGGGGTGGCATCTAGCTGTGTCTCAAAGAGGATGAGAGAGGCGTTCAGCCTGAGTGGCCAATAAAACCTTCATTTTCAGCCCTTTCCAAAACATGAATAAAGATGGTAAATTATGGCAAAACCATTTAACATCACACTGCGGAGACAGTGGGCACAACAGTGTCGTCTCAGTGTGAAATACACTCAGGCATATGGGCCAGGATGGAGCAACCCTTCTTTTCCTTTGTATAATGATGTAGTGTTTTGCCTCTTTGAAAATAAAGCATGTCGTCTCTGTTGTGCGTTGCTCAGCTTCCTCTCATGGAGTGAAACACGAACAACTGCAGCACTTCCTGTCTGTGCTGAAGGACACAGAGAATAACAGAGTGCTGTGCAGCAGGAAGTGTCCCTCAGTTTCCTGTTTCCTGCTTTCTGTGCTTTAAACACCTGTGCCTGCTGTCTTTCAGAGACAAACTCACACCATCCAACCAGATATCATTTAATTTTGTCAAAGTGTACATTGTACATATTCTATTTCCCCTGGTAAAAATTTCACAGTCAGAGAGAGAGAGAGAGAGAGAGAGAGAAATGAGACCAACAAGTTAGAGGAATGAACATGTGTAAATAAATTGTCCTCAAGAGGGCAGTGTATCACTGTTGTGGGAATGTCCTCCTGACTCTGTCTCTGTCAGATCTAACCTTTTGAACATAAGGATGCCTGAGTTATGATGTTGATTTTAATAATCTGCAATACAGCTGTTCTCATTGTTAATGCTAGTAATGGTTGATAATAATGATCATTATGATAAAACTTTCATTAGGAATATAACTAAATACCAATAACCTAAATAAGATTTGATTGATTCATTCATTGATTGTCTGATTGATATATTGATTATCAGGAGGTTATCACAGGTAAAGCTAAAGCAGGAGTTGGGGAGGAGCACAGTGGTCATTTGAAGGTGATTCGGTACTCGGGGTACGCTTGGTCATCGTGGAAGATGACGAACATGTTGGGGTTCTGCACGTTGTCCACCAGGCTGTCGAAACGGTCGTTGGGGTCGGCGGAGGAGCGTGGGGGAGGGACCTTCATGCTGGAGTTTCCTGCGGTGTAGCGGCCCGTCAGCACGCGCGCCGCATACATGAAGCGCAGCCCCGCCCCGTCCGGGCGGGGAGTACAGCGACTGGGCGGAGTAGCTGGCCTTCAGCGCGGCACACGCCCACGCCCGAACCGCGCCCCCACTGCAGAGACCCGCGAGCATGGGAGGGACTCAGAGATCACACAGCGAATCAGCACTTTCATTAGCACTGTTACAGGCTTCACACTGACTGCGAAGCGCTTTGAACCTGGAAGTGTTTGCAGGTGTGAGTGCAGTGTGTGAGTGAAGTGTTTGCAGTGTGTGAGTGCAGTGTTTGCAGTGTGTGAGTGCAGTGTTTGCAGTGTTTGCAGTGTGTGAGTGCAGTGTTTTGCAGTGTGTGAGTGCAGTGTTTGCAGTGTTTTTGCAGGGTGTGAGTGCAGTGTTTTGCAGTGTGTGAGCGCAGTGTTTGCAGCGTGTGAGTGCAGTGTTCGCAGTGTGTGAGTGCAGGGTGTGAGTGCAGTGTTTGCAGGGTGTGAGCGCAGTGTTTGCAGCGTGTGAGTGCAGTGTTCGCAGTGTGTGAGTGCAGTGTTCGCAGTGTGTGAGTGCAGGGTGTGAGTGCAGTGTTTGCAGTGTGTGAGTGCAGTGTTTTGCAGTGTGTGAGTGCAGTGTGTGAGTGCAGTGTTTGCAGTGTGTGAGTGCAGTGTTTGCAGTGTTTTTGCAGGGTGTGAGTGCAGTGTTTGCAGGGTGTGAGTGCAGTGTTCGCAGTGTGTGAGTGCAGGGTGTGAGTGCAGTGTTTGCAGGGTGTGAGCGCAGTGTTTGCAGCGTGTGAGTGCAGTGTTCGCAGTGTGTGAGTGCAGTGTTCGCAGTGTGTGAGTGCAGGGTGTGAGTGCAGTGTTTGCAGTGTGTGAGTGCAGTGTTTTTGCAGTGTGTGAGTGCAGTGTGTGAGTGCAGTGTTTGCAGTGTGTGAGTGCAGTGTTTGCAGTGTTTTTGCAGGGTGTGAGTGCAGTGTTTGCAGGGTGTGAGTGCAGTGTTTGCAGTGTGTGAGTGCAGTGTGTGAGTGCAGTGTTTTGCAGGGTGTGAGTGCAGTGTTTGCAGTGTTTTGCAGTGTGTGAGTGCAGTGTTTGCGGTGTGTGAGTGCAGTGTTTGCAGTGTTTTGCAGGGTGTGAGTGCAGTGTTTGCAGTGTTTGCAGGGTCTGAGTGCAGTGTGTGAGTGCAGTGTTTGCAGTGTGTGAGTGCAGTGTTTGCGGTGTTTTGCAGGGTGTGAGTGCAGTGTTTGCAGTGTGTGAGTGCAGTGTGTGAGTGCAGTGTTTGCAGTGTTTGCAGGGTGTGAGTGCAGTGTTTGCAGTGTTTTGCAGGGTGTGAGTGCAGGGTGTGAGTGCAGTGTTTGCAGTGTGTGAGTGCAGTGTTTGCAGTGTTTTGCAGGGTGTGAGTGCAGTGTTTGCAGTGTGTGAGTGCAGAGGTGAATCTGCTGTAAGAATGGTGAATATCAGCAGAGTGGCTGGAATCCTGACTTTCCCTTCGCTTCAGACTGTATTTATTTGCAGGGCAAAGTGAAACCATTCTGCCCTCATTTTGAGCTGATCTCTGGGCTATGACTGCCATATTAATGTATTTTTGTATCAATGTGAGTCACACAAGAATGTATTTTGGAAAATTTGTTTACATTTAGCTCTCATGTTTACATACCATTCAAATGTGTCTGAATGAACTTGCTAGCAGAAGCTTATGCCTCATATAAGACAAAGCTGGAGCATAAGGTGAGCTATCTCCACCTGTGAGACCCTGAACAGGTGAGCTATCTCCACCTGTGAGACCCTGAACAGGTGAGCTATCTCCACCTGTGAGACACTGAACAGGTGAGCTATCTCCACCTGTGCAGCAGTGAACAGGTGATATGCAGGGGTGGCATCTAGCTGTGTCTCAAAGAGGATGAGAGAGGCGTTCAGCCTGAGTGGCCAATAAAACCTTCATTTTCAGCCCTTTCCAAAACATGAATAAAGATGGTAAATTATGGCAAAACCATTTAACATCACACTGCGGGAGACAGTGGGCACAACAGTGTCGTCTCAGTGTGAAATACACTCAGGCATATGGGCCAGGATGGAGCAACCCTTCTTTTCCTTTGTATAATGATGTAGTGTTTTGCCTCTTTGAAAATAAAGCATGTCGTCTCTGTTGTGCGTTGCTCAGCTTCCTCTCATGGAGTGAAACACGAACAACTGCAGCACTTCCTGTCTGTGCTGAAGGACACAGAGAATAACAGAGTGCTGTGCAGCAGGAAGTGTCCCTCAGTTTCCTGTTTCCTGCTTTCTGTGCTTTAAACACCTGTGCCTGCTGTCTTTCAGAGACAAACTCACACCATCCAACCAGATATCATTTAATTTTGTCAAAGTGTACATTGTACATATTCTATTTCCCCTGGTAAAAATTTCACAGTCAGAGAGAGAGAGAGAGAGAGAGAGAGAAATGAGACCAACAAGTTAGAGGAATGAACATGTGTAAATAAATTGTCCTCAAGAGGGCAGTGTATCACTGTTGTGGGAATGTCCTCCTGACTCTGTCTCTGTCAGATCTAACCTTTTGAACATAAGGATGCCTGAGTTATGATGTTGATTTTAATAATCTGCAATACAGCTGTTCTCATTGTTAATGCTAGTAATGGTTGATAATAATGATCATTATGATAAAACTTTCATTAGGAATATAACTAAATACCAATAACCTAAATAAGATTTGATTGATTCATTCATTGATTGTCTGATTGATATATTGATTATCAGGAGGTTATCACAGGTAAAGCTAAAGCAGGAGTTGGGGAGGAGCACAGTGGTCATTTGAAGGTGATTCGGTACTCGGGGTACGCTTGGTCATCGTGGAAGATGACGAACATGTTGGGGTTCTGCACGTTGTCCACCAGGCTGTCGAAACGGTCGTTGGGGTCGGCGGAGGAGCGTGGGGGAGGGACCTTCATGCTGGAGTTTCCTGCGGTGTAGCGGCCCGTCAGCACGCGCGCCGCATACATGAAGCGCAGCCCCGCCCCGTCCGGCGGGGAGTACAGCGACTGGGCGGAGTAGCTGGCCTTCAGCGCGAAGTACACGCCCACGCCGAACCGCGCCCCCACTGCAGAGACCCGCGAGCATGGGAGGGACTCAGAGATCACACAGCGAATCAGCACTTTCATTAGCACTGTTACAGGCTTCACACTGACTGCGAAGCGCTTTGAACCTGGAAGTGTTTGCAGGGTGTGAGTGCAGTGTGTGAGTGAAGTGTTTGCAGTGTGTGAGTGCAGTGTTTGCAGTGTGTGAGTGCAGTGTTTGCAGTGTTTGCAGTGTGTGAGTGCAGTGTTTTGCAGTGTGTGAGTGCAGTGTTTGCAGTGTTTTTTGCAGGGTGTGGGTGCAGTGTTTTGCAGTGTGTGAGCGCAGTGTTTGCAGCGTGTGAGTGCAGTGTTCGCAGTGTGTGAGTGCAGGGTGTGAGTGCAGTGTTTGCAGGGTGTGAGCGCAGTGTTTGCAGCGTGTGAGTGCAGTGTTCGCAGTGTGTGAGTGCAGTGTTCGCAGTGTGTGAGTGCAGGGTGTGAGTGCAGTGTTTGCAGTGTGTGAGTGCAGTGTTTTGCAGTGTGTGAGTGCAGTGTGTGAGTGCAGTGTTTGCAGTGTGTGAGTGCAGTGTTTGCAGTGTTTTTGCAGGGTGTGAGTGCAGTGTTTGCAGGGTGTGAGTGCAGTGTTCGCAGTGTGTGAGTGCAGGGTGTGAGTGCAGTGTTTGCAGGGTGTGAGCGCAGTGTTTGCAGCGTGTGAGTGCAGTGTTCGCAGTGTGTGAGTGCAGTGTTCGCAGTGTGTGAGTGCAGGGTGTGAGTGCAGTGTTTGCAGTGTGTGAGTGCAGTGTTTTGCAGTGTGTGAGTGCAGTGTGTGAGTGCAGTGTTTGCAGTGTGTGAGTGCAGTGTTTGCAGTGTTTTTGCAGGGTGTGAGTGCAGTGTTTGCAGGGTGTGAGTGCAGTGTTTGCAGTGTGTGAGTGCAGTGTGTGAGTGCAGTGTTTTGCAGGGTGTGAGTGCAGTGTTTGCAGTGTTTTGCAGTGTGTGAGTGCAGTGTTTGCGGTGTGTGAGTGCAGTGTTTGCAGTGTTTTGCAGGGTGTGAGTGCAGTGTTTGCAGTGTTTGCAGGGTCTGAGTGCAGTGTGTGAGTGCAGTGTTTGCAGTGTGTGAGTGCAGTGTTTGCGGTGTTTTGCAGGGTGTGAGTGCAGTGTTTGCAGTGTGTGAGTGCAGTG
Organism: Megalops atlanticus; assembly: GCA_019176425.1. NCBI lineage: Eukaryota > Metazoa > Chordata > Actinopteri > Elopiformes > Megalopidae > Megalops > Megalops atlanticus. The sequence goes on from CM032891.1 coordinate 31,703,163, forward strand.
TTTGCAGTGTTTGCAGGGTGTGAGTGCAGTGTTTGCAGTGTTTGCAGGGTGTGAGTGCAGTGTTTGCAGTGTTTTGCAGGGTGTGAGTGCAGGGTGTGAGTGCAGTGTTTGCAG
>CM032891.1:31708276-31718276 GCA_019176425.1 Megalops atlanticus
AGTGTGAGTGTCAGTGTGTAAGGTGAGTGTGTCGGTGTGAGTGTCAGTGTGTATGGTGAGTGTGTCAGTGTGAGTGTCAGTGCGTAGTGGAAATGTATTGCTCACCTCTGTCAAGCTCAGTTTGAACGCTGTGCCCAGCGGCAGTCAGGATGGCCTTGGACACACCTGCAGGAAGAGGAGGAGCTTGAGAGAGTGTGTGAGCAGCAGCGCAGGCAGGTGAGCTGACACCAGCAGCGCGTACCAGTGTGACGTCCTGAGAAATCAGTGGAATTGACGATGACATCAGTCGTCTCCCTGACGATGTCACCAAAGACCAGCTGCAGTTTGACTCCTCCCACCATCGCTGTGACCTCATTCTGATTGGAGGAGAGGTGCTGATAGAATGAAGCTGAGAGAGAGGGAGAGGGAGAGAGAACATTAAACCCTGGAAGTGAGGGGAGGTGTGTGAGTGTGAGTGTGAGTGTGTGTGTGTGTGTGTGTGTGTGTGTGTGTGTGTGTGCATGTGTGTATGTGTGTGTGTGTGTAGTTGTGTGTGTGTTTCTCTCACCCTGCTCTGGGTGTGTTTCCGTCTGGAAGCCGCTCAGGTTCAGAGCATGCTGGGATGCCTGGAATGCCTACAGAGAAGCAGAGAAACGTCACACCACCTCAGTGTTAAATCAACACTCAGCGTCGGTGTAAAATCCAGTGCATCAGCATGGGTGTGTGCATGTTTGCTGTCTGACAGTGATGTTCAATACAAATATAATCAAAACCTGATATTCCTGCCCTTGATATGAACTCTCTTAACGTGTTACAATCACTCAGCATCGTCCTTTGCTAAATAATGGAGACATTGTTGAGCATTAGAGTGACATTTCCGCAGCAGGTGCAGAGTGTAGCGTGTTAGTGAGGGATTCCGCAGCAGGTGTAGAGTGTAGCGTGTTAGTGAGGGATTCCGCAGCAGGTGTAGAGTGTAGCGTGTTAGTGAGGGATTCCGCAGCAGGTGTAGAGTGTAGCGTGTTAGTGAGGGATTCCGCAGCAGGTGCAGAGTGTAGCGTGTAGCAGGTACAGACAGTGTAGAAAGGCGCTGTGCTGTAGCTGCAGACTCACAGCGGCAGACTGGCTGTCACCGGGGTGGATGACGAGGAGAATGAGGAAGTCGGCTGCAGAGACTCGGTTCTGTTCGTGCTGCTGGATCTCCTCCAGCAGAACCCGGGACACCAGCTGGTGAGGGAAGCCCAGAGCGGCGCCGGTTCCGATGGCAGGGAAGGCCAGGGAGCGGAAGGCCCGGGTCTCGCACACGCTCAGAGCAGCCCTGACGGCCCGGCGCAGAGCCTGCCACGGGAGGGGGAGGGGTCAGAGCCCGGAGCGCGCGGACAGCGGGTACACAGGCGCGCGGCTGGCGGCTCACCTCCACAGCGGGGCCCTGGAAGGACCTGTCCCAGCGCAGGCACCGAGCGAACAGCACACACCTGCACAGCAGGCCAGGTACCCCGTCCACCTGCAGCAGCTCCGCCCCCACGCCGCCCCCGGCCCGACACGCCCGCTCAAACGCCGCCGCCAGCCCTGTCCCGCCCTTCGCCTTCAGGCACTTCCCCACCCGGGAGGACGTGAGCTCAGATCCCAGCATGGGCGAGACCACAGCATCCACCTGCAGCCAGAGACAAAACCTCTGAATTCAGTGAATATTCATCAGCTCCCGACGCCACGCCCTCCTGTCTGTGCTCCCTGCTGCTCCTGTGTCTGCATCCTCCTGCTCTGATTACAGTGCAGATTACAGTGTTCTGCAGGCAACACACACGATACAGGTAACTAGTGTAGTACAGGTAATTAGCGTGCTGCGGGTAATAGGCGTGCTGCGGGTATTTAGCGTGCTGCGGGTAATAGGCGTGCTGCGGGTATTTAGTGTGTTGCGGGTAATTAGCGTGCTGCGGGTAATAGGCGTGCTGCGGGTATTTAGTGTGTTGCGGGTAATTAGCGTGCTGCGGGTATTAAGCGTGCTGCGGGTATTAAGCGTGCTGCGGGTAATTAGCGTGCTGCGGGTAATTAGTGTGTTGCGGGTAATAGGCGTGCTGCGGGTATTTAGCGTGCTGCGGGTATTTAGTGTGCTGCGGGTAATTAGCGTGCTGCGGGTAATTATCAGCATGCTCTCTCACCTGCTGCTCCTCCACAGTGCCCACGGTGAGCCTGACCTGCACGCGGGACGCAGGGGCTGCAGGCTGTGCGGGGGGCAGTGGGGGGTAGAGGGCAGCGGAGGCGTGCCCCCCCTCTGCGTGCTCCACCGCGCCCCCCGCAGACAGCAGAGCGTCGCAGGCGTCCCGCAGGGCCGTCACCGCCTCCTCACTCACATCCAGCAGGGTGACGCAGGTGAGGGAGCGCGGGGTCTCCCCGAAACTGCGCAGCACGCCGGCGATGGCGCGGGCGCAGAGCTCGGCCGGGACGCCGAAGACGCCGGCGCTGATGCAGGGCATGGCGAGCGTCCGGCAGCCCCGCCCCTCCGCCCGCCGCAGCACCGCCCACACCGCGCTCTCCAGCAGCTCCCGCGCCCGCGCCGCGTCCCCGGCCACGCCCGCCCAGGTGGGCCCCACGGCGTGCAGCAGGACGCGGCAGGGGAGGGCCCCGGGGCCGGTCTCCACGGCCCCACCCACCGGCACCCTGCCGGCACGCCGCACCAGCGCCCGGCTCTCCTGCTGCACCTGCGGCCCCCCCGCCGCGCTCAGCGCCGCCGCCACGCCCCCACAGTGCTCCAGATCCTCATTGGCCGCGTTCACCAGGGCGTCCGCCGTCTCCGTGGTGATGTCCCCCCGCCGCACCCGCACGCACAGACCCCCCTGCAGGCGGTAGCTGGCCCCGCCCTCCTCGCGGGGCGCTGGCCCCGCCCCCCGCAGCTGGATGAGGCAGCGGTGGGTGCGGCCCGCGGCCCGCAGGTACTCCCTGCCCGAGCCCTGGAAGAAGCGCAGCGCGCCTGGCTGATCCAGGATCAGCTCGTCCTGCACCACGGAGCCCAGCGCCGCCGTGAGCCGCCCCCGCACCTCAGCTACCCGCTGCCGGGGGCCGGTCAGCACGGCCGCGGGGCGGGGCGGGGCCGCGCGGCTCAGCTGCACCCCTGAGAGGTCCGGGCCCAGCAGGGCCAGCAGCTCGGACAGGCTGTCGGCCACCTCCTGGCTGGGGAGAGCCACGGCCTCCTCCACCGTCACCTGCTGCTCCTGGAAGCTGCGGAGCCGCTCCCTCAGTGCCTGCACCTCCTGTCTGTAGCCCAGCAACTGCACGCTGCTGCCCCCTGCCCCCCCCGAGCTCCTGCACCGCACCCCAACCCTGCGCTTCCCCTGGTTCAGCCGCAGCTCCTCCGCCTTCAGCACCTCCTTCAGGCGTGGAAGGAGGGTGGCGTCTGCCAGCTGCACCTCCTCCTCCAGGAAGGTGTGGAGCAGGGCTATCTGCGCCTCCTCCACCGCCCCCGGGGAGAGAGACAGGAGCCGCAGCTCAGTGTCACTCAGCTCCGCCTCTACGGGGGCAGAGCCGCCTCCCAGCACCGCCCCCAGCGCCTCCGACCCCTCCTCCCTCAGGAAGGACAGCAGCTGCGGGGACACGCCCTGCACCGCCCGCTCCGCCACCTCCCCGGCCCTCTCCCGCACCCGGTCCCGGGCCGAGCGCACCTGTGCGGCGGGGCCCTCCAGCAGCAGCAGGGCGGGGTCGGTGCGGGACAGCCGCACCGCGGGCGCCAGCTCCCTCAGGTCCCGCTGCAGCTCCGCCCACAGCAGGCGGAGCCGGGCCCCGCCCAGCCGGCAGGTGCTGCAGACGTCCCCGCGGCCCTCCTGCAGCAGCAGGGTCTGCAGCAGCTGCAGCCGCTCGGCCACCTGCGGCTCCTCCCCCACCAGCACGGCGAAGCCCTCCCCCGGCCGGCCGTACACGCGCACGCCTGCGCCCTCCCCCTCGCCCTCCCCCGCGCCCTCGCCCTCCCCCGCGCCGGCCAGCAGGTGGCGCTGCAGCAGCACCGCCACCCTCTGCGGCTCTGCCTCATAGTGGCAGCGATACCTGTCCTGCACCTTCCCGAAAACCTCCTCCACCTGTGCCTCCCACAGCCCCGCCCCGGACACGCCCGTCAGCAGCACTTGCCCCGCCTCTGGGCGGAGCTGGGCGGAGCAGCCGAGAGCGGCGAGCTGCAGCTGCAGGAAGCGTGCTGCCTGAGGGCTGTCTCCCAGGTAACGCAGCAGGTACGGGTCCAGCTGCAGCACTCGCTCTGCCTGCGCCTCTGCAGATCCAGCACCAGGGGGCACTGTTACCCCCCAATCACCCTAAACAGAACAGACCTGTGGATTACACTCTGTTTCTCACAGTGACTACCAGTGTATCTGTATTCAGCATTCATTAGACCAGCGTTTCCCAGCCCCCTCCTGGAGGACCCCTTGTCCTGCATGTTTTAGATCTCTCCCTGCTCCAACACAGCTGATTCAAATGATCAACTCGTTATGAACTCCTGAAGCTGCTTAATAACAAACTGATCATTTAAATCAGCTGTGCTGGAGCAGGGAGAGATCTAAAACATGCAGGACAAGGGGTCCTCCAGGAGAGGTTTGGGAAAGGCTGCATTAGACTAAAGGTCACTGCTGTATCATGTTCGTGGCTTTTGTATTTTTTCTCAGAGGAGAGAACATTTTGGAACATTGTGGATGATAATTCCTTGGATGCAGAGATGTACTTCCTTACCTGTTGGCTTGTGTGTGAGGGTGACGTGTCTGCCTGCAGGCCACTGCGCACAGACAGGTGCATAAAGCCATCCGGAGTCTCCAGCACGTGCTGTCCTCTCTGCAGAACCCGCTCCTGAGCTGCGTCACACAGAGGACTGTCTCACACAGAGCCGCACTCACACAGATCACTGCGTCACACAGATCACTGCGTCACACAGAGGACTGTGTCACACAGAGTGCTGCGTCACACAGAGCCGCACTCACACAGAGCGACAAAAAACTGGAGTAATATCCTACATCCTCATACTCAGCCTTAGCAGGACAAAACCAAAAACATGGAAAAAAATATTAACAAGAAGAAGCCAAAGAAAAAGAGAAAGATAACAGATAACAAATTCAAAAGAGTGAGAGAAGAGGAAAAGCCAGCCTGTGACGAGGGCATTGCTCTTTTTCTACTCTCTGCCTTGTTGCTTTTTTCTATAAACCCAGGGACAATAGTGGGCTGAACGGCCACAGCAGTGCGTATCCTGAGCGAACTTCCCTCCCACACTGCTGAGGGGGCAATTTGAGTGAAATACAATGAAGGGGATGGATTGCATATTTTTGTTTCATCTTAAAAGTGTTAAATAATATACTTTCACTGCAGTTGCACCACAGAGATATTTTTCACAGCTGATTAATTTCATTGTAAATGTAGGAGTCACATTTTCTCTGTTATGCGATGTATACATTTGTTCCTGTTCAAACAGGGGTATGTGTAAATATTTAGAGCACATAGTTCAGGTCCCTGGGGGGCGCTGCTGGGCAAACTTGGGCAAGACGCAATTCCATCAGTAAAAATGCAGCTGTATGAACGGGTAAATGCGCTGCGCCAGGCCTGCTTCTGCAGCAGGATTCCGGCGCAACACCTCACTGCAAACATGACCGGTACAGCGCAGAGACTGAAGCGCCATTCTGATTACTTCAGTTACGGGGCTATTCCAAAACTTCTTCATGGGGGAGGACAGATTTTTTAAATCATGCAGGTGAGCCAAACTTAACTTCCTACGTCAGAGTATAAACTATGCGGACGTTCTTAAAATATGTATAACTGTTTTGTATCAAATTCAGAATGAAGGTTTATGATTATTTTATGTTTCTTTCTCTTGCGTGGTAAGTAATCGATTTGGAACAGGTAACCGCTTATTAAACAAACAAAACAACCCCAAATATTTTAGATACAAGAGCACTACTAAATTGCAACATTCAAATCGAATCACATCATCACGCCTGGTTTCCTGTGACAGCGGTTGCTTTTGACAGACGTTTCTCCGCGTTGCTGGCGAGTGTGCGGAAACAGGGCGGAGCTGAGTGCGGCTTTTTGCGAGACGGAGTTAATCTCAGCTCCCGCTGCGGCTACACAGCTAATGCTGACCATATGTATGAAAATATGAATTAAGCAAACTAGTAATCTACTCCATCAAATGTACGCCATACATATTAAAAATGCAATATGTCATTTTTCCATGCACAGGGTCCGGATCCGGAATACTGTTGATAGCCTTCTATTTTTTCTTCGTGAAACCAGTCGGTGTAGTTTGTCTCTCGGCGAGATTTGAAACCACTTCCTTGTCGCTGGCAGATGTGCAGAGGCGTAATCTGTATGTTTTCAGCTGACAGTAGGGGAGCAGTCAGAGTTCCGATCTAATTTGATTTTAATCAGAAAGACGTATGCATTTATCCACATTAAGAAACGAGAAAAGAACAACTTTAACAAGGAGCAGAGTAAACACTAACTCAGGGAAGAGACATATGGCAACTCAAGACTGAGCATAGATAGAACCAAAGAGCAGAATTTAAGTAATAAAGTACACAGGTGTAAACAATAACTAATGAACACAGGGGAAACGCATTACCTAAATATAACAGAGAACACAAGGAAGTTATGTGGCCATCTGGCCGCCAAACTGGGAAACATCCTTTGTTTTACACCACCGATGGCAGTGGCCCCGATTCATCGAGCAATTGAATATGGGGGTGGGGGGGATGTTCGTTTTTACCGGCACTATAAACGATGGGGATAAAATTACAACATGCACCAGGTTAACATTATTCCAGAGAGTATAACTGTCTGTGGCTCTTTTGTATTTTTAAAAGTTCTGATTTTTATGACTTTCACTTTCGTTCACACCCCCTCTCTCTCACACACACACACACACACACACACACACACAAACAACACGTAAATCTAAAAGAATACCTGTGTACTACCCTCAGAGTAGTACACCAAGTACACATCAAGCCAAGGCGATCGCCCTTTCCAATGTGCTTACAAAGCGCGGGGTGGTGATTGCTTTGGGTATGCAATGTTTTGACTGATGATAACAGCACCCTCACCGTCTCGTTGTTTGAAGGCGATCCTGTAGGTGCTGGGTCCGACCCTCTCCACCTGACCACACTCGCCCCCGCCAGACTTTCTCCTTATCTGAAAGTATTTCTCGATCCTCTCCTTCTGTTTTTCCTCTAGATTGTCCACGTCAAAAAATACAGGGTACTCCTCCGTGCCCATCGCTGCCGTCAGGAGTAGCGAAACTCTCAACATAGACGGAGCGCTTCGTATCTGAAACCGAAAGCCCGTTTCCCTGTCACCGAGCTTGTGTAACTTCATGTGTGTTTTCCATGAGCGCAACCGCACAGCAACCGCCTGCAAAACGCGCAGACGTACATGCACACCTTCACAATGACGATGGCGTTACTTTACTTCACCGCTTTCAATACTTTGACTGTAGCCGTGGCGAACTAATGGAGTCAACTTTTTAAAGTCTGTCGAACAGCGGAAGGGGCCTGGTCGCGTGAACAGAGCAGACCACTGAATAGCTGAATCCATGAAACTCTCTTTTATTAGTCACGCTTCATTCAAGAGGCGACCTTAAGCTTTTATTATGACTCTGATGTTTGATCTTTATTAATTAGCCTGTATGTGTATTTCCCAAAACACCGCGGACCTCGGGGCGTCGCAAGGGACACGGCCAAGCGCTGTTTTTAAGGAAGGTGCTGAAATGAGCAAGTCGCATTAAAAACTCACTGTTTTATCTGTTCGGTGGAGCCGAGGTGACTCTGATACGCTTTATTTTCCACTGAGGAGAGGCTGTTTGGCACATCATCACATCACATCACATCACATTACATCACATCACATTACATTACATCACATGCGTTTAGCAGACAGACGCTCTTATCCAGAGCCACTTCCAGCACAACAGAACATAATAGAACACATCAGGTACTGCAGGTGTGTGTGTGTGTGTAATGGTTGAGCAGGAGGGACCCAAATGCAGAGATCATTCAAAACACACGGGAGGATTGAAAACGGAAAGAATCTTCACTACGCAGGCAAACGTTGGCACAGGAAGGCACAGAACGCAAGCTCAAGACTGAGCAAGGAACAGTACAACAGGTGGGGTTTAAATACATCAAACCTCAGTCCCTCTGGTCCCTCTGGTTGGGACTGAGGGAAGCAGCAGGCAACCGGGACAGACAGGCTGTCACGAGGACGCCTGCTGGTCATTGCGGGAAGCCGTCTTTATTTTTGTGTTTTTGTAGTAAAGGTATATAGAAGTTTGGCACCACTTAGGGGAAAAAGGAAAACGGCTTTTGTCCGAAACGTGTTGATTTTTTTAATGGTAAAAATTCTCTCCCTCGTCTGTCGTCATTCACTCTGAGTGTTTTTTTCTGCCTTTACCGTTTTACTTGTTTCATGCACTTTCCTGGATTGTGGAGTGGCGCCAGGACCTTTCTTTGATTTAAATGATTCTTAATTGCAGCATATTTTTTCATGGACAATTTTTACTGGTGGAAATATTTGCCCTACCCTGCCCTCAGCCCCATGCCCCAGGCCGCCGCTGGAGCAGACATAGGCATGCTACTCAGCCGCTAAATATCCAGCTGTATAAACAGACAACATGTAAAATTAGGTACGGACGACTGTTAAGAAAACGGGATTTAATGTAGAAAGAGTTACATAGGTCACATTATCTAGCCAACTGCATTTTGCTCACAGCGACCTCTATTGGACAAATTTGTAAAGACCTGACAGTGAGTGGGAGCCACAGCCATGGTGGAGCTGTCAGTGGGTCTCCTTACGTCACTGCCCTCAGGCACGCTGAAGATAACAGCAGTGGATCTGTCCTCCATTCTGCCTCAATGGTACATTGTGGGACTTGTAGTGAGAAAAACTGTCACTGCCAGTGAGTGAGTGACAGTAGGACTGCATTAGCTGCTCCCACTCCTCTCTCGAGAGTGTAGAGATGGACCTAATGCTGTGAGATGGACCTAATGTTCAACTGAAGATTCCAAAAAACAGGCGGTGCAAAGAAAAAAGGTAAAAAATGCTGACAGAACAAGGCATCAACCAAGGAGATGCCAAGCACAATCCCACTCCAAGCCAGAACAGACAGATGCAGTTTTCAATCCTGTGGAAAGTTTCTCTTATTCAGTAATGTTACATCATGGTTCTAGATGCATCTGATATAAACATAGTAAATTTCATCAGTTGTATGTCCCTAAAATCCAAATTAAACAGATAACGCATCACTCAAATCATTCATTTTAAATAATATAAAACTGGCAACAATCATATAACATATGTACATGGTTTTCTTTTGGTTTATATTGCACATTAATTTCAGCCATGGCTATTACATTTTAAAATCTACTTTTCATTGTGAAAAATACTAATTATTACACTTCATGCTTTACACATTATTGGTTATTTTCTCATTATATATACACATACATAACACCCCCCACCAGCAATAAGTGAAAAACTAGAAGTACCTCACTGTTTAAATTTGGACATTTAAACACAAAGTAGCAGCTTTTCAAAAATATTAACAAAATAAAAAAAAACACATTCAATTCTGAAACATCTAGCATGAGCACTGCATTTATACTGGACAGGGATGTCATCCAACAAGCCCCGGCCCCTGATAGTAACATAAGAGGTATTTCTGTTGACCCCGCCCCTCACTGGCAGTTGGGTGAAAGGTGATGCTGCTGACCCCACCCCTCACTGGCAGTAAAAGGTCAGCACGTTCTGTTGGTTCCCACGAATGAGCAGGGCGGGGCAGTGCAGCCCACAGGTCAGTGTGTCCAGCCAGGCCATGTAGAGGGCGCTGGGGCAGTCAGTCTGAGGCACCGGCAGGCTCCTGAGATAGTACAGAGTTAGTACAGACACACAGAGAGAGCAGTGTTAGTACAGACACAGAGAGAGAGAGCAGTGTTAGTACAGACACACAGAGAGAGCAGTGTTAGTACAGACACAGAGAGCGAGGGTAGTGTTAGTACAGACACAGAGA
>CM032891.1:31728276-31745776 GCA_019176425.1 Megalops atlanticus
AAAAAAGAGAGTACGAGGGAGGAATACCTTGGCTTCCCACTCCATACCAGCCAATGAGATGAGTAGAAGCACTGTGATGGTGGCCACACCCACAATTCGCACGTCATTGATTGGGTCAACAATAACCACACCATGCTCCTGTGACAGAATCACATGGTCAAACAGTCATCCTCACAACCACACGGTCACAGTCACAACCACACGGTCACAGTCATCCTCACAACCACACGGTCACAGTCATCCTCACAACCACACGGTCACAGTCATCCTCACAACCATACGGTCACAGTCACAACCACACGGTCACAGTCACAACCACTTGGTCAGACAGTCTTGCTCACACCTACACCCATACCTGCTTGGACCAAAAACTATACATGGTAGAAACTAATTAGGAACAATTAAATTCATTATCGGTTGACACTGTTATCATTTATGAATCTATGTAAGTGTTTAAATGCGTCTGTGATCAGAACAGACAGACCTGTGGGTAAAAAACTGTTGGCCTACCCTGAGAAGGTCCCGGACAGTTTCAGCAAACCCTACTGTGTTCAAGGCACAGGCGAGGGCATTAGCGAAGGAGAAGACCATGCCAATGGGCCCCCCCATCTCAGGGCCCAGGGTGCGAGAGATCATGAAGTAGGCACCCCCTAGTGGAGTGAAAGAATCACACTCATCAGACAGGTGAATATTGGGACACACCTGGGTATTCATGGCTATTCACACACATACTGACAGGTGAGGTCACCTACCTGAGGACACCTTCCCATTGGTTGCAATGGCAGAGACAGACAGTGCAGTCACCGAGGTGACGATGACAGACATGAGGATGATGACCCAGGTGAGGACTGGAGGGTTATGACATCATTGTTATCACTGTGATCATTATACTCATGATATTTCATCAGAAGTGAATGTTTCATAACTCAGATTTCCAAGAAAAAGACAGGAAGTGAAGGATGTCACTCTCTGACTGTTTGTTAGGTTTACTGAAAACATCAAAACTACCTAATGCTCCCTACAAGAAATCGGACCACTGATTCATACTGAGAGGCATGGAGAGAGCAGGGAGGACAGAGGCAGAATGAGTCAGAGACAAGGAGAGGGGAGAGGGGAGAGGGGACTCACTGATGCCAGCCTGTGAGGTGATCCAGGACAAACGCAGGAAAAGAATCACTCCCCAAATGTTCAGCATGCAGCGGATCTACAACAGCACAGTGTGCACCTTAAACACAGTGCTCAACACAGTCACCAACACAGTTACCTTACACTCACAAACACAGTCACCAACACAGTGCTCAACACAGTCACCAACACAGTCACCTCACACTCATAAATACAGTCACCACACTGACCCCAGCCATATATAATGTGACTGTGTGTTCTGTGCGTTCTGTGTGTTCTGTGTGTTCTGTGCGTTCTGTGTGTTCTATGCATTCTGTGCGTTCTGTGTGTTCTGTGTGTTCTGTGTGTTCTGTGCGTTCTGTGCATTCTGTGTGTTCTGTGTGTTCTGTGCGTTCTGTGTGTTCTGTGTGTTCTGTGCGTTCTGTGCATTCTGTGTGTTCTGTGCGTTCTGTGCATTCTGTGTGTGCTCCTGTCTCACCATGACGCCTGTGACCCATCCAAAGCGCACAGGTGGCTTGGCCTTTGTCTCTCCAGCTCTGGCCTCTGCGCGGTCCTGATGCTGCTGCTCCTGGTGTTCAGGGTGATTCCTGGCTCCCAGGCGGTCGGTCTGACTGCCCGCCTCCTCATCCTGCTGCAGAGAGGGAGAACGCTCAGCTGTGCCACTGCTCTCACCCCCCCACCTTCACCAGCAGGCTCAACGGCTGCGCTGAGAAGCGCATTAACATGAGAGAGGTCAGGTAGAGCGGCTCAGCCGCAGAGGTAGTTAGTGACTCCAGTAACCGAGTGAGGTCGGTCATGTATTAGCATGAGAAAGGCAATTAGTAATTGTTAGACAATGGAGTGAGGTCATTCACATACTAAAGTAATTCAGTAAGGTCAGTCATATTTTTCACAAAAGAAATTCAAATGTAATGGTTTAATGCACTCATATCTCTACCAGCTAGCTCGTACTTTCTCTGGCCAACTATTGAAATTTGCATATATTATCATGAGTAAGAAAGTAACCGTAAAGTAATTGAGTGAAGTCAGTCAGGAGGGTTGGGGGGTCGGGGGGTCAGTACATCTAGTGCTTTGCGCAGGATCTCCAGGGACGGTCGGTTGCGTCTGTGCCGGCCGGTTGCCGTGGCGTTGGCGTAGAAGTCGAGCTGCGGCACGGCGTCGATGGTGCTGTAGAGGGACGGCCGCCGCATGTCCCGCCGCTCGGGGGGGCTGTCCGCTGTCTCCGTTTCCACGGTGACCACAGCAGGCAGAACGTGGCCATCGCCGCAGCTGCCGCTGGAATTGGTGTTTGGGGCGCTGCTGCTGAGCCCGTCTCCATGGTGACGGGAGTATTGGGGTAGAGCCTCCTCGCTGACAGAGAAGCGGCCGTGCAGGGAGGCGCTGGGTGCCCCCACGCTGTGTTTGGACGATCGCTGCCCCATCTCACAGCCCCTGATCCTCTACTGTCCCTGAGAAATAGAAGAGCACAGCTACCAGTGACACAGCGGCCAGGACCAACACCCAGCCTGCCACTGCACTGAGAGCGCAAACCGGCCGTCTGTCTGCGCTGTGGTGAACTGTCAGCGCAAACCGGCCGTCTGTCTGCGCTGTGGTGAACTGTCAGCGCAAACCGGCCGTCTGTCTGCGCTGTGGTGAACTGTCAGTTCCCGTCTCTTATGGGGTTTATGCTGTGCTTTCAAAATCAATGACATATGAAATGTTTCAACCATTCAAGACACTACAGAAGATTTACTGAACATGTGAAGTACCTGTTAACACTTACAAAATGTTCCAAAGATCTAGTAAAGGTGTGAAACATATTTAAAACATATGAATGAAATTCATTAAATATTTAAGTAATTATATGTTTAGCAAAATATATTCTATTTCCAGTTTCCAATTCCAAATTTAAAACATGCTTGAATACTGAAAACATTTAGAATTATCATTAGTTTTAAAAAGTAACAAATAATCAAATTTAGATTAGATCTATATAATATTTAGTTCTAATGAAAACATGGTTAAGTTGGAGTACCTCTTGTTACATGTGACATTAAAGTTTATACATTTTTCCTTTAATTTAGGGAGGGAAGCAAATGAAATGAAATACCTTTTATGCGGTATCTGGCATCTCATGTGATCCACAGGGAGATGAAGCATGGAGTGCCTGGGAGTGTTACTACTGAACCAAGTCAAACACTGAACAAGGCTGTGAGGAACCCAGCCAGAGGAAATTTCAAAAAAGAAAACACGCCGAGGCGACTCACGGGAAAGCTTAACCGGGTGTAATTGTGTAAGAGTATTAATACAAACCGATTACGGCCAGACCTCTTTATACTGTCACAGGAGATGGAGTAATTTGTCCAGAGTTTTATTTTATAAAATAAAGCCTTATTTACGACACTTGTATGAACACCTGTACCTTAAATAAAACACAAGCTGACCGGCACGGACAGTGCCTCTTACCTGTCAGTCCTCTTCACGCCCTTGTCTTCAGTGCATGAAAGAGGTGAGCTTATCGCCACCGTTTTATCTGGCGGGTCTGCGACCGTCTCTAACTATTGCAGTGAAAGACGTCAATCGAAACGCGTTGAATTTATACCTGGGGCAGGTGGCGCCCACTCAAACACCAGCCCACCTCGCCAGGGCGTTTCGGAGCCTTTCCGCCCCTATCTGTCCCCGTCTCACGCACAATAGGCCTAATGAGCTGAATAAATTAATAAACTGTCTTTATGCATGTAACTTTTCGCTCCGTTTCAAAATCTTACTAACAAAGAAAATGATATCAAATACGATTATATTTAAACTATAATTTGCATCATTGGCTTTGGTATATTTTATATTTTTCCGACATCATCTTGTGTGAAATGTGTTTATTGACTGACTGCAGATTGACAGACTCGCTCGTGCTCGTATGATACGCGATTCAAATCATCAGTAAAGCGTGGCAGCGTCTCGCGAACTGTGTTTTATATATTTCCATTAGTGCTATCTATTTTAATAATGGTATCGGCCTATACTGTAATATTATGATGCCAATAAAGATTATAGTATAACATTAGCGAGGAAACAGGAGCCACGGACTAACTTGGAAGGTAAATAATTACATTTCAACGGACTTTCCTTGGTGAATTCCCCATTAAAGATAATACATTTTTCTGTGACCAATCTTGAGCAAAACGTTGCTGCAAGGGTAATCAAATATGGCAGATATGTTGACTTTATAAACATATGCAGATATGTTGTCTTTGCGGTGTCTGAAAATGAGTTTTTCACACGCACGTCTGAACTCGCAGACACGGAACCGTAGAGTTCAGTCCGGGCGAGCGCTGGAGATTTGGCGCTTACTGGCTCCAATCTTTTATCTTTTGTCGGAGTTTTCGTTGAGAAAGACACTGTCCGACAGCATGTGTTTTTTTCCTTGCGTATTTTACTTGCAGGATAGTCTGTTTTCTTAGACTAGTTGGCGAACAAAGGTTTGGTGGAGGGCGACGCAGGCGGTGGCCGGTGAGTGAAAGTGCGCATTGTGTGCAGGATGTTGCGGAGTCCGTGGGAAGCGCGGATTTACACACTTTACGATGCGCTTTACAGCCTGTGTCCGCTCTCAGTGCGCGTCTCAGAAGAACACCGCGCGCAATCATTAACCCAGTTTCACGGTTTGATTTCCCAAGAACATGGAGATGGAATTAAACAGTATTGATGAAAACAGAACAATAAAACAACACAATATTTTTGTCGCATAACATTCTTGTGACTTGTCATTGCCATAATCATTCACCACTGTTCCATACCATTACATTCAGGTCATACTGCGCGCTGTGACGCAGGGGAAGCACAGATGTACAATACTGACTAACTACAGGACATCCCACCAATCGGAGGCTAACCTTTTAATGGTAAAGCAGTGCACCCTGGGACAAAGATGTTATTTACGATGTACAGTATTTGTGAATGTGCACAGTTTGATCCCAGATTTATTAAATACCTACAGATTAAAATAAGAAAGACGGGCCCCGGGACGTCACTCCTGCGTGGCCACAGAGGCTGTCGGGGGGAGACACCTGGTGCTTCCAAACCCGGGTGGCATAAAGGGGGGAGGGGTGCACCATCTGCAAGTTATCACATTTTATTATTATCAGGATTTATAATAATGCTAACAGGATAACAATGTCCTCGCTTTTGTACGATTTAAGAGGCTGGTTGCCTACAAGTTTAAACAGCATTTAAGAAGTAAAATCAGCTTCTTTGTGTGATTGTTTTTATGATGACAGACAGTTGTATAACTATAACCAGCCATGGCCTCATCTTTTCCTGCACAACTGCAAAAATAAAGGAAGAAACTGGAGTTTCAAAGGAGCAGAAACTGACCAGTCTTCATACAGTCAAGCTGGCATATAACTGTAAAACCATTTAAGGTTACCTCATTCTGCTGTTATAGCTGGCGAAAAATATTGAACAGCAGTTTTCCTGCAGACAGTCATGAGCAGGAAGCTTGTAAAATATCATTAGTTGTACATGTAGAAAAACAGAATGGGCCACTATTGTGGTACACATTGCGGTAATTTTGTAACTGAGTTGTGCTTTGGTGTCCCTCTGATACAGACCTGAGGGACAGCTCACCTGCATTCATTATTGATCAAGATTTTGAATTCAAAGCTAAATAATATCCAAATTTTTGATTTTTAAAATTCATTTGACTGTAATCGAGCAAACTCTGAGTAGTTCAACTTGTTTAATAGAACATTTATATTAAAAGTCATTGATTATCCTCTGCCCAAGGGAGAATCTGGTCTGCTTACAGGATTAGCATACTGAGCTCTGCCTCCTCACAGGTCTGTGCACAGTCCTCTGCCTCCTCACAGGTCTGTACACAGTCCTCTGCCTCCTCACAGGTCTGTGCACAGTCCTCTGCCTCCTCACAGGTCTGTGCACAGTCCTCTGCCTCCTCACAGGTCTGTGCACAGTCCTCTGCTTCCTCATGGCCCCACAGCCATAAATAGATGTGCTTCCCAGAGCCGCTGCCATTTACAGGCACACATGAAGAGTGCGTCGGTCACATGACTTCTCCAAACGCAGGTTTATAGGGGCACATCCGCACTGTTTACATCCTGCAGAGAAGAGAGCAGAGAGCTCAGCCTTTATTACCATATAAAACAGAACGTCTGATGAAATGCCGCGTGAAAATAGTCTATTGAGCCAGTGAGGGCAGAGGGAGGTGTTAGTGATGAGTCACTCCTCAGTGTCTCCGTGGTCGTTTCTGTGCCACAGCTGGCAGGACAGCACAGCTGCTACCCTGGGAAAGCAGCAGCTCCTTCAGGTCCGCTGGGCTCAGTTTGGGCCTGTGATTTCTCTGCTTGGCTCCCCTATTGAGTAATTGAGAGATTTACAACTGTCACGTTAAGATAATTGCATTATTTTGTTGTGGTTCTATTTCTGTCATTTTCATCAGTTGTCATCATGCTATCTGTGCTGTAACACTCATTCAGTCTGTACTGTAACGCTCATTCAGTCTGTGCTGTAACAGTGTTTCATTCAGTCTGTACTGTAACAGACTCAATTCTTTTGTCTGGTTTTTTCTTCACTTCATCTAAAGAACTGAGGAACAGAAGGTCATGACGCACCCCAGTGTTCTCCTCCTTCATCTATACACCCACAGAGTTTATTCAAAGGCAAAAAGAAACAGCACAATTTCAAATTTCACCATGTGTGAAAATGACGAAATGTTTGAAATCTAATTATGTGACTTAGGTTAAAACTGACTAGAATGTAATTTTTACACTGAATCTAATGCAACAGTTGTTCTTGTTGATCAGTTTGTGTTTCAATTATGACAATATTCACAACAGTAGCAGCCAATGATACTAACTGCCTTTTACTTGCCTGTCATTGGTTAGTGGGAGATGAATTTGGCGAATTGGACGGTGTCTGTATTATTCATTGAATGTAATGCTTAAGACATCTACTTGTGTGAAAGCGTGCTTATTTGAGCACTGTGAAGTGAAAATGGTGAGAAGAAAGAAAATGCAAAAATCACCTGGGAGCCACATGTAAATGTGTGTATTTTAACATCATTTTATGCATAGTCATAGACGTAGAAAAACAGACACACAGACACACAGGCGTGTATACAGGTAGAGAGACAGAGACTGGCTGCTGGATGAACTTTGTGGATATATTATTGTGAATTGTTTTGTAGTGTGTAAACATGCTTTATAGGAACGCTTTTACAATTATTGGTTAACCATGGAAAAGTTTCAAAGGACAGACCCAATAACCACGGCCTGCTCCTGGCAGCTGTCCCTCCGGGGTGGGGGGGTGGTGTTGTAAGAGCTGCGTTGGGACACAGTTTGCGAATATGTCCACACAGATTAAAGCTCTTGCTCAACCTCTGGCATTGTCCTGCGCTATCTGTGTTCATTTCAGACGCCATCTCTGCGTTTCAGTGTGCAGTGGGGACAGTCCCACTGCACTGCCTGTCAGAAGCTCTTTCCCTCTCAGCACAGACTCTCTCTGCAGGACACTGTGCTGCCCTGCACCGCGGCAGTGGCAGGGAATTAATGTGCTCAGGCGATGTCCGTGTTCACTCCATGTTTTGCCACTGGGCAAAACTGGGCACTGACTATGGCCCTTGGTTCTCTCTGGGTGAAATGCTGAAATGTTCAGTCTCTTCCCTGTAACTACCCTCACCCACCAGAGCTGCATCACCAGCCGATCTGACCACAGAGCACTGGGGATATCACACAGCTTTGGGCAATGCTTGTGCTCATGTTAATCGAATGTTAATTTAATGTTCATGCTAACTGAAGTGGACCGCTCTGGGCCTACCTAACCATACTGTAATCAGTCTGTCAGGAGGCTGATATGGTCATCAAATTTGCCAATTATACTAATCTGCATAACCAGCAAACTTGCTGGGACACAGAGCAGAAGGTGCTGACTGCAGATTGAAAGAGGTATTAATATGATGCGTTGCCTTTTTCAGGCCAGGTTAGGAGCACTGCGGCATCACACCATGAGTAGGACAAAGACGCTCTTGAACAGTACAGACAAGGGTAAAAAGACTGGTTCCAGGTATCAAATCTATTTGTTATGAAGATGACCCAAGACATTTATCTTTTTACTCTTTACGAAAGAGAGGGAGGATTTGGTTGAGGAATTTACATTTTTTAATAAAGGGCTAAAGTAGACTATAGAGCCAATTTCAGTTTTGTTAGGAGAACAAGAGGACACAGGTGGAAATCAGTTGAAGGTAAATTTTGTGGTTCTCTATCTTCCTCTAAAATTAAGGGGAGACATTTAAATCAGCTGCTTTTTTCTCAAAATCACTGCGTGAATTATGACAATAGCCATATGGCAATGTGCTGGAAAGTGTAACATTAGGCTTTACAGTAAAAGAGATAAATAAGTTTCATTTCAGGACATAATCAAGGCTTGAATGGAACTACTAAGGACAATTTGAGACATATGTCAATTTACATTTCGTTTTAATCATCAAAATCATATTTTTTGAGGAATTATATGTGCTATCTTTGATGTACACATGTAATTACACACACACACACACACACACACACACACACACACACACACACACCCATACACATGCGTGTGCATACATGCAGATTCCAGGCAGTGAGAACATATAGCAGAGTCTCCCAGTCAGTTCCTACAGTTTATGAAGGCAAATCTGTCTGTTCTCCACATTACTGCACACAGCGGTAGAGAAAAAGAAAGGCTCTTTCCTATAGTTTGCTTAATAAAAGGGGTTAATCAGAACACTTTGCTCTTGTGCAATGTTCATCTTTTATTGATTTGTTTGGGTGTGTCTTTCCTGTCAGGAATGTGTGATGTTGTGCTGTAGTGGTGTTGGAATAGAACAGAATGTGTGTAATTTCAGCTGGCTCTGCAAAACAGAATTTGTAATTATGTGCTTATGAAATAGTTTGTAAAGATCTGAGCTGAACATTTGCTCATTTTTCAGAGCAGTGCATCCGCGCTGTCAGTATCTGTGAGAGACTGTGGGCGGGGCCTCTCTGCCAGGGCAACGTCATCCTGACCCAGGGCACTGCTCCCGGCACTGACAGCTGGGCGGGGCCCTGAGGGCGTGGCCGCAGGCGTGCTGCATCTCTCTGTTTTGAAGTTCCTGGGATACTGAATGTGTCCATTTCCAGGGACATGAAATGTTCCTGCTTCTTGGGCTGCTGAGCATTCCCTTTTCCAGGAACATCAGGCATATAAAGCTGAGGCCCCTGCTTCATTGCACCTGTATGTACACAGATGAGATTTCCAGTTACTGGTGTGACTCTATGCACTTAATTATTCTTTATGGTTCTCAGAGACTCTCTGAGTGCTCCATACCGCAGTGGGCCGCTGTGTGGGCTGCCCTCGGGGTCATGACTCATTAGGGGGGACGTGCTCATCTTTATCAGCCTTCTCATGTTTCCAGGCCAGCCATTGGCTGTCAGGCCTTTCCTGCCAGTTACAGGTGTGTTAAAGATGGTGTGGAGCTGTAGGGCAGCTGCGCTGTGAGCTGAGCTCTTGGTTTTGGGTCTCTGACAGTGCGTAAAAATGTGTGTTCTTCATGGAAATGTCCTGGCAAAACACTGCTAAACCTCTTTAACTTCAGTTTAATGGGGGTGTTACAATAGAGCTGACCATGGTTACTGTAGTCTACTGCAGATATAAGGAGAACCAAGGTAGCATCTCATCTAAAGTAGGTCCTTCGACATATTCATAACATTTTTATGACCTCCAGATCATGGCCTTTAGAGGCACACATGGATGTCATGAAAAATGTATGATAATTTATAACTGACATAAGGTTTTAAAGTATGTTACAAAACTTCAAAGTCAAAGCTAGGTAGAGGATTCCTGAATGGAGAGTTGCAGGCAGCAGAAGGTGGAGGGTGAGGAGGAGGTGGAGAGAGGGGAGGAGGTGGAGGGTCAGGAGGAGGTGGAGAGAGGGGAGGAGGTGGAGAAAGGGGAGGAGGTAGGGGGTCAGGAGGAGGTGGAGAGAGGGGAGGAGGTGGAGGGTCAGGAGGAGGTGGAGAGAGGGGAGGAGGTGGAGGGTCAGGAGGAGGTGTGATTAGCAGGCAGCTGATGCAGTGAGAAGGAGAGGTTAGTAAGCAGGTTAGGTCTAGATTGGTTTGGGGAAATTCTTATAGTCATGTAAACATGTAAGCATGTCTATAAGAATTTCCCATCATGGCGATCATCAGTTATTAAACTTTAATTTTAGATAAAGCTTTGATGAAATGAGTCTGTGTGTCAGAGAACATTCTTCACAAAACAAGAGTTTTTATCAACAATCAGAAAGCATGTATGCACCAAAATTTTTCTATGATTTTATATTATATTCATACATAGACTTACAATTTCCATATATGGTGATATTTACAGGAAGCACAATGGAATCATTACTGCAGAAGTGACTGTTTTGGGAAGAGGGTATTCTACAGCAAAAATACGTAAGGATCCCTGAAACTGGCTGTTGGGATGGGGCAGCTCTCACTGTGTGTTTCTCACAGCTGGTGCTGAGTCCTGGCTGTATTTCCAGCAGAGCAATCGGTCGAAGCATTAATCTGACTGAGCAGTTATATAAATGCTGTTACTCATTTGATTACCATGCGTTATAAATAGCTATGGATTCAATCAGAAATGAAACGGGCAGCTGGTGCTAACAGAAGTGCAGCTAAGCTGTTCATTGTGGGTATTGATCCGTGTGGCTGCTGTTGGGCTGTGTAGGCAGGTACACTCTGCATTTCTGTTTGCGCCAGCTGGTCTGAGCAGAAGCAAATCTCATATGGTGTTGGCAGGTGATAAGCTAACACTCGTGCTGGTGACATTATTGAAAGTTTATCAGTGACAAGAAATGCAGGGGCATTATCTTAGTGTAGCACACTTATCAAATCCTGCCTTTTCACTGACTGTGACTTATTGTAAGCACAGATACTGGCTTGGTTTCTCTGTGTTTATAAATCACCTGATAGCCAGGTCAAAAGGCAAGAAAATGCAGCTTTCTCCAAGGTTTTTCAAAGGCAAAAATGTTTAAGTGAAATAACAATCATAGTAATGTTTGGCTCTGTATCTCAGAGTGGCTGGAGGTGGATATTTCTTCATTCAAACATGGTACACTGTATTGTGCATATTTCTATGGACAGAATAAAAAGTAAATTTCTAAATCTCTGCACCACCTTCATGCTCTCTGAGACTGTTTTCGTATGTGTGTGTGTGTGTGTGTGTGTGTGTGTGTGTGTGTGTGTGTGTGTGTGTGTGTGTGTGTGTGTGTGTGTGTGAACGCATGTGTTTCAACCGGTTTCCTCATTCCAAAGGCAATATTTGGTTTTTAAAGATTTGAAGGAAACTAAACCACACTGTGCAAGCAAATAGGGAACTGAGTTCAGAGCGTGTTGGAGTGCCATTGGTTATGTGAAAGAGTGTGTTTACAGTTTTTTACAATCATTTTCACACGTGTCTCAATACCATGTCCACGTTTTCAAAACACTTAACACATCCACCATATTCAGTAGATTATGTGAACTAAACTGTGTATACTTTTGCATTGCTTTGATACAAAATGTATTCAATCACCACTTCTTTCGAAATTCATGAATACCTCTCTCAGTCAATGTTCACCTCCAGCAAAATTCTGTACAACTACAGCAAATTTTTTTGCAGACATTGAGGTACTTTTTTCAAAACAGTTAACTTTCAGTTCAAAACCTAACGAAATTTAGATCACTGTAGATGGAAATATGCTGCATTTTGACAGACAAATGAAACTATATGCTTGAAATAAGACAGATTATTCTGATTTTAGCAGAAAGTTTATTCAGTTTTTTGTTTGCAGCCTTGTTACCACTTTTGTAAGTGGTCGTATTTGCATTGAAATTTGCATGTATACAGGCAAAATATAGATGTAGTTGTCGCTGAAGAGATTTTTCCACTATTACTGCTGTATATGTAAGTCATGGGCTATCAGTGAGAGAAAGTGACCCAAGAATGCAACTACAGTAAATTTACCACACTCAATAGTGGTATCTAAAGTATTGTGACAGGCAAAACAACAGATCAAAAAGTTTGTTCTTGGTGTCATGATGGCTACTTGGCTTCAAATATTTATGGGGTGAGGGGGATTGTAGGGGTGGATAAGATATGCTAAAGATTTTTTTCTAAAGGTTGAAGGCAAGGGAGAATGTTGCAGGAAATGTGAAAATCATAAAAATTTGATCCAAAATACAGAGTACATCCTGGATTAGCATTAGGGCTACAGTAGACTTCCAGTGGTATTACTGAGGTATACTGTATCATGTGTTGTTGTTTGTAACTAGGTTACAAAAAACAACACATCATAACCTAGTTGACACCAAGCAACTAGGTTAAGGAAGCAAAGTTGCTTGGTGTCATCTTAGACTGTAGATTGTCCTGGTCAAAGCAAATTGACAAGATTGTAAACCAAATGAGTAGAGGCCTTGCCTTACTTAGGCGCTGCAGCACATACCTTACACCTGAATTAACCAAGAACGTTATGGGTGCCTTGGTTCTAGCTCAGATGGAGTATTGTAACATCATATCATTATATCAAATGCCACAAAGAAACATCTGGGAAAACTTCAAGCTGGTCCAGAACAAAGCAGCAGAACGCCTTGCTCTCAAATGTCCATATAGAACAAACATCAACAGCATGCATTCAAGTTTACGTTGGCTTAAAGTTGAAGATAGGCTAAATGCTTCTCTACTACTCTCAACCTGGTCAATTTTAAATAAAAAGACCCCACCAAATCAATATAATCTGTTCCATAAAAGTTGCTACTCCCACACCTATAGCACACGATATGCGGTGGAAGGACGTTTTGTAGTACCAAAGGCTAATACCAATTGACTTCAACGCACAGTTATATATAGAGCAATTACATCATGGAATGAGCTGCCATCTTTTTTAACAAAAATAAATATTAAATCTACTCTTAAAAAGCAAGTAAAGAATTACCTGGGTCAGATATACACCTAATCACTGCTATTATATCAATCCTTGTTAGTGGGTGCATTTGTAGTATTTTCTTTTTTACCCGTCTTCTTTTAGTGTGTTTCACAATGATTGTGTTTTAATGCTTATCCTTCTTATTTAAATAACTCATTTTTGTGTCTTTGGAGTTTTTTTTTGATGTCTCTTGCAATGTAATGTATTTTTTTAATTTGATTATTATGATTCTTTACTTTTCGGACCCCAGGAAGAATAGCGGGGCTGTATGGCTCGGCTAATGGGGATCCTATAAACAATAAACAGTAAACTTAATGCACTGGAAATGAATATGTAACATCTGCATGCTTTTTGCTGTGCTGTGGTAGGCCTATACAGTAACAGAAATTTTGGCATATTGCTGTAATGAAACATATTGCAACATTTTAGAATTATTTGTTTTGTATTACAATATGTACTCTAAAGAGGTGTCATTCTTTTTTTCTTTTTTTAAAATGCAACACTACAGTAATCTATGCTCAAACAGAGGATACCGCAACACATAATCAATGCATTTTGCAATGCTTCAAGTTGTTTCTGTTTTTCAGTCCATTGTACTTTGAGTGACAAAGTAGTCTGCTGGGAGAGAGCATTTGCTATAGTTATGGCAGCACGAGTCACTTTTGGGTGAATTATGAAGTGTTTTCGTGGTTGTAGTGCATTTTGCACAAAAGATTAACTGATGTGCTCATATGCATGGTTGTTAAGCACACAGTGTTACGAGTTTTGAGAAAGTGGACATGGTAAGTGTGAAAATGGTTGTAAAAAACTGTAATCGCTCTGTGTGTGTGTGTGTGTGTGTGTGTGTGTGTGTGTGTGTGTGTGTGTGTGTGTGTGTGTATGTGTGTGTGTGTGTGTGTGTGTGTGTGTGTGTGTGTGTGTGTGTGTGTGTTTCAGTGTTAGGCTGTGTCAGTGTCTGTCTGAATGATTAACTGTGTTATGAATGGCTGTCCCTGACCTCTGACCTGGAGCAGGACCTGTCCATTGTGAGCGATTCGATTAGCTGCTCCACTTACATGCTGACAGAGATCAGCACTAACAGGATCGATATCTCTTCCCCGATCCGGAGCAGCAGGGAGGGGCGGCAGTCCCACACCCACTTTCTCCAGCATTTCACATTCAGGAAACAACAAACTTTTAAAAATAAGAACAGATAATAAAACTTTTCCCTCAGGCAGCCTGTATGTGTCAGGGTTTCGGAGACGGCTTCCCGCAATGACCAGCAAGCGTCCTCGTGACAGCCTGTCTGTCCCGGTTGCCTGCTGCTTCCCTCAGCCCTACCAGAGGGACTTTCTTGTGTGTGTATCATTGTCTGATTGATCACATCTGTTTGCAATTAGTCTTTGAGTGTTTGATGTATTTAAACCCCACCTGTTGTACTGTTCCTTGCTCAGTCTTGAGCTTGCGTTCTGTGCCTTCCTGTGCTGACATTTGCCTGCGTAGTAAAGATTCTTTGTCCGTTTTCAATCCTCCTGTGTGTTTTGAATGATCTCTGCATTTGGGTCTCTCCTGCTCAACCGTTACAGTATGTATGGAACTTGAGGTTTAGATGTTCTAGGAGAGCCTGTGGGTAAATAAAGGAAGCTTCCCTGGGACCAGGGTCCTAAGACAATATTCAAGGCGATACCCCTGCCTAAGGTCATCTGTGATTTGGCAGCTTGTTTTGTTATTCAGGAACAACAATAACAGTAGAAAACATGGCTAGACATGCATGATGAAGGGCCTGACTGAGTTATCAGGACTTTTAATTCAATTCTGCAAGCTTGTAAATTCCAGCTGGTCTCCTTCTCCTGATTGTCTGGAGCTGAAGTTGCACTTGCAGGGCTGCAAGGTGCTTGTGTCCTTTTCCCCTGGGGGGCAGTGTGTGTGTGTATGGTTTTTCCCCTGGAGGGCAGTGTGTGTGTGGTTTTTCCCCTTGGGGGCAGTGTGTCTGTGTGTTTTTTCCCTAAGGGGCAGCTGGCTGTTTTTTTTTTTTTTTTTTGGGGGTAGTTGGCACTGCAGCTATTATTAGCACAGACATGCACAGTGCCCTTTCGCTGCCTCCTGCCAGAGCTGCTGGTACAGCCATGTGCCCAGCGACCACAGCGACCACAGCCCCATCCCGATCTCAGCCCCATCCCGATCTCAGCCCCAACCCGATCTCAGCCCCGACCCAACCTCAGCCTTGACCCGATCTCTGCCTCGACCCAACCTCAGCCTCGACCCGATCTCAGCCCCGACCCGATCTCAGCCTCAACCCGATCTCAGCCTTGACCTGATCAAAGCCTGGACTATCAGGTAAGGGCTACAAGAAATGCATGTCTTTCACAATTGACGCTAACTGAGGTGCCAGATTACTCTGAAGAACTTAGGTAATACCACTGAAATGGCTTGGCTAACTTGGATTCATTTTGGTATCAATACTTTTAATTACAGACCTATAAAATTAGGTAGCAAGCTAGCAAGAAAGAGTAATCCATCATCAGCCATATTTGCTAGGTGGCTGGCTGGCTAAGTCAATCAGTTTGGAAGCTTATTGGATAAGTAGCAAGCTGAGGGTTTCTGCTGTGTGCATAGTTAGATTCAGAGGACTGTTGTTGAGTGAGATTTATTCAAAAGAACAATAACGTCATCTATCACAGTGATTGACATGACGCAAAACACAACATTAAACTTCTTGCACAGCTGGAGGTGGAACATGTTAACCTGATGTCAGACACTGTTACAGCTTGTGTTCTTACAGGATGACTCAGCGAATACCAGCTTACTTACACAACAAGGTTAATGCCAAAATTTTAGCACTGAAAAACTTCTGAGAATGCACAAATATGCAAACTCTCCCTCGAGAGGATGTGAGTGTGAAATAGATGTTGATGTTACTTCATGTTTGTGATGACTCAGAGCTCAGGGTGACAGTGGTTATTTTGTAGGAATCCCCAGCAAGGGTCTAACTCTCAGTGCTGTATAGGTATGGGGTAAAGGGTCTAACTCTCAGTGCTGTATAGGTATGGGATAAAGGGTCTAACTCTCAGTGCTGTATAGGTATGGGGTAAAGGGTCTAACTCTCAGTGCTGTATAGGTATGGGGTAAAGGGCCTAACTCTCAGTGCTGTATAGGTATGGGGTAAAGGGCCTAACTCTCAGTGCTGTATAGGTATGGGGTAAAGGGCCTAACTCTCAGTGCTGTATAGGTATGGGGTAAAGGGTCTAACTCTCAGTGCTGTATAGGTATGGGGTAAAGGGTCTAACTCTCAGTGCTGTATAGGTATGGGGTAAAGGGCCTAACTCTCAGTGCTGTATAGGTATGGGGTAAAGGGTCTAACTCTCAGTGCTGTATAGGTATGGGGTATGTCCTGCCATCCTGAAATCCTGACAGCCTCAGCTAGCGTAGGTGTTCTCATCATGTTGCTTGGCTGTCTGTCTCCTACCGCAGTGTACAGTTCCTAACCCTACCAAACTCCCCTGTCCTCTGCTGGCAGCTCTACAGCACAACACACCCAGCGCAGAGATGCAGGCTCTCGACCCACAGTGTGAGGTGTGAGTAAACACTGCGCAGGACGTGAGCAAACTGGATACTGGAAAAGGAGGGGGGCCTCATTCCGGGCAAAGCAGTGGGCTGGAATATTTCACAAGTGAATAGACTCTGTGAATGTATCTGAAACTGCACACAGTCAGAGCACCTGCACAGCTGCCTGACCTGGGAAAGATGCAGCTGCAGCAGTGAGATCTGAGTCACACCTGGAGGCAGGTGATCACTCCCAGCAAAGCAGAGAGAGTTCATACACACACACACACACACACATGCGCACACACACACGCACACACACACGTGCGTGCACACACACACACACACACACACACACACACACACACACACACATGCGCATGCACATGCACACACACAGACACACACACAGTGCTACTCAAATGCATTGTGGAGTGGAGTGGATGGTTAGGCAGTGAAGGCCTCCTCTCCCACTCTGCCTTATATGCACAGCCAGAGGGGATTCTGGGTAAGAGAGAGAGCCTCAGCACAAGCCGGGCTTCCAGGAGGACAGTGCAATGTGGGTCATGCTCTCTGATGAAACATACAAATAAACACATATATGACAAAATGTAGAATATAATATGCATCTGTCATCCTCTACATAAAGTTTCACACTGACCAACAACAGTAAAACTGACCCAATAGCTCCAGTCTAACACATCTTACCTTTTTCATCATTCCTAATGCAGTGTTGAAATTACAGATGAAATTGGTCATTTTTTGGAAACGCTTCTCTCTGCAGGTGTAATCCTGTCTCAGTCAGTGGATGGAAACAGTTAAAGAGTGTCAGCAGCTTTCTTTCTCTCCGCTGTTATATTTAGCAGCAGTAAGGTGAAGCTCCAGCACCGTGCC
>CM032891.1:31750776-31778276 GCA_019176425.1 Megalops atlanticus
CGTGAGTGTGTGTGTGTGTGTGTGTGTGCGTGTGTGTGTGTATGTGTGTGTGCATGTGAGTGTGTGTGCGTGTGAGTGTGTGTGTGTGTGTGTGTGTGAATGTGTGTGTGTGTGTGTGTGCGAGTGTGTGTGTGTGTGTGTGTGTGAGTGTGTGTGTGTGTGTGAGGGTGTGAGTGTGTACGTGTGAGTGTGTGCGTGTGTGTGTGTGTGCGTGAGTGTGTGAGTATGTGTGTGTGTGTGTGTGTGTGTGTGTGCGTGAGTGTGTGAGTATGTGTGTGTGTGTGTGTGTGTGTGAGTGTGTGAGTATGTGTGTGTGTGTGTGTGTGAGTGTGTGAGTATGTGTGTGAGTGTGTGTGTGTGTGTGTGAGTGTGTATGTGTGAGTGTGTGCGTGTGCGTGTATGTGAGTGTGTACGTGTGAGTGTGTGTGTGTGCGCGTGTGTGTGTGTGTACGTGTGAGTGAGTGCGTGTGCGTGTATGTGAGGGGTAGGACAGTGCTGTTTGACTTCATCTGTCTCTGGCTCCCCCTGCAGGTTCGACCCGGCACAGCAGAAGTGGGACAGGCTGGCAGACATGCAGAGCCCTCGGGATTACTTTGCAGCAGTGTGTCTCAGGGGGAAGGTGTACGCACTGGGGGGAAACCGTGACGACAGCCACTACCTCGACTCTGTGGAGGTCTACACCCCAGAGGACAACACCTGGAGGTGCGTGGGCACGGTGGCTGGAAGCTGCTGTAAGCACCCTGAAACAGCCGCAAAATGTAGGCTCTCATTAACCTCAGAGTTTAATTTGGGGCCAAAAGGAAAGATTCCTTTGAAATCATAATTTTATTTCCATGGCATTCATAGATCATAAATCAGACACACTGCAAACATGTTTGACTTCAGTATGAACCTAAAAATGAACCTAAAAATTTAACCAAAATGTTCACACACATAAAGGAAAAAATAAATAAAATGACTTTTGTACAGGCATTTTACTAAAGGTGTGAAATGTGATTGTAAATTACAACCTCCTGGATTACAGATCACTGTTGAACCTTTTCTGTTGAATACAGCATTTTCATCACTGTTTAGTCATTTAACAGACACTCTTATTCAGAACAACTTTCAAACTCGCATGCAAGACAGTTATAGGCTGAGAGCAGAGACCAGACTCAGTCGTAAGAGTCTCAGTCTGATACTACAGGTCATTACATAACGTGGCACATACAGTGCTGCAGTAGGTGCCAGAGGTAGTTTGAGGACATCATAAATGTGTAGGAGGATGTAGCATGAATGTTTAGATTTCAGTTTTTAGTTGAACCAACATGCAGTTTTGAACATATGAGTTTTCAGTGGAAGATGATGAGTGATCTGGCAGTCTCTACTCTGCCCCCTGGTGGTGGAATGAACTCTGCACAGCAGTCAGTCACTAACCATCTTCCAGCACAGACTGAAAACTCAGCCTGCTGTCCGACTCTGTGGTCCAGCTCGGCCCCACACGAACCCTCACTCTGTGCGTTCAAACCTCCGCGCTAACCTGAAGCACTGAATCCTCAGACTCCCTCTGGCACCTGCTCTGACGCTTAACAAACGCAGTTTCTTCTGTGCTCTGCTGTGTGTCGCTCTCCACAGGAGCATCTGCCACCCACTGTAATGTAACGTGTAGTGAGATGCTCTCTTCTGTGTGGACGTCTGTCTTCTTCTCTCAGCCCCTTGCACTCTGTCTTTGAGCTGACCTGAGATCAGTTTTCCCCGCAGGTGTGTGCACCCGCTGGCCAGACCGGTGTGTGGGCATGCTGTGGCCGTGCTCAATGGGTGCATCTTCGTTTCGGGGGGGTGCGATTCGGGGCTGCGCTGTCTGGCCTCTCTGTGGCGGTACGACCCGGAGCAGGGGTGCACGGGCCTGGCCCCCATGAGGGCGGGGCGGGGCCGGGCGGGGCACGCCATGCAGGCCGTGGGGGGGGTGCTGTGTGTGGCGGGGGGGGTGCAGCCTGTGTGGGGGGGGTTCAGAGACCAGCTCCAGTGTGAGGCCTACGACCCCGCCCTGGACACGTGGACACCCCTCCCCTGCCTGCCCCGCCCACACCTGTGCCCCGCCTCCGCTCTGCTGGGGGAGGAGCTGTACCTGCTGGGCGGGTCCTCCGCTGACTCCGCCCGCGACACACCCTGGGTGCACCGCTACGACCCCCACGCCTGCTGCTGGCACAGGCTGGGTGCCATGCCACGCCCGTACTCAGACCTGGCGGCCTGCGCCCTGCAGCTCCCCGGAGGCTGCTTCTCCCAGTAGCACCTGCTGCTCTGTCTTCAGCGTGTGCTCCACGTACAGGTTTAATGGTTAACATTTGTGCCTGATATCATATCCTGAAATGAAAGCAATAAAGCAATAAAATAAACATTT
Organism: Megalops atlanticus; assembly: GCA_019176425.1. Classification (NCBI taxonomy): domain Eukaryota; kingdom Metazoa; phylum Chordata; class Actinopteri; order Elopiformes; family Megalopidae; genus Megalops; species Megalops atlanticus. Next base: position 31,753,157 of record CM032891.1, read on the forward strand.
TAAAGTCTTTTCTTAAAGCTGACCAAAGTTGCTTGTGGTATTGTCCTTCTGTGAGAGGCTGCAGGAGGGAAGGGTGAATCAGCAGTTTATCACTGTTTGCTTTATGACTCGTAGAGCTGATCAAAGTGTGGGCGGCAGAAAGCCTGGAATTCAGATAAATGTTTCGACTGAAACCTGCTGTCCGCGTGCTCACGCTGCCCCCACACGGTGCTGTACCTCACGCATAACCGTAGCTAAAACCGTGATGGTTACATACATTTACATTTACAATTAGGCCTATGGCACAGCTACAGCCGCCATCTAAGCAAATCCGCAAAGCTGTGGACAGAAGCTGTTTCTGATGTGAGGGGCGCTGCTGACTGCAGCTGAAGCTTTGCAACAAGTTTCAGTTTCTAGATACAGAAAAAGACAAATTAACTGCACTGAACAGAAATTCACCTCAAGCCTAGAGACAAGTTAGGTTTTATCCATCACATATTCTTCCCGAGGGCTAAGGAAGCTACCCATCGTTTCCTGAGAGTCGGGCGCAGACCGGCCCGGGTGCAGGAGGGGAGCAGCTGCAATGCGGCTGTGGGAATCTGCCGCGCAGGTGAGGTGATGTCCCGTCAGGTGGGAGCGCTCAGCACACAGGAAGCGGGCTGGGAACTGCCAAAGCAGAGGCAGCGCAAACCAACAGAAATGGATGTGAACAGACGTGGTTACAGGCGAAGAAAGAAAACACGAGGCTTATGTTCACATGTGTAAACGGAAAGAAAACATCACTGCCAAAATGTGCCGAACTCAGAGCCCAGCAGGCAGCCAGGAAACGTGTGCGGTTGAAGAAAGCCTGGACATCAGCATGTTTTCGGTAGGAATGTAACGTGTTGCATCGCAGAGCTGAAAAACTGCTCACGATATCAGCTCATTATTCTAATTATGATAGTAATCTCTACAGAATACACCCAAATGGCACACTTTTTGGTTTCAATTACATTGTATGAACAGCAGAGGGCGCAGTAAATAATTAAACTTGCTCAATCTTGATCAGACATAGGCTACTTTATTGTTTGCACTGGAAAGCACGGTGCGGGAATTTGCTTTTAAAAGCTGAGTTTTGTCATTTACTTTAGAAATCTTTATAACAATAGTTTCCATAATTTGCACTTCTTAAGAAAAACATTTTGGTACATTTTATACCTCAGGAATGAATGATGAAAGTTGCTCGGTCATAATTTGTTTCCTTTTTAATTTTGTACAGAATATCGTGACAGATTAAAACCATGAGCCCAGTATGCTGTATCACACTGAAGCATGAGCTGGGTGTATCCTTACACCCACTGCTGGGGACGGCTGAGGTTGAGATGACTGGAAAACTAAAAAAACGTTGAAGCTGTTATCACTGCAGAGATAAGTGACAGAGAAAATGGATTGAGAGTCTACAGATGAGCATAAATGACAGTCCAGCGCAACACTGGCACAGTGTGTTGTAATGTTTTTAAAAGTCTTCAGTTCACTTGGACCGAAAGAGAAACTGAACAAATATACCTGCAAGCTGCTTACTCATTCTGGCCAGCAGATGTCAGCTTTGGGTCAGACATGACTTACATGTAATTTCAAAGGTGAAAAACACAACGCTGAGTGCCAGACTGTGAAGGTGGATACCCCAGGGATGGATGAGTGTGAAACCCTGGGCATGGTGAAGACAGTGTCGTAATGAAAGACTCTGAGGGTTTATTTACCGGTTTACAATGCTTACCTTGACCTCATCACGTCGCCACTGACCCTACAACTCCACCTGTCAGGCACTGAGAAACAGAAAAAGATCTTTTGGCTCTCAAAGGCGAGATTATGGAGGAACTGCACAGAGCTGAACAAACGGGTGTGGCTGCAAAGCAAACAGAACCGACAGGCTGGGTGAACAGTGCCGTCACTGGTTAAACCAAGCAAAACCTGCATAATTATAGATCCACAAGACCTCAACAAAGCGATCAGACAGGAACACTACCCACTGCTCCCTGCTGAAGAGGCTGTACTCAGCATGCCAAAAAACCTTCTCTGCTCTTGACGCAAACCAAGGTTTGACAGTTGAAATTGGATGATGAAAGCTCGAAGCTCTGTACCCTCAGCAGGCCAATAGGAAGGTGCTGGCTCTTTGCTGTCTCATTGGCATCAGGACTGGTCCAGAGATCTGTGGCTCAGATGATCAAAGGCTTGATCTGTGTCATTAACGTTACTGATAACCTCGTGGTTAGAGAAGATGTCTGTGGTGCTGTCTGCAGAATAGCTGAGAACGGGAGCGGTCAGGGAGGCTGCGCACACTGGCAGGGAAGCGTTAGTCATTATTCACTGATGTGAAAAGATCCACCAGGACATATACGGCAGGAGGACACAGGCTGAGAGCATCTTCAGCATAGCACTACACAGAGGAGAGATCGCAGCTCAGAGGAGAGGTCGCAGCTCAGAGGAGAGGTCACAGCTCAGAGGAAAGGTCACAGCTCAGAGGAAAGGGCACAGCTCAGAGGAGAGATCGCAGCTCAGAGGAGAGGTCGCAGCTCAGAGGAGAGGTCACAGCTCAGAGGAGAGGTCGCAGCTCAGAGGAGAGGTCACAGCTCAGAGGAGAGGTCACAGCTCAGAGGAAAGGGCACAGCTCAGAGGAGAGATCGCAGCTCAGAGGAGAGGTCACAGCTGAGAGGAAAAGCAAGTTGTGTTTAGAAGGTCAACAGCCAAAGATCCACGTAGAAATGAATGGCTGGACTAGTGAGAAGAGTGCCGTTCCAAAAGGCATCCTGGATATTTAAACAGGAAACATGTTAAGCATCAGGACATATGTCCAAAGCTTCAAAGCTCCTCTTAAAAACCAGCTGATGTGAAACAATGTTAAACACTTCAAATTTATGAATCGCACCTGAGAATCGTCTAATGCAAAGAAAGAGCCAGAGCTATTCTCTATTGACCAGGAATGTCAGCTCAGATAGAAAGTATTGTGTCTCAGTGTGCCGTCTGTAATGTAACTGCTGCTACTCCAGGCTTGCAGAAGTCATCAAATTGAGTAAAACCACAGTGTTTGCCAGGCAAATTATAACAGATGTTTTGGTGGGTAACACTGGTCTGAAATTTGCATGCACTAGGTTCAGATATTTCACTGAAAGTTGGGAGTTTCTACATGTACATCCTGTCCTGGACATGCACAGTCAAGCAGAGAAGTGTGAGGTGGCTGTGGTGACCCATATGTTGCACTCCCACAGTGCTCGGCTTGAAGGCATGAGAGTGTCTGTGGTGCTGCTGGGATGCAGAATGAAGTCAGGCCTGCAGCCCCCCCCCCGGCCTCCTGAAGGGAAAATGCAGAGTCAGGGCAAGCTGAGAGACGGACAACTCAATCAGAAAAGCTACTACAACAGGCAGATGCAACAGCTATCAGACTTTCACTGACGTCACAGTCTTAAATAAGTCATGCTGTCCAGCCATTCCAGACCTGGAAACTTTGTTCATAAACTGCAAACCATTTTATTCAGAGCAGGAGTTTGCCTCCGTAATACTGGACAGTGTTTACATTCCACTGCAAGACTGCATGAGTGCGGCACAACGGCGATTAGCCAATCAGATAATCGGTGTGGAGCAAAAACACCCGGACTCTGTTCTTATTGCTATTCAAGAACTGCCGAAATACAGACAATACATTACGTGTCCAACCAGGGACAGCAACACACGGGACCACTGTTACAATATATTAAAGGATGCATATCGCTCTGTCCCATGCTCTGGGACTCTCTGATCACTGCCTGGTTCATTTTATCCCGGCCTACAGGCAGAAACTAAAATCTGCTAAACCTGTAGTGAACACAGGAAAAAATGGACCGGCGAGGCCAAGCACACTCTATAGGCCTGCTTAGACTGCACTAATTGCATCTTTGAACTAGTAGCCACTGATCTGGATGAGCTTACTGACACTGTGACATAGCCATAGCAGGCTGGATATAAAAAGTCTACACACCCTTATGAAATCGCAGGTTTTGAAATGTAAAGACAGAAATAACAACAATGTAAATGTCAGACTTTTTACATCTGTAATGTGATCTTCCAACAAACAAAAATCCAGAGAAAAAACAAATAGTTAATTATTAGGAACATTTTAAATAAAAAAAAACTACAACACCCTGATTGCATAAGTCTGCACACCCCACCCAACTAATACTTTGTGGAAGCATCTTTTGCATTTATTACAGCAGCAAGTCTTTGTGAATAAGTCTCTATTAACTTTGCACATCTATACTTTGCAATTTTTTCCCACTCTTCTTTGCAAAAACGTTCAAGTTCCTTCAAATTGTGAGGGAATCTCCTGTGTACAGCTCTCTTTAGGTCATTCCACAGGTTTTCGATGGGATTGAGGTCTGGGCTCTGACTGGGCCATTCCAAGACTTTGATTTTCCTTTTCTGAAGCCATGCCTTAGTCGACTTGGATGTGTGCTTTGGGTCATTGTCATGTTGGAATGTGAAATTCCTCTTCATCTTCAGCAGATTTTGTGCCAAAATATCTTGATATTTGGAGCTATTTATTATCCCATCTATCTTGAGCCCCTGACCCAGCTGAAGAGAAGCAGCCCCAAAGCATGATGCTACCACCACCATGCTTCAAAGTCGGTATGGTGTTCCTTGGATGATGAGCTTTATTGGCTTTGTGCCAAACATATCTTTTACAACTTAGGCCGAAAAGTTCAACCTTTGTCTCATCAGACCATAGCACATTCTCCCACATGGTTTGGGGTGACTGAATGAATCTTTTGGCATAATTTAGATGGGCCTGGATGTTATTTTTTGTAAGAAAGGGTTTCCGTCTTGCCACCCTACCCCATAGCCCAGACATGCAGAATACAAGAAATGGTGGTCACATGCAAGGAGTGACCGGTACCTGTCAGAAATTACCGTAGCTCCTTCAGTATTGCTGTTGGCTTCTTGGTAGCCTCCCTGATAAGTTTTCTCCTCGTCCTCTCATCAGCTTTGGAGGGTCGTCCTGATCTTTGCAATGTCTCTGTGGTGCCACATTTTCTCCACTTATTGATGATGGTTTTGACAGTGCTCCATGGTACATCCAGTGCCTTCGATATTCTTTTATATCCCTCTCCTGATTGGTACTTTTCAACAATTAGCTCTCGCCAGTCATCGGTCTCAACCGAGACGGTGATGAGTCTGCTTACCGACGGGAGGTTGAACAGCTGGCCCTCTGGTGCAGAGACAACAACTTAGAGCTGAACACGCTCAAGACAGTAGAGATGATGGGGACACCTTGACATTGTATGAAAGCAGGAGACATTGGAACCTGAGTCAAATTCATTGTATGTGTAAAAACATACTTAGGCAATAAAGTCTGATTCTGGCACTGAGAACTCCCCTTAAAACCAGGGTTTGGTGTGATAAATTGATGGTATGTATTACAGAATTGTAGCTATAAATGTATAAATTCAGGGTAATAATAAATAAACCATGCAGTGTGATAAACTGAGGGTTGAATTGCTAGAGGGAATTTTTACTTCTGTGTATATATTTATTAATCAATATTAGTAAGAAAATATAAGTATCATGGATAAATATATGTGAGTAAATCAGTCCGCTTCCCCTCCCGTGACTTCAGCCGCTTATCTAATTTCATACGTGGTGGTTTTGGGAAACTCTGTGTGGTAACTGTGTTCGGGATGGTGCTGTTGTGTAACACGTGACGTTATTTGCGTAACGTAATGATGGCGGCGTTGCGTTGCGTGTGCTGTGAGGAGGGCGTGCGTGTAACCTCAGCGCTGTGTTTGATGTGCCGGTTTGGCCGGGTGTGTCTGTTTGTACAACATCTCACAATATTTAATCAGATGTATTTTTTTCCAGCACTGTGGAAGTTGCTCTGAATCTCTTCAGCTAAATGACATCATTAGCTTACATTACATTACATTTACAAAATGAAAATGTCATAAAATGAAAATGAAAATGTCATGCCCCCTCAGAAAGAAGGAACTATCAGTTTTATAATGACGTCTATGACTCTGCCTTTACGATTCGATTGCTGAAGAGACTGTAATCGTCCTGGATGTGCGAGGGTCCTGGAGGACACTTCCTGTCTTGCAGCACAGTGCCAGGAAGGCGCTGTAAACAGAGACAGGGCTGGGTTGTGTTACCGGTAACTGTGAGATGAATCAGCGGGTGGAGAGATTGCATGAATGACTGTTACAGTGGGTAACTTTCCTGTGCCTGCAGCAGGGACACAGGCTCAGAAGCTGCCCTGTTGAGAAACACAGATTATGGTGACACTTCCTGCCCGTGCTCTGAGGACACGCTCGACGGCTGCTTACTGCTCGGCTTTGGCTTTGTGCGCACTTACGCATCTGGAGGAAGACAGGAGGAACTGTGTGGAAATGTTCCCTCCCAAACGCAGGTCTTACCCAACACTTCACCAGCTGGCTCAGTAGCAGCTGGCTGAGCTTTGGCCTGAAGCACATCAGGTTGGCACCTGTGAAAACCAGCATTGCCTGTAAGCTGCATTCAGTGCACTTTATTTGAGTGAGAATACCTGAGACTGCAGGAGGTTTCTGCAGGAGTGGTGCTTTGCTCTGCTGCATGACCTGACATGAATGCACCTGTGTCCTGATTCTCAAACATTTCTCCTCCTGTCAGAATGCATTCTCTCACCTGTTCAGCACAGCTCAGCACAGCTCAGCACAGTTCAGCACAGTTCAGCACAGCTCAGCACAGTTCATTAGAAGTGGCACTGGTGTTGAATGCTGCACCCCATGCACTCAGGCTTATTCTAATTTATCCAGTTTTAGCTCCACCTATGTGACATTCCTGCATTTATCTGCGTTTATCACACACACATCCTGCAGTGTGATGTAACAGAGGCGAATTCCATCACGCTAGCAGAGTGAACACTGAGATCAGTGTAGATGGAGCGGAAAAGGGCAAGCAGTGTGGTGCTGGCCGCTTTAGTAATGACCCTGTGCAACTATGCAATCATTTTTACTGAGGTGCGCCTTTCTGTGAAATGACAGATGGGATGATACTAAACTGACATGATTTCGAAACTTAGTGGTTTTGTTCGTTGCATTGGACAGTTGGTCTAAATGACAGGCTGTCGGTTACACAGATTTGTTTTACTGTACTGCTGACAGCACTTTGATGCCACACTTCCCAGAATGCATTTCAGAAACACTCAGCATCAGCCAGGAGTGGGAGGAGCTGGAAGAAAACCATCAGCTGGAAAACTGCTCCCACCTGATTGGCAGGATTTGGTTTCCACAGAGGCCTGTTGTTGGACAGGGGTTTAGTACAGGCCAAAGGGCTGCGCTCTGCTGCTGTCCTCAGCCGGAAAAACAGCAGCTTCTGGAGACAGGACTGCTGCACACCCGACAGCACACCATCAGCGCTAGGAATTCAGCAGCACTCCTGTGGGAACTGGAAGGATGTGCATCACTGCTGTTTCTTCAGGTTTGTTCCTGACAGATGAATTTTGCTCTCATTCCTTCTCCCCGCCTCCCTCTCCTCATGAATCTGGCATTTCCAGGCATCTTTATAAATGAATTTGTAATAAAGATGAAGTGGAGCTGGACTGTCTGCTTGTGGGTGTGTGGATTTCCAGCTCCTGAGTCACAGTGTCCTGTTGTATGACCCTGCTTCAGTCTCCCCAAACAAACACTTAAGTCATACTAGAATTTCAGCAATTCACTTTATTGAAAGTGGAAACATGAATTATGTATTATCACAGTTGTGTACAGCAAAAATATTTAAATACATACAAAACCCTGATTAAAACTTGCAAATGTTTACATATTTCTTATTCTTAAAACACAAAATGAGTAACATCCCTAATATGAATTGCCAACTTAATTATCTAACTTCTCTAGAGATGATGAACATATAAATGTATTACACAATCATAAGCCATGTTAAACACTCTTACAAATACAACGGCTGCTGGCCACCATCAGCCCTCACTGGGAGAACTGAAAGTGGTGCTACATGGTTGAACAGAGTAATATTTGCCAGCTGTATTCGTTTAATCTGTCTCTGTGTATGTGGTATTCAGCAGAACAGCTATATACACACCCCAGCAGGGTTAGGAAGGCTCCCCCAGCTTGAGCTGCACGCTCTTCAGGCAGGTGATTATTTGAGCCATTCAGGGGGAGCTGATACTGTCCCGGGCTCACTGTCTCCACGTGACATCAGCAGGGGACAGGAAGTGGGAAGCAGCTGACACATCACCAATCAATGACCAATCAGGTCCTCAGGCCAAGGGTGCCGTGGTGAGCGTCTTGAGCTCCGCCCCCTGGGCGGGCCACTGGCTGTGGGCGTCGGTGTCGTCTCGGGCGGAGCGCAGCCCCAGCCGCAGCGACAGCTTGTGGAGGGTGGAGGTTTCGGTGGTGGAGGCGCTGCGGCTGCTCCGGGCGCTCCTGCAGCTGCCCGACTCCGAGTTGGTCCCCTCAAACAGCTTGGCCATGAAGCCCAGGCCCGCCTGTCGGATGTGGGAGCTGCCTGCAAACACGTACAGGATGGGGTTCACGCTGCTGCTGAAGAAGGCAAAGGCCGTCACGTTGGGCCGGGCCAAGATGGCCGCCTCCTTCAGCGAGGACAGATCACACAGCAGGCCCATCACCTGTAAGGATGTGAGGAGGAAAGTTTATAGGAGACACAGATGCAGACTTATGGCCAGCAATACAAGTTTAACATGGATGAACTGAGTAAGCTGTGCTTTTGCCCCATGACACTGAAATGCAGCACAATTCCTGTCCCACATGCAGTGCATCTGAAGAAGGCAAGAATTCTGACATTCCAAAAAGACCCAGATCTCAGGGAGCTGAATTCTGATTATACTTTCAGCCAGTGCTCACACAATACAGATCTCAGGCTGAAGCACATGTGATTTGGTAGTTCCTGTAGGGTGTTGATGGGGGGGGCAGTACCTGCAGGATGTTGATGATGTGGTAGGGCAGCCAGAAGAGAGTGAAGGCTCCGATGATGAGCAGGATGAGTCGGCTCCCCTGGCCCTTGCGCTGGAACATGGCACTGCGCAGCCGGCAGATGATGGAACAGTAGCAGACGACGATGAGCAGGAAGGGCAGCAGGAAGCCGAGCAGCGTCTCCATCAGGTACTGAAACACCTGGTGCCTCACGCTGTTCCAGTGATACGGCATGCACACGTACACTGATATGTTCTTAGCCAGGTACGGCTGCAGGTTACTGCAGGGGAGAGAGAGAGAAAGAGAGATGCTTACCCACAAAGTGCAGGACTTTACATGCATTCATAAAGGTGGATATTTTACTGAGGCCTGGCCCTGCACTAAGGGTACAGCAGCAGTGCCTGCCAGACTCTCAGTTACTGGCCCCATTCCTCACCATTACACTGAAAACACAAACACACACACACACTGACATGCTCTCTCATTCACATTCTCTCTCTCTCTCTCTCTCTCTCCCTCTCTCTCTCCCTCTCTCTCTCTCTCTCTGACCTGCGGTAGAAGGGCATCGGCAGGGCCAGCAGGAAGGCGAGGCTCCACAGGGCGAGCAGGACACCCCACAGGGCGTGTTTGGTGCGCAGTCTCTGGGACAGGAAGGGCCGCGACACAGCCAGCCAGCGGTCCACGCTCATCAGGCAGATCAGGTAGATGGAGGCGTACATGTTGACGCAGCACAGGTAGTGCACCGTCTTACAGAGCGCGGCGCCGAACTCCCAGCCCCGCCCCCCCGCCAGGAAGCGCAGGAAGAGTGGGGCGCTGAGCAGCACCAGGGCGTCGGCCACCGCCAGGTTGAGCACCAGCAGGCAGGTGACGGAGCGTCGGGTCACGCGGCACAGCACCGTCCACACCACAAACAGGTTACCCGGGAAACCCAGCAGCAGGGCTAGGGACAGGATGGCAATCCCGATCTGGTGGGAGAGGGGGAGGGGGCGGGGTGCGGGCGGGGCCGAGGAGTGGGGCAGGCCGGGGGCGGAGGCGTTGGACAGGAGGGGGTTTGCATCCGAAAGGCTGGCCATGAGTGCTGCTCTGTGCTCCGGAGTCTGCAGGAGTGCGCTGTAAGGAGAGTTAGCCAAACACATTCATCACTGATGGGACACAAAGAGCAACGGAAAGGGCGCTGTGAGGCACTGAACACAGCACAGTCAAAGAAAAGCCTGGCCAATCACAGCAGCCAACGCCTGCAGACCCAACACACCCTGGCCAATCACAGCAGCCAACACCTGCATACCCAACACAGTTTGACCAATGAGAGTGGCTGACGCAGACAGACCTGGCTGTGTTGGGTGGACAGGCTTTGCTCTCACAGACAGACGGAGCTGCACCTCCTGACTGCAGCTGCTTCAACATTCACACGAGACACTTAAAGTTTGCCTTTTATAATGCAGTATCACGTTTATCGGTGCAGACTGTGGGGCTGTCAGCGGAGGAAGTGGGTTCACTGCAGCAGAACAGCAGACTGACTGAAATAACATAATTTATTCAGCGTTCTCTCACACACACACTCTCTCTCACACACACACACAAACACACGTGCACACATTCACACACACACAAACACACACTCTCTCTCACACACACACACACACACACAAACACACGTGCACACATTCACACACACACTCTCACACACACACACACACAAACACAAACACACACACAAACACAAAAAATAAATACACACGCAATAATGAAAATGACATTATTGTCATTGAGGAATTTGCATTGGTTTCAGTTTTTACATGTATGTATGTCTGTGTGTGTGTGTGTGTGTGCGTGTGTGTGTGTGTGCGTGTGTGTGTGTGTTGTCAGTATGTCTTTGTGTGTGGTGAAAAGCTGTATATATGTATATTTCTGAATTGTAACACGTGGGTGGAATAAATTATCTTCATATCGAAGACATCTAATAGCTTTCAATAACAGCAAATTTCTGTTTGTCACTTTGATGTTAGGAAGTGGATTCTCACACCTGGCTTTCGTGAGTTTGAGAGCATGCAGACGAGCTGAAACAGGAAGCATGGAGGCTGATTTAGCTTGGGTTTGAAGTGCGAAATGGGAGAGGAAGGCACAGTTTTATCTAGCTGATCCTGGATCAGTGTATAGGGATAAACTGCACCTCTTTCTTTTCATGGCTGTGTCATTACTTTAGAGCTTTTATTTTTTCTTTCTGCTGATAGTTATTGTTTGTCATAAACAATAAACACACTCACACACACACAAACACACACCTACACACACACACACACACACACACACACACACACGTGCGCACACACACACACACACACACACACACACACACACACACACACACACACACACACACACGTACACACACATTTGAGGGGTGTAACCTCATAGGATGTATACAGTGTACAGGCTGCATATTGGTTCATATGTTCCACATCATAGACGTGATGACTGTTTGCTTGTTTTCTGCAGGGCAGTGAAACCTGCCAGTCTTGCAGGTGCTGTATTAGCCCATCCAGTGCAGAAAGGCGTTGATTGCAGTCACACTCCCACCCCCACGGCAGAATCCAACCAAAATCTGTTACACCATCATTATACACATGATCTTCACAAAGCACTGAACACAGAACATATTTCAGAGGGAATCTGCAAGTCCAGGCCAAATGGGGAAAACTGGAAGATTATTCACTGACCCCAGGAAAAGGCGACAGATTCCTGGAACAGGAAACAGCAAACAGTGGAACAGAAGGCTGGAATGGCTAAGAACCAGCCTATCACTTTACTGTGAGGTCACTGCTCTGTTTGAGTCTCACACGCGGTGGTGCTGTAACAGTGATCAGAGAGACTGACCCCAGGACAGTCTCATGTGTGCTAGTGGTATATCAGTGATCAAAGAGACTGACCCCAGTCACACACCACAGATGCAAAACTCACACACACCAATTCAGCTGATCGTCACTGAACTAACTCCCTACCATGTAGCTGGTGTCTGAAACAGACTCACCTGGAATGGTGTGTCACTGTGTTCAGTCCTCAGGTGTGTTTGGCTTGTCCGCGGGGAGTCCCAGTGTGCGTGTCCGTCAGTGCGTTCTGCTCTCTGTCCCTGACACTGTTCTGCGCAAATCTCCTTCCCTCTCTTTGTTCTCTCTTTCTCTCTCTTCTTTCCTGTCTGAGAGGGGAAGGTTGTTGCCACAGACAGGAAACAGTTCACCACATCCAACTGTGTTGCAACCATGGTGTCAAACCACTGTCTTACTCACACACACACCACACACACACACACACACACACACACACACACACACACACACACACAGTGTATTCAGTTGTGTGGTGGTGCTCTAATAATGTTTGACTCAGATGTTTGCTTTGTTTTGCAAACTGGATTCAGGTTCTCCACCACCACTGCCATTCTGACAGCATGTTTCCAAACCGCTGCTGCGCTGGACAGACTGAGCTGGGATCAAACTAGCTGCCATGGCTGGTAAGGTACTGATGAGGATTTTAGTATTTATAGCAACAGATGGAAGCAGCTCTGGAGGAGAGCGTCTGCTAAATGCATGGAATGGAATGGAATGGAATGGAATGGATTAGAATGGAACGGAATGGAATGGAATGGAATGGAATGTGATGTAATATAATGCCAGAGCCTTTCTGTCTGTTTCAGACTCTGACCATTTTCTTACAACGACTGAAATTTTTTCACTCGTCCTCAGACACGGCTGGGACATTCTGGAACAGCAGCGTGTCATGCGTGTTGGAAAATGGAATGCAGACGGTGCTCGATGCATCTGGCCTTTGCCTGACGTCTCTCCTGAAGCTGTTCACTTACATCAGGCTTCATGGCTAACCCCCTTCTGACGGAATCAAACCCATATCTGAAAAATCTTTATTACAATCATTTTCACACGTGTCTCAATACCATGTCCACTTTTTCAAAACACTTAACACATCCACCATATCAGTAGACTATTTGAACTAAACTGTGTATACTTTTGCATTGCTTTGATACAAAATGCATTCAATCACCACTTCTTCCGAAATTCATGAATACCTCTCTCAGTCAATGTTCACCTCCAGCAAAATTCTGTACAACTACAGCAAATTTTGCAGACATTAAGATACTCTGTTCAAAACAGTTAACTTTCAGTTCAAAACCTAATGAAATTTAGATCACTGTAGATGGAAATATGCTGCATTTTGACAGACAAATGAAACTATATGCTTGAAATAAGACAGATTGTTCTGATTTTAGCAGAAAGTTTATTCAGTTTTTTGTTTGCAGCCTTGTTTCCACTTTTGTAAGTGGTCATATTTGCGTTGAAATTTGCATGTAGACAAAATATAGATGTAGTTGTCGCTGAAGAGATTTTTCCACTATTACTGCTGTATATGTAAGTCATGGGCTATCAGTGAGACAAAGTGACCCAAGAATGCAACTACAGTAAATTTACCACACTCAATAGTGGTATCTAAAGTATTGTGACAGGCAAAACAACAGATCAAAAAGTTTGTTCTTGGTGTCATGATAGCTGCTTGGCTTCAAATATTTATGGGGCGTGGGGGATTGTAGGGGTGGATAAGATATGCTAAAGATTTTTTTCTAAAGGTTGAAGGCAAGGGAGAATGTTGCAGTAAATGTGAAAATCATAAAAATTTCACCAAAAATACAGAGTACACCATCAATCAGCATTAGGGCTACAGCAGACTTCTAGTGGTAGTATCATGTGTTTTTGTTTCACTTACTGTACTAGAAATGAAAAGCATCTGCAGACTTTTTGTTGTACTATAGTATACCTCAGAAATTGTAGCATAGAGCTGCCATGAGGCATATTGCAGCATCTCAGATTTATTTATTACAATATGTACTGTAAACTTTACTTTTTTGCAACGTGGCACTAATCTATTCAAAAACAGAGGATACAGCAACACATTATTTATGCATTTTGCAATGCTTCAAGTTGTTTCTGTTTTTCAGTCCATTGTACTTTGAGTGACAAAGTAGTCTGCTGGGAGAGAGCATTTGCTATAGTTATGGCAGCACGAGTCACTTTTGGGTGAATTATGAAGTGTTTTGGTGGTTGTAGTGCATTTTGCACGAAAGATTAACTGATGTGCTCATATGCATGGTTTTTAAGCACACGGTGTTAAGAGTTTTGAAAAAGTGGCCATGGTATTGACCTAAGTGTGAAAACGGCTGTAAAAACTGTAAAAACCAGACTGATATCATATCTTTCCCAGCAAAAATATTGGAGGAAGCTATAACTGAACAGTTATAGCTGAACTGAACTGAACACAATCAGTGTGGAGATACAGAGAGATGGAGGGAATGTGGAGGAAGAGACTGAAAGAGAGAGTGAGAAAGGGCAAAGAAAGAGAAAGCAGCAGGGACTGAAACAGGTTAGACCAGACCAGCAGAAAGGTGGCGCTCTGGAACGATTTCAACATCGCTGACGAGACTGAGCTCGTCCCCTCTGCAGTTCCCTTTCCTACAGGCAGAGCAAGCTGGAGTAGAACACACACTCACACACACACACACACTCACATACATGCACATACATGCACAGACAGGTCCAGTCCTCACAACGACACTTCACAGTGGAGACATAAAAGTGCGGACTTCAAAACCAGGCTGACAAGACTTGACAGCATAGATCTGACTACTGAAACCTCACAGCCTGAGCTACGGGAAAGGGACTTCAGAGCCACTGCTGGCTGTGTGGGTGAGTTTCCTGCATTTCTGTTGTTCAGACGGAGGCGTGGGAAGGATGGGGTAGCAGAAACGCAGCTGTCATTGACACGCTGATGAGCAGTGATGCACAGAGTCAGTCTTATTCTTATTCTCATTCTTATTAGATTAGAGCTTTGAAAAACAGCATATATCATGTACACAATGCTATTCATGCGACTGTAAAGGAGCAGCAATGAAGCTTCAGCAGCAGAAAGTACATCAGCCAGAGCGATTTTAACAGAATGCATGATCTGAGGCAGAGATCTCCTCTCCTCACATTTACATAGAGAAAAAACACAAAACTAAAGTAATTTCCCCCCAATAGACACATCATATAAACAGCAAATCATGGCTATCTTTTTTGATAGATGACATCATTCAGCTAAGGTGCAAGGAACCTAATCTACATCAGATATGCACACAGGTTGCCAGTTTTATCAGCAGGAAGCTGCAGGGTTGTGATAATCAGCGTTTGAGGGTTATTTCCTTTGTAAAGCAAAGTATGTGCTGAACTGTAATTGTAAAGTTGTGGCAAATTACTTTACTCTGGTGACATGTGGTCTTGCTGGCATCCAGGGGGGGCCCCTGTGGCAAAAGAAGGAGGGAAGAGGGAGCTGCTGAGCAGCAGAGCCTGGAACAGCTCTACAGCCTCATATTGTAGCCACAACAAGCTGACAAGCCGGAACGTCTGCAGCAGTACAGCAGCATAACTAAGGAAGGAGCGTGTCTGAAAGTGTTCACTACAGAAAGGGCTTTACCTCAGGGTATGAGTGTTCACTACAGAAAGGGCTTTACCTCAGGGTATGAGTGTTCACTACAGAAAGGGCTTTACCTCAGGGTATGAGTGTTCACTGCATATAGGAGGGGTTTAACTAGGAGATTCAGGTGCTGAACATGAATGAAAAAAACTTCAGTCCTTCCAGCAGGTTAACACAGGCACCTGAAGTGTGAAAACTCCCACCCTGACTGTGCAAGCGGAGTGTATTGCCGGCAGAGCAAATGAGCTTCAACTGAAGAGACAGATCCAGCTGAAAAGAGTGCACCTGGTGCCATAAACGTGCCATGAACATGCCCGCAGTGTGTTAATAGTAATCTTGGAGGTTAAATACATCTAGAAACAAACCTTCATCGGCCCTCTTTCCTCTCTGTCTTCTTTGGTCTCGCTGCAGAATGGAGCTCACAGCAGGAGCGGAAACCACGGCGACAAACAGCAGCTCTGTGCTGCCCGCTCCCCCGCCCGCGGTTGGCATCACCCTGCTGGTTGTGGCGCTGCTGCTTGGCCTCCCCGGGAACCTGTTTGTGGTTTGGACCATCCTGTTCAAGCTGCGCAAACGCTCGGTCACCTCCCTCCTGATCCTGCAGCTGGCAGCGGCCGACACCCTGGTGCTGCTGACCGCACCCTTCTTCCTGCGGACGCTGGTGATGGGCGGGGCCTGGGAGTTTGGGGAGAGGATGTGCCAGCTGCTGCACTACTGGTGCGGGGTCAACATGTACACCAGCGTGTACGTGGTGAGCCTGATGAGCGCGGACCGGCTGCTGGGGGTGTCCCGGCCCCTGCTCACGCAGCGTGTGCGCACCAAGTCGCACCTGTGGCCCGCGGTGACGGCCGTGTGGGTGCTGGCGCTGCTGCTGTCCGTTCCCGTGCCCCTGTACCACCGCATGCACAACCACACCTGCACGGAGCACCACCCCAGCAGCGGCCACCAGGTGTTCCAGTACTGCCTGGAGACGGTGGCGGCCTTCCTGCTGCCCTTCAGCGTGCTGGCCTGGTCGTACTGCTGCATCGCACGGCGCCTGGCTGAGGGCCGGGCGAGGTGGCGCCAACGCGCTCGCGGCCGGACCAACCGCCTCATCGTGCTGATCGTCACCACCTTCCTGCTGCTGTGGGCGCCGTACCACCTGCTGAACATGCTGCAGGTGGGGGCCATCCTGGGGGGGTCCCAGCCGCTGCAGCAGCAGTGCCGGCGAGCCCGGCCCGTCCTCATTGCCCTCGCTTTCCTCAGCAGCTCCATCAACCCTTTACTGTACGCCTGCGCCGGCTCCACCTTCACCCGCTCCGCCTGCCTGCACTGCCTCACCCGCCTGCTGGAAGCTCCCTCCTCCGGCGCCAGCAGGAGGGAGAAGAGCCAGCAGCCGGGGGAGGAGGCGCAGTCCATGAAGATGGGCCAGCGAGAGAGGGGGGAGGTGGGAGGAGCAGGCCGAGCGGAGGAAGAGGAGAACCACTCCTAGTGTTTGCCAGGCTGATGTCACAGGCTTACTATGTACACACTTTCAGTTTTTTGTGGTTTTTAAAATTGCAGCTATATTATTTTATATTTATTTGAATTTAATGTTATGAGATGTGGAAAGGAAAGAAAAACACCTCAGGTGTTTGTACATATACGTGTATGTGTGAGCACATATGTGTGTTTGAGGGTATGTGTGTGTGACCGTGTATGTGTGTGAGGGAAAGCAGAGCAGAAAGCCCCTCTGGTGGACAGAGAGGGAACTACAAGAAACTATGATTGTAATTATCTGATTTTTACATGCAGTTTATAGTGTTCCTGAAGCGCAATCTGTGTATTGCAAAAAAAAATCTCCAAAATATAGAAAAGGTTACATAAAAATGAGCAGGAGAATCTTCATAGCGCAGTATCCCTTTTTAAGAGCTGAATTCATGAGTCTTCATAGTGAAACTCTTCTTGCTGCTTTAGTGTCTGAATAGTAAATAAGTTAGGATGGTAAGGATGTGGCTTTTGGAACAGGACTCTTGTTTTATTTGATGGAAATAAGAAAATAACATTTACTGAAACACATATTATACTCCAGGTCCACCATGCGCCCCCCCCCGGGGCTCGTATGAGCGGGCAGTTTCCAGCTTTCTGATTGGCTCTGACGAATCGCATCCTCTTTCACGCTGACAAGTACTGAGGACAGAAACTTGAACTGACCACACTCACAAACAGTAATAGTAAAATAAAATAATTCTAAAACTTTTATTTTCATACCTGAACAAACATGTCGAAATATGTAAGAATGTATCTGCTCAAAAACAAGCATGAAATAACAAAAAATTCAGAATTAGCAATTCTTCACTGCTATATCGAAATGTATTCACAGACAAATCAAAATCTTCCCCATCTTTAAAAATTGTACAACTGTACAACCCCAGGACTGTGAGTTTGCATAGCTGCTCAGATCAGTCCAAAAGAACAGGTGTGCAGGCCAACGTTATCTTCCGTTTCTCACTGCAGTGCCATCAGTGATGGGCGTGACCGCAGCGATGGGCGTGGCTTCAGTGACAGGCATGGCAGCAGTGATGGGCGTGGCTGCAGTGATGGGTGTGACCGTGGTGATTGGCGTGGTCATGGCGATGGGTGTGGTGTTGGGGGTTGGGCTCAGGGCAGCACTTGCTGAGGAATCTGTTTCTCTCTCTCTGAGTCCCAGCCCCACCCTCTCCCGGCTGCTCTTCCGGGTCTTCCTGGTGCCCGAGTCCAGCGCCATGCCCTCGAACAGTCGCGCCATGAAGGCCAGGCCGTTGCGGCGGATGTAGGCCTTCCCGGCAAAGGTGTAGAGCACGGGGTTCACACAGCTGCTGATGAAGGCCAGCGCCGAGGTGGCCGCACGACTCCTCGTCCAGATGAGACCCAGTCTGCAGATGGAGATAGAGTCATTACCAGTCTTCATAAAGATTGGAATTAGTGTTGGGGTTAGGGTTAGGGTTAGGGTATGGAGGGGAGGCTCAGAGACTCTGCAGGTAGCTGCCAGTGCCCTGCTCATGCCAGTTACTGCAGCACACGTGGATGTGTTTGCTTCCTTTATTCCTGTGACACGGTACTCAGTTTGAGCTCGTGTCTGGTGCACAAGGTATACATACCTTTTTCTTGTGACTGAGTCAACTGGAAGGAACTGCTCTGCAACCTGGACACAGAGAGAGACTTTAACACCTTCTCTACACACCTGCTACCTGCCCCACTGCAGACTCCTTCAATGAAATATTGGATCTGATCAACTGATTATTTCCCTCTCAAGTAGCTATGAGTTATTATTTATTAATGACTGTTGTAATGACCTAAGAATGAATATTAACCATTAACATAATGTTAATCAGCTCTCACTGATGTTGCCTCTACTGGAGCAGTAGCCTGCATTCAGTCCAGTCTGTCTCACTGTCTGTCTGTGAACACGATATGTGAAAATGTTCCATATAAACCTGACGGTGAAGTAAGTGCACTTGGCACAGTGAAGATTACATTTTCTGGTGGATACCAGCAGTGATGGGAGGTTTTGTTACCTTGTATTCTATTGTTTCACCACTAGGTGTCTCTGTAGCCAGGTACACCCTGCGTTATTATTGTGTGGAATGCAGTTTGTTCTTTAGCACTTTAGCCATAGCTGTGTGACACGTCTTTCAGAGCACACAGATCAGCTGACGAGAGGGAGCGTTTGCATTCTGTAATAAACTGGGATGCGGCTTTGCAGCGTCAGCATAAAATTCTGTTGAAAGTTACTGTTGCTATTTTTTGTTGTTCAAACGTGCAATAAATGGAAAATAGATTTGAGCAGTCTTCCAAGCAAGAACTGAGATTTGTGAGAAAACACTAGCAAAGCCCAACCCTAATTCTGGTTCCTTGCTTTTCTGAGCAATTATGAGGATTCTGTGTGTGTGAAGGTAATCACTGAAATAAAACTGCATTATTTCTGCATGATGCTCTCATACCTGACAAAGATGTTAATGGCTCATACGTGCAGAATGCCGAAACACACACACACACACACACACACACACACACACACACACACACACACACACACACACCTGCACCATGTTGATGATGTGGTAGGGCAGCCAGAAGAGGCCAAAGGTGACAACAATGGCCAGGATGAGCTTCTCACTGCGGATAGGGCGGCGGAACCTGGTCTGTCGCAGGCGGCGCAGGATGCACACGTAGCTGCTGACGATCACGCCGTACGGAAGCACAAAGCCCATCACCGTCTCAAAGGTGTACTGGAAGATCACCTGCACACAGGGAGCGACAGGTAGGTACCATACAGGTAACCAACTACAATACAAGTAATGTCAGCTGCAATACAGGTAACATCAGCTACCATACAGGTAATGTCATCTTCCATACAAGTAACCAGCTATAATACAGGTTACGGTTAGGGTTAGAGGTAGGGTTAGGGTTAGGGTTAGAGGTAGGGTTAGGGTTGGGGTTAGAGGTAGGGTTAGGGGTAGAGGTGTGGTTAAGGCAATTGAAGGTAATATGGGTGTTACCAATCTCCTGGTAGGGGTGGAAAAGTAAGAGGAGATGCCTACTAAAGCCCCAGAAAGCCTCCCTTCCCTTTCCCACTCCTCCTGCTGTTACTCACATATTGGGCTTTGCTGTGCCGGGCCTCGCACACAATGCGGGAGTCGCTCCCGTTGCTGGCCTTCCTCTCCTGTCTGAACAGCAGGGCGGGGACAGACATGACCAACACCAGCAGCCACAGTGCCACGAGCAGACGCAGTACTGTCCTCCAGCCAGCGAGGGCGCTGACGTGCCGAGGCCGGACCATCACCACCAGCCTGTGCAGGCTCATGAGCATGATGAGCAGGATGGAGGCGTACATGTTGGCCAGGCACAGGTAGAACAGCAGTTTGCACATGCCATTCCCGAACACCCAGCTCCGCTTGGCCAGGTACACCACGAAGAAGACGGTGAGGGTCATCAGGAAGCCGTCGGCACACGCCAGGTTGAGGATGAGGAGGGTGGTGACGGAGCGCCGGCGGGCGCGAGCCAGGATGCTCCAGACGACGAAGAGGTTCCCCGGGACGCCCAGGAGGAAGACGAGGCTGAGGATGAGCGCTCCCACCGCGGTGGAGGCGGGGTTACTCATTATCCCCTCACCCTCACTGGAGTTCCGCAGCACGGCAGGGGCAGAGGCGAACGACGAGGGGAATGACTGATTCTGCAGCATTGCAGTGAGCTGAAGGAGAAAGAGACAGAGAGAGAAATTTCACATGAGACTAGAAATACAGAGCAGAATTAACTACAAATCAGTCAACCACAAAATCTGACCACAACGCAGAACACCAGGCAAGAAGCAATTCCCCAAAACACTGAATATCTTTTTAGTGCATTTAAAAATAAATAAATAATAAAGAATAATACTGCTTTTCCTAACCTGGGTCATGGCAACACCAGCACTCCATCCTCTCTCTCATAATAAGTATTGACCTCTACTGCCCGTCCTTATACAAACTCATCAATGTCTATAAAACTTGAAAGGAAATCCAAGGCGCATGCGGACTGGAATCTGCGTTGGGAAACTGCCAGGGTACCATCTCACCGCTGACCCTCCTGGACTCTGTGGAAGGTACCCTGCTCTGAGTCAGGCCTTTCCGGTGCCAGTGGAACATGCCGAGGATGCTCCTGCAGGCGGAGGCCTTCACTCCTACACCATTTTTCCACACACTACGCACCACACACTACGCACCACACACTACACACGACACACTACGCACCACACACGACACACTACGCACCACACACTACGCACCACACACTACACACGACACACTACGCACCACACACGACACACTACGCACCACACACTATGCAGCTCACAAGTTTAACCTGCTTGCAGGTTCAGTTGGCAGCGGTGATCCTACAGGTGTTCATTGGCAGTGGAATCTTTGTTCCTCTGATGTTTCTGGAATTCTGGTGTTCAATATCAGAACATGGCAATATATGAGCGCAGCATAATACTGTAGCGTAGTACACACAGGAGAGGGTGACATAATTCCTCAGGTGTGCAGGCAGTAGCGATGGTCACATGGCTGTCTTTAAGCAGTGTGCTGGTATGTATCGGCTGTCTCACACAGGCTAGCCCCAGACTGCAGGGTTTTATCATCATCTTTCACACCAAAGCCTTTATTGAACTAGAAAATTTGCCATCTGATGAGGATAATTAGGTACCAAGCTGGGTATTTAGCCAGCTAACATATTCATCAGGTAACTAACTGTTTTCTCAAGACTTGATGTTACACATGGCAGAAAAGAGAAGCTAGAAAGTGAAATGCTTGAGTGAGAAGATTTCTGTCTACAGGGCTTCATTGGATCCAGACTCATCCAGCTTCATAATGTGTGAGGACAGTTTGAGCACAAGCCCCCGCGCACCCCCCGCTGAATGAACGCATGCGACTGATTGGTCAGCACTGCCGCTCTCCCTTGGACCGACTCCCTCCAGCTGTAACGGATCAGAACTGATCATTCTGATGCAAAGCTGTGGCAAAGTGGCATGGCCTACTGGCAGAACCACAGAGAGAGAAAAACTGCCCTTTTACACTTATAGACAGATACACTAAAAACTGGCTAAATAAAATAACATCATAAAAATACTCTATTGCCCTACACATTTGGATTCAATTGGAAAACTACCCAAAGATGAAAACACCAAAAGAAAGATAAATCTTAACGAAATTAAGACAGAAGAAGAAAATGTATTAAAAATCCCTGTGTTTATGGAAAGAGGCTGTGCAGTGATCATGACCAAGATGCACTTCCTGTTTCCTGAAATATACACAAGAGCTCTCAGACACGATCCCGGTCTGTACTGGTCCCTCAGTGGTGGAATGAACTCCCCACGGGGGTCAGGACAGCAGAATCACTGACCATCTTCCAACACAGCCTGAAGACCCACCTCTTCAGACTACACCTCGGTCCCACTTCAATCCCCACTCCCTAACACCTGCTACTTGTATTACTTGCTGCTTATTTAACTTGTAGTATTACCATTACAGCACAAGTGCAATACCCCCATAATAGAGTGCAATACCCAGATTATATAGTGCGATACCCAGATTATAGAGTGTGATACCCCCATTATATAGTGCGATACCCTGATTGTAGAGTGTGATACCCCCATTATAGAGTGTGATACACCCATTAGTTTTGATCTTTTGTTGATTTAAGTTGTTAATTTGTCGATTTGTCACACCTGTGCTTAGATTTAGCCAGCTGTGAGTCCTTATTGCTTTGAACTAGGTAATTAGCACTCGCAGGTATTTAACTCTAGTCAACCCTCAACCCCCAACCCTCGTCGCCAATCCGCTCACCAGTTGCATTTCCTGTACTGCGAAAAGATCTCTGCATGCCTGGCCGACATCTCCAGATGGATGGCCTCCAACCACCTCAAGCTTAACCTGGACAAGACGGATCTGCTGTTCATCCCGGCCAGGACCTCTCCTCTTCAAGAGCTCTCGGTTACTGTCGATGGCACCACAGTAACTTCCTCCACTTCTGTGAAGAGCCTGGGTGTCACCCTCGACAACAGGCTGGACTTCACTGACTACATCTCCCAGACGGCACGCTCCTGTCGATTCCTCCTCTACAACATCAGGAGGATTCGCCCTTTTCTGACCACCTACTCCACCCAGCTGCTCGTCCAGGCCACCGTGCTCTCCCGCTTGGACTACTGTAACGCCCTCCTCGCAGGCCTCCCAGCCTGCACCATTCAGCCGCTGCAGCTCATCCAAAATGCAGCTGCTAGGCTGATCTACAATCTCCCCAATCGCAGCCAGGATCCGCTTCAAGACCTTGACTCTCACCTTTTCTGCTGCAAGAAAGACTGCCCCGACCTACCTCCAGGTCCTCATCCTACCCTACGCACTCGCTCATCAACTTCGCTCTGCTACATCCGGACGCCTCACTCCACCCACCAACAGAACGAAAGGCCCACGCTGCTCACAACGACGCTTTTCCATCATCGCCCCCCAGTGGTGGAATGAACTCCCCACCCTCCTGAGAACAACTCCTTTACCCCAACCCTTCAGACGTGCGCTGAAGACACACCTCTTCAGACTCTACCTGGACTAATACCTCTGCTACTTTGACCCTGTAACTTTGACGTTGTAAATCTGACTCCTGTCTTGTGCTTGTTGCTCACTTACCTAGGTAGTATAGCAGTACTTTATTGTTCCTGTAACTGTATTTGATATGCAATCCTAGTTCAGATTAGTTGGCTCGCGACACTGACCTTGCGCTCAGCTTCAGCAGTATTTGCATCGTATGACCTGTACACATCTTGCTCTTGTGCCTGTTGTTTGCCCACTATTTGCACTTTTGTACGTCGCTTTGGATAAAAGCGTCTGCCAAATGAATAAATGTAAATGTAAGTGTGCAATATAGCTTACAATGTGCAACAGATTGCAAGGTGCGGTGGTAACAGTGGTAACAGTAGGATATGTGCAACTGGAGTAAACAATGTGTAAACAATGAGTCCAAGTACTACATGAGGTAGTTAAGTCTGTGTTCCCTTTGGCCGTTTAAAAGTCTGATGGCTGAGGGGAAGAAAGAGTTCCTCAGTCTGGAGGTCCTGCATTTCACACTTCTGTGTCTCCGCCCAGAGGCTAGAAGTGTGAACAGTTCCATGTTGAGGGTGGGTGGGGTCCTTGAGAATGGAGGCAGCTCTTCTGTGGACTCTGCAGTGGTAGATGGCCTGCAGAGAGGGCAGAGGACTCCCGATGATCTTCTCAGCAGTCTTCACCACTCTCTGCACCATTGCAGTGGTGCTGCTGTACCACACGGTGATGCAGCTGGTCAAGATGCTCTCCACAGTGCAGCTGTAGAAGTTGCTGAGGATCCTAGGCGACATGCCAAACTTCCTCAGCCTCCACAGGAAGTATAGCCGCTGTTGCGCCTTCTTGACCAGCTGGGTGGTGTTGAATGCCCAGGTGAAGTCCTCACTGATGTGAACGCCCAGGTATTTGTAGCTTCTCACCAACTCCACTTCAAGCTCTCGGATGAGCATTGGCGGATGAGTTCCCCTCTCCTTCCTCATGTCCACTATCATCTCCTTCGTCTTGTCCGTGTTGAGGTTGAGGTTGTTCTCCTCACACCATGTCACCAGACTGGCCACCTCCCTCCTGTAGGCCGCTTCGTCTCAGCCAGTGATGCGTCCTATCACCGCAGTCCGCAAACTTCAGGATGATGTTGTCCTTGTGGGAGGTGACACAGTCATGTGTGAACAGTGTGTAGAGGACGGGGCTGAGAACACATCCCTGTGGGGTGCCAGTGTTGGTTATGGTGCTGGCTGAGATCCTATTTCCGATCCTGACAGACTGCAGCCTGCCAGTCAGGAAGTCTAGGAGCCAGTCACAGAGTGTGGGGTGCAGCCCAAGCTTGAACAGTTTGTGGTTGAGTTTGTGGGGAATGACTCTCTCCATTGGCTACCCATGAAATACCGGATCGATTTTAAAATACTCTTACTCACACTTAAGGCTTTAAATGGGCTTGCCCCTCCCTATCTTAAGGACCTTCTTCACCCATACCTTCCACAAAGAGCCCTTCATTCCCAAAATGCCGGGCTTCTCATTGTTCCAAGAGTGGGCAAAACTACTATAGGCGGTAGAGCCTTTTCCTATCAAGCCCCTCTCCTGTGGAACAGCATACCCACCGAGGTTCGGGGAGCAGACTCTCTCTCCACCTTTAAG
>CM032891.1:31783276-31790776 GCA_019176425.1 Megalops atlanticus
TTTATTTATGTTCTAAGTACAACAAGTCAAATCTATTTTACAATTATACTATGGAGTAAGTGCTTTGATGGAAAGGTATGTTTGCTTTAGTTTTTCAGTTGTGATATTTCATTTTGCTTTGATTATGAAATGCATGTGATCCTCTCATTCCATTAAAAGTGTTTGATACAAATGTATGTTTTTTGAAAGATTTCTCAGTAAAGCTAGACATAAATTTGGGGGTTTGCATGACTGACTACCTTTTGTAAGTAGAGCTCATGGTTCTGAATTTTGTGTCACGTGATCACTATGGAACTCTGTTCTCTGAACAAAGAGGATGTGAGAATATATAAAAAATGCATCAAGCATTAAAGTACATTGAGGTGGAGGGCAGGCAGAGGTCAGGGAGGAGTTCACCTTGGTGGGGTCATACGGTGAGTCTGAAGGTTTCTATTGACTCAGACCTCAGCAGTGAATCAACACCAGACATCACAGTCTAATGGCCTCTACTTGCCCTTCCTTTGTGTCTGCCTGGGTCAGTGCGACTACTCAGACTCCATGCTTCTGCGAACACCTTACTTTCTCACGGCCAGTAGCACTGCACGGCTGTAGGCCATTAGCTCAGGGTCTCATCCCTGTTAAATGCTGAAGATGCATCCCTTTTAAGGATGAAAAAAATAAACAAAAATGTGTTATTTGATCAAATGCTAACGTAGTCTGGTGAATTTAAAAAAGTCAACGTTGAATATAAAAATTTTCATTTAATCAGTAGCCTCTACAAACTGACATACAATTACTAAAAGTATTCCTAAACATTGACTATTCAGGAACATTACAAACAACATTCATTGGTCTGCAGTTGTGTAAATGGTTATTAAATACAAATGTTGAAAGATTGTTTGCCCTCTTGCTTTCTGTACTTACTAGGCATGCAGCAGGTCATGGCGTTGGTGGAAGAACAGGCCCATCTCAGAGGTTACTGACTGCATCTCTGCTTGCGTGGATGGGCTGTGCAGATTTCAGTGAATGGAGAAGTGTGTCCCATTGAGTGGCTCAAACTGTGTCTCAGCAACAGTGACCCTGAGGCCAGAGTGACACAAGCCGGAGGTCACAGAAAGGACACAGGAAGAGTATTTCTCTTAGTCACCACGTCTTGCTTCCTCAGTGCAGCAGTGATCATCTATCTTTGTGTATGTGGTGTGAGCTAGATTCTTGCTTCCTCAGTGCAGCAGTGATCATCTATCTTTGTGTATGTGGTGTGAGCTAGATTCTTGCTTCCTCAGTGCAGCAGTGATCATCTATCTTTGTGTATGTGGTGTGAGCTAGATTCTTGTCTGCTTGAAATGTCAGTCTGCAGGGGATATTCCTTTTAACCCCAAAATGTCAGAGAAGATGTGAGGCCACACCTCAGAAAACTGTAATACTTAGTTGCATATAATATCAAGTCACACAACACAGTTTTTGACGTGACATCTTTGTGATGGATCAATTCAATCACTTACAGCCACGATCCTAAGGACCCCCAACACTCAGTGCTGTTCACAAGTTACCACTTATCATTACACAGGTGTCACACAGCTCTACAGCAACCAGCCTCACGCTGAAAATGCACACTACGGGCCACAACACACAAAGCTCCCACAACTAGCGTCAGCTTGTGCGTACATCAGTGAAGCATTACCCTTTCTGTGCTATGCTACACACCAACCTGCAGGATGGCATAACGGGGTCAAACACTGCCATCCTTATTTCTAGGAGGGTGCTGTCATTGGTATGTATGCTTGGCAGACAGGAATAAAAGATAATCCCAAGGTATCCCAAGATAATCCCAAGGTACCAAAATCCCAAATCCCTTAATGTATTAAATGTTAAGTACACAACTTTACATTAACACATTTGAAACACCTCACATAATTACCTGCTTCTTAATCTAAGTTCCTCAGGAACTTCCTTCCTTTAATAAATGGGCATTACAAAGCCCTGTCATGGCAAGAGCAGAGCCCTCACACAGGACCAGCACAACTATGCAGCCAAATTACAACACAAAAATCTCCTGTTTGGGACACAAAAGGAAGATCAAAATGTAGTGATATCTGGCTTTATTATTTCATGACATTTCAAAAAAATAGTGTTGGGAGTCGGTTTGTCCTTGATAGGTATGTCGTCTAATTTGCTCTGAGCCGGGAGTTTGTCGTAAAGCGGTGCGGCCGATGGGGGCGCTAAAGCAGCCCTTCGCCAGCTCGGCTGTTAGCTTATTAGCTATGCTAGCCAGCTAAAGCTGCTGCGCTACAACAATAGCGCTGGAGGTACTATGTCTCTCATTCGGTAACATATACAGGATTTAAGAAGAAATCACTCTGGGCGACAATGGAAATGAAATATGACTGGAGGATTGCATCTATTTTTGATCAAATAAGGCGAACAGCACCAATTTTGGAATGATAATTGTCGCTGGCTAGCTATCAGGGCTAGGTGGCTAACTGCATCGATAGAAAGCTAACTATCTTTCCGATAATAAGCTGTACCAGTACGCTTCCCGGTGTGTAATGTATGTACATAATTCTGTTATATCCATCAATTGCCTTTAATCCCCGGAGTCTGTAGCCGTCCAGCCAGAGACTGCGATATTACTGTGATTAGCCGTGAGGAGAGGCAGTGTGCCGGGGTTCGGGGTAGCTACGCCATTAGCCCTGAGGAGAGCTTGTGTGGCGGGCTGCGGTGGTTACGCTAGCCCGGGGTTTAGCCCACGGCCTAAGGGGAAAGGAGGGAAAACAAACACTAACAGTTATATATCCATGCCGAGACAGCAGGCTGGCGGGGTAAGATAGTAAATATGAATATATTCTGACGTCATACCCTTAAACAAACACCCCACTGCATGTGTATGTTGAACTATTTGAGGCTAGCTTTCTTTGCTCTTGGCAGTGAGAGTAGCGAGGTGGCTAGCTGCCTCGCTTGCTGGCTGCGGTAGAGTACAGACCCATCGTTAGCTAGCCTGCTAGCCTCGCTGGCTCTGTTTCGGTGCTATTTGTCCAGCTGGTAGCGTCATTTGCGGGGTTGGTTGCTGGTTTGGGTCGCTAGCATAGGTAGTGGTGGCTGTTGTTTCCCTTGTAGCGCGCTAGCTTTAGCTACCGCAAACATAAACTAAACCCTGCTGGCCAGCTTGCTATGTAGTGTAGCAGTGCTATCCTGCATTAGCGTATTAGCACTCGCTAAGTAAAACTGAAGCTAAAGCCGCGGAGGAGCCGCCGCAGCAGCCGGCCGGGTGGCCCTGTGGCCGGGTACATGCCGGGTAGATGCGAGTACCGCTCTGCTGCTCTTTCCTTTATTGTAAACACTAAGGGTAGTACTTTCACACTAACTTTAGGAGGCGTTTGGCTGAAGCTGCTTTACTAGCTGGCTTAAATGATTCTAAATTTAGCCTGGAAGCAGCGAAAACCAATTTGCTGCGGATAAGGCGGCCGCGGAACCCCGGGAGAGAGCAGCAGCCCGGAGGGAGCACGGCCTCCACCCCCCTGACTCTGCCTAAAGTACAGTAGTTGTCAAGCTTTGTCACTTCTGTGTTAGTATTATTAAAAGCTAGATGGCTTTCATTCATTTTGTTTGACACGGCCATATCTGAAAGAACGAAGGTAGTATTGTGTGCAATTTTGTCGAGATAAAGTGTGTAATCATTTTAGGAATACTAATTACATGGAATCAGTGTGCAACTTCACACTCTCTTAACTGCAATACTGCTAATTCCTGCTCCTGTAAATAATTGTATCACTCGGTACTTGAAACCACAGATGAAAATACTAACAGAAACACAGTTTTTCACATCAAACTCAACCACTAACTTGTGCCGGAGGAAAAGATCAGAGTAGCTCTTACTCTTCAATGGCTGGACTGCAATAGGGGCAGCGAAGTGAAAAAGCCACTTTTGCCGAAGATGGGCGGTGAGTCCGGCGCACAGGCAGTGCCGATGCGCTTCTGCCGGCAGCCATGAGCCTCCGGCCCCCGGCTTACGCACCGGACAGGTACCGGCCGCTTCATTACACTTATGAATTTGGAAATGAATTATGGTAATGCACCGATTGCTTTTTGTCCACCCGATAAAGCTTTCCAGTAGGTTTCAGCATAGGAGCAATCGGAATAAGGTGGTTATCTCTCTCACTTATGCTTTCTTGGCATGGCCATTCGCAGTGTAGTATTGTCAAAGCAACAATCAAAAGCATGAACATAAATGCAAACCGCATCAGCCATCATAAGAAACACCGACAGCGGTAAGGTGAGGAGCTCAGACAGCAGTGTTTCCCTCTGTCAGGAGCACAGAGTTTTTGCTCATTTATAAGGAACCCGTGAGGAGCAATTGGATTTTCAGGAAGAAATTATCTCTTATGAGTATTTATCATCTGTTTCTACCCCGGCTGTGTCTCTATCTTCTCTCTCTTTCGCCCTGTGCCTGTCTGTCTGTCTCTCGCTCTGTACCTTTGTCTGTGTGTGTGTGTGTGTGTGTGTGTATGTGCGCGTGTTTGTGAGTGTATATGCGTGTGTATATGTGTGTGTGCATGCGCAGGCATCTGGACCTTTATTGTGTGTTTGAATTGTAGAGGTGGATACAGTCCTGTAAAAATGATGTGAAATGAAAAATGTTCTTTTTACGTGTTTGCCTCTGAAAAATGCAGAAAGATCACACTAAACTGCACTGTCTTATTTGCTCCAAATTAAGTAGCTTTAATGGCTCAATAACGGAGCAAGCAACAGACATTCAAGCAAATTCAAAACCTGGTCGTCTTAAACCTTTAACTAACCTTAAAAGTTGATGGTTGATGGTGATAATGCCACCTTCAGTGCTATGTCTGTTTCTTTGTAATCAGCGCTGTGTCTGACTGTGTCTCTGTACCCAGTGCTGTGTCTATGTACTCAGTGCTACGTCTGACTGTGTCTCTACTCAGCGCTGTGTCTGACTGTGTCTCTGTACTCAGTGCTGTGTCTGTGTACTCAGTGCTGCATCTGACTGTGTGTCTCACCCATCTCTGTTCCCTGTCTCTCTCTCTCTGTCTGCATTAGGCCAGCTGTTACGAAACAGAGTCACCTGCCCAGGTAGGAAAGTGTTTGTTAAAGGGTTGGAGGGTGTTTACACTGCAGTGTGTAAGCTGTAGGGTGTTTACACTTCAGTGTGTAAGCTGTAGGGTGTGTACACTTCACAGGATGAAGGCTGCAGGAGATGCTGTCCCAATTTTGAGCACAACAAACATGTATTTCTGTTTATCAAAGTTGTAGCCTGCATTTCTACTGGGGATATTTCTTCTTGTATTCTTTCTTTTTCTCTCATCTTTCACTCTATCCATCTGTCTCCCTTTCTCTTTCTCTCACGCCTTCCTTCAGTCCTTTTGCTGCTTGGTGAGTCTTCAAATCGTATATGTGTGTCCAGCGGGGTAATTTAAATGATGGCTGAGAAACAGTAAAGTTGTGAGTCTGGAATGATTCCCCTCCTGTCTGACCTCACTCCTCTGCAGTCTCTCCCTGGTATTCCGTCATGTTTACGTGGCCCTCCTCGCCTCCACCCTCTCTCCTCCTCCCACAGTTACACTCTCCTGACTCTGCAGGTTCAGCAGCTTGGCAGTGGGAGACTCAGAGCGTAAGACTGTTGTCGACCAGCAGAGGGAGCTGATGGCTGAGTTAAACACAGAGAGCACAGGTACTGTGAACCGGTCATTTATAAAATAATTACGGGGGATTGTCTCTCTGACTGTGATGTACAGGAGTGTGGTTTCTCTCTCAGACTGTCATGTACAGGAGTGTGGTTTCTCTTTCTCAGGGCCGGGCCTGGTGCAGAGGTGTGTGGTTGTACAGAAGGACCAGCTGGGGTTCGGCTTCACTGTGTGTGGAGAAAGAATCAAACTGGTTCAGAATGTGCGGCCAGGTTAGAGAGCCAAGCACGCACACACATACACACACTTGCAACATGCACACACACAGAGCCTTAAATCTACAGAGCTGTATGTGTTTGCAGGAGGTGCAGCAGTGAAGGCTGGAGTCCAGGAAGGAGACAGAATCATTAAGGTGAGCTCCGCTGAGGCAGTTTCTGCTGGGGGAGCGGGGCTGCAAACGGCAGCAGCAGGGCTGACTGTGTGCGTGTGTGTGTGCGTGCGTGTGTGCGTGTGTGCGTGCGTGCGTGCGTCTCTCTCTCCGCCAGGTGAACGGCTCCTTGGTGTCGTCCATGTCCCACCAGGAGGTTGTGAAGCTGATTAAGGGTGAGTGCTCAGTGCAGGTGTTGCTCTGCAGCTACGTGCAGTTCGGCATGGAGCTGATGTGTTTCTCTTCCTGTCTGTCTCAGCCGGCACCTACGTCGCCCTGACGCTGCAGGGCCCGCCCCCTTCTGCTGCAGCAGTCCCTCTGCAGCCCCTCCCCTCTGACACTTCACCCAATCACAGGCTGTCACTGGGGGGTGAGGCCACACCCCCACCACCGCCTCCACTGCCCCCCGTTTCCACCCAGAGAATCACTGGACCGAAGCCGCTGCAGGTAAAGACCTCCAGCAGGACGGCACACGGCACACGGCAGGAGCTGCCAGTTACCTTCTATTGTTTTCATCTCATTGATGATGTTACAGCTACGTTTGTTGCTCTGCCTTGTTTTAAAAATACGTAATTGTATTTGGAGTAAATCTGAGGTGTGTCGTATCCGCAGTGCATCTGTGCAGTGAGATTTGATTTTATAAGTGCTCCAGCAGCCCATATTTTATGCATCAGACGGATCTTTGGTGAGGGTGGCGGCTGCTCTCTGCTCCTGCTGCTCCTGCTCTCTGCTGCTCCTGCTCCTGCTCTCTGCTCCTCTCTGCTGCTGCTGCTCCTCTCTGCTGCTGCTCCTGTTACTGCTGCTCCTCTCTGCTGCTCCTCTCTGCTGCTGCTACTGCTCCTCTCTGCTGCTGCTCCTGCTCCTGCTGCTCCTCTCTGCTCCTGCTCCTGCTGCTGCTCCTGCTCCTGCTCTCTGCTGCTGCTGCTCCTCTCTGCTGCTGCTGCTGCTGCTGCTCCTGCTCCTGCTGCTCCTCTCTGCTCCTGCTGCTGCTCCTGCTCCTGCTGCTGCTCCTGCTGCTCCTCTCTGCTGCTGCTGCTGCTCCTGCTCCTGCTCCTGCTGCTGCTCCTGCTCCTGCTCCTGCTCTCTGCTGCTGCTGCTCCTGTTACTGCTGCTCCTCTCTGCTGCTGCTGCTGCTCTCCTGCTGCTGCTGCTCCTGCTCCTGCTGCTCCTCTCTGCTCCTGCTCCTGCTGCTGCTCCTGCTCTCTGCTGCTGCTGCTGCTCCTCTGCTGCTGCTGCTGCTACTGCTGCTGCTCCTGCCCTGCTCCTGCTGCCCCTCTGCTCCTGCTCCTGCTGCTGCTCCTGCTCCTCCTGCTGCTCCTCTCTGCTCGCTGCTGCTGCTGCTCCTGCTCTCTGCTGCTGCTGCTCCTCTCTGCTCTCTGCTGCTCCTGCTGCTCCTCTCTGCTGCTGCTGCTGCTCCTGCTCCTGCTGCTCCTGCTCCTGCTCCTGCTGCTGCTGCTG
>CM032891.1:31795776-31798276 GCA_019176425.1 Megalops atlanticus
ACTGAAGAGGTACCGGCTGGTGAGGGGCTGAGTGTGAATGTCTGCTGCTGGAATCTGAGATCACAGACTGCGAAACTCACAGGACCCCTTTCCCCATTTCCATGGTGTTTCCCTGTACGTTTGCTTGAAGATTCTATCAAGCTATGAATATATTCTGGCCAATCAGATGATAGATTAAAGACAAGCCTTGGCAGACATTTCTCTAAAGCAATTTGCTTCATGTTTTTCTTAGTATGGTGTCTGCCATCATGTTTCTGACCTTCCCCTTGCCTGGCTGCGTCGTGCTGCGTCTGGCAGTGGCCGCTCAGTGCTGCACCCGGGGCCTCTGGGCCTCTGGGCCTCTGGGCTGACACTTCTGCTTCCTGCTGCGGCTCCGTCCAGCAGCTGCTTTCACACAGTACTGTGTGATTTTGCATGTGTGTGTGGAGATGGATGGAGATGGATATGGATATGAATGTGGAGATGGATATGAATGTGGATATGAATGTGGAGATGGATAT
The DNA here is from genome assembly GCA_019176425.1 of Megalops atlanticus. Classification (NCBI taxonomy): domain Eukaryota; kingdom Metazoa; phylum Chordata; class Actinopteri; order Elopiformes; family Megalopidae; genus Megalops; species Megalops atlanticus. Next base: position 31,796,277 of record CM032891.1, read on the forward strand.
GAATGTGGAGATGGATATGAATGGAGATGGATATGAATGTGGATATGACTCTCTCTCCCCTGTGTTTCTGTGCCTGCACAGTGCACCACTGGCCTCTGCAGTGCTGCTCTACCTCAGACACTCAGGAATCAAACCCCGAGACTGCAGGGTGCCGGGCCTGCCTGCTGAGAGGGACCGGTGGCTGGCCTTCTTCCCCAAGCCTAAGAAGGTGCTCCATCAACTGCATTTTACTGATACTCATTTCTCTTGGGATAGAAATAGGCATTCATGTGAAATTGAATCAAATGCCAGTTTGAAGTTGTGACACCCCCATCTCTCTTTCTCTCGCTCCCTCCTTTCTTTCTTCCCTCATTCATCTTGTTGTATTATGTACAGGTTGATGTAGCAGCTGTGTGTGTGTGTGTGTGTGTGTGTGTGTGTGTGTGTGTGTGTGTGTGTGTGAGGGTGTGTGTATGTGTGTGTGTGTGTGTGTGTGTGTGTGTGTGTGTGTGTGTGTGTGTGTGTGTGTGTGAGTGAGTGTGTGTGTGTCAGCTGCTCTGTGCAGCATCTGCCCGGCAGACACCTGCTCTTTGCAAACACCTGGACATTTTTACATGGATACTCTCTATTGGATATCAATGAATGACGCTATAGGCCAGATTCTACCCAGCATGCATTGTTCGGAGTTGTTTATTCTGTAAACATTTACAGAACCCAGCAGACAGGCTCAGTTTGTTTTTCCCTGTATTTCATTGGGGAGTGACTGTCAGCTGCACGTGAAGCCATGTGTGCTCTGGCTTTGCTGCCAGTTTGCAGGTGCTGGTTGTAGCAGCACTGATGCTGCAGCTCTTTCAGCGCCAGATGTGTGCAAGTCTCCCATGGCCAGTGTCTGAAGGTCTGTGACACGCTGTTTCCAGCAGGTAGCTTGATCTGAACACCCAAACCAAAGCTGCAGCCCCCCGCCCCAGTTCTTTTGTATTTATTTCTGCATTTGTTTCTTGTACCAGCTGTTTTAATTATATGTCAGGCTTCTCGGCTGCTGGAGTAGTTGGGTTGTGTTTTTATTCTGTGATGCATTTTGCTTTTGTCTCTGCCAGGCCAGCGGCACGAAGAGAGACCGGGAGGGAGAGGACAGGAGGAGGAACCCCATCCTCAAATACATCGGCAAACCCAGGAGCTCCAGCCAGTCCAGTACGACTCACACTCGCGCTCACACACACACACACACGTGCGTACACACACACACACACGTGTGCGTGCACACACACACACACACACACACACACTCACACACACACACACACACACTCGCACACACGCTCCTGCACTCACACACATGCTTGCGCACTCACGTACATGCACACACACTCGCGCACACACGCTTGTGCACACACTGGTACACACACTCGCACACAAACACTTGCGCACTCACACACACATACTCGCACAATCACACTCACACTCATAAACACACTCCCACACTCATGCTGTACAGGAAGTGTGACAGTATGTTCTTTTTCTTCATTGTTGTCATCAGTTTCTTTTGTTGCTTTATCGTGATTGAGCCATTATTGAGCCATGCTTTTTGAGTTATTTCTGTCGCCAGTGGGATGTTGTGAGATGGTGGAGTTGTGTAAGGATGATGGGTGTGTGTGTAATGGTAATATTGTGTAAAGGTGATGTTGTGTGATGCTGGGTTATGGTGGTGTTGTGTATTGTAGCATGGCCATTAATGTTTTTTCTGTTGATGGTTTTCTTCCCGGGACGTCTTCATTAGCCTTCCACCTCCCGCTGTCTCCCACCGAAGGTATCTTCATTTCTGCTTCCATTCCTTTCTTTTGCTGTTTGGGGGAAGAGCAGATACTCTTTTGTTGTACAGCTTAACAGTAACCGAGACGACCTGCAACTCCCCCTTTCTGCCCCCCCAGTCCGCCCGGGCAGCGTGCGCAACATCATCCAGCAGTTTGAGAACAACCAGCCCGACCCCGCAGGGGGCGCCGAGGGGCCGGGGCCAGAGGGGG
>CM032891.1:31803276-31820776 GCA_019176425.1 Megalops atlanticus
CTTTTTGTCCTTCAGAATCTGGATTTGACAACTAAGAGAATGATCCATGAAGGCTGCCTTACATGGCGAGTCAGTAAAGACAAGAATATCGGTAAGACTCAGCTGTGAAGGCAAAGCCGTGGTCCTGTCAGGTCTTCCTCTACCAGAGCCCTCACTGTGCTGCAGATCAGAAATAAACATCAACCATCTGCACACTGCTCTCCAGAGTCTTCCCCCTTTCACACAACGCCCAGTTCTGTCAAAGCACCTACCCGCTTGGCATTCCAGTGTTACTGAAGTAATTGAAACTCCAGGAGCATTGAAATTAGCCAGGTAGCTGGCAGCATAACAGGCTAATCGGAAATTATGCTCAGAATCCCTTGAATTGACACTTCTTACACCTTAGAAATCATCAACCTCTGTAGAGTTGGAGTTGTTAGAAAACCACAATAATATTAGTGATGAAAGACAGGTCTAGAATTTTCAATATTTGGAAAACAAATATTAATAAGATGACAGGTATTTGTAGAGGTACATTGAAGTATATTGAGAAGTACATTGAAAAGCTGCAAAGTGTAATCCTAAAGCTTTTTTTTCAGGTTTGGTAGAAAAAGGAAAGGTAAAGAAGAGGGTAGATGCATTAGTAAATGTCAGGTTGTGTGTGAAATAGATCTGATGCACAGGAGACACTGTGAGGTGCTGGAGAAGCTGAAGAGCACTGAGTCTCCAAGAGATACTAAAGGTTTAGAAGAGATTATACACCATTTAGAAAAGTCTTTATGCCATCTTACAGACTGGTGACATTCCTGACAAGGCTGTAACATCAGTGTGCAAAACAGGGGCTGGCACTGATCCAGGGAGTTACAGGCCAGCTAGTTTAACCTGGATCTTGTGTAAAATTTTGGAATCCATCAAAAGAGATATGCTAGAATTCTGTCATAAAACATAGTCAGCATGGCTTTTGCATAGGGAGATCATGCTGAATGAATCTTCTCTGATGGAACTGTGTTGATTCAAAGGAACAGAGTACCACAGGAGAGTCTCATTACCAGTCAGACCTTCATCACAGCGGTCAGTTGGACTGTCACTGCCTTTGCTTTCAGTCTCCTGATGGCTGAATCTCAGGGAGATTGTTCTCATTGCTCAGTCTGAGTTAGACTCGGCTTCATGGTTGCGTGTCTGATTCTGTGTGGTTCTGACCCAGATCTATGTGGTTCTGACTAAGCTGTGTTTGGTTCTGAGCTGGATGTGTGTGGTTCTGACCGGCTGGATGTGTGTGGTTCTGAGCTGTATGTGTTTTGCTCTGAGCTGTATGTGTTTTGTTCTGAGCTGGATGTGTTTGGTTCTGAGATGTGTGTGTGTGTGGTTCTGAGCTGTGTGTGTGTGTGGTTCTGACCGGCTGTATGTGTGCGGTTCTGAGCTGTGTGTGTGTGGTTCTGACTGGCTGTATGTGTGTGGTTCTGACTGAGCTGTGTTTGGTTCTGAGCTGTGTGTGTGTCGTTCTGACCAGCTGTGTGTGTGTGGTTCTGAGCTGTGTGTGTGTGTGTGGTTCTGACCGGCTGTATGTGTGCGGTTCTGAGCTGTGTGTGTGCGGTTCTGAGCTGTGTGTGTGTGGTTCTGACTGGCTGTATGTGTGTGGTTCTGACTGAGCTGTGTTTGGTTCTGAGCTGTGTGTGTGTCATTCTGACCTGTGTGTGTGTGTGGTTCTGAGCTGTGTGTGTGGTTCTGACCGGCCGGTTGTGTGGTTTTCTCAGAGGTCCAGGCCCTGCTGCTGTCGGACCTGCTGGTTCTGCTGCAGCGAGGTCCAGATGACCGCCTCGTTCTGCGCTGTCCGTCACGCTGGCTGGGGGGCGGAGCCAGCGGCGAGCTGAAGACCACGTCCTGCCCAGTGGTCAGACTGGAGACTCTGCTGGTGCGCTCTGTGGCCACAGGTGAGGTCAAAGGTCACTTAGCGTGGGTGTGAGTGACAGTCGCACTGATGACTGACAGCTGTCACTTTTCTTCTCTCCAGACAACAAAGCCCTGTACCTGATCAGCACCTCCGAGAGGCAGATATACGAGCTGGTTGCGGGGACGTCCTCTGAAAAGAACACGTCAGTCCTCCTCCTCCTCCTCCTCCTCTTCCTCCTCCTCCTCGCTGCGAGGCACAGGCTGTCTGACTGCTTTTCATACACTCTGTGGCTCAGATTAACTTTGCAGATAAAGTGTTGCAGATTCACTGGCTCAGATGAGCTTTACTGATTGGTTGTTTGCTGGCTTAGATGGGCTTTGAGGATTGGCTGTTGTAGGAAGGAACAGACTCTATTTGCTTTTGATTCACAGCTGGAAGGACCTGCTAGAAAGGACAATCTCATTGGCCACTGGTTCTTCAGGTCCAACCAATCATGGAATAGCGCCTTCCTCGTGAGTTTGATCTTGCATTATTCTGGGGATGGGTAGTCCAGACCAGGAGCAAAGCAGCGTCCATGAGTGCATGTTTAATATTGCAGTGCTGTGTGCTATAGCCTGTTGTGTGTTCAGTGTGCAGTGTGTGTTCAGTATGCACTGTGTGTTCAGTACGCAGTGTGTGTTCAGCATTGCCCTGCATATGGAGCTGATTGTGCTCCTCTCTCCCAGACCCTCCACCCTGGACATGGAATCGTCCGTCACGAGCGGTATGTACCAGTCAGGTGAGCGGCTCGGGTCAGCGTGTAAGCATGTCAGCTGCTGACAGTGAAGGACCTTGCTGTTTACTGCAGCCGCCAAAACCGTTTCTCTCTCCCTCTCAGAGGACTCGCTTCCCGAGGGTCCTGACAGAGGCTCGCCTAACGATGAGGAGGGGGTGTCCACGCCCACCCCCACAGCCGAGCGGCCTGCAGGCTTCCTGGGGCAGGACGGCCAGGGGGGGGGCTTGCAGAGGCCGCCCTACAGGATGGTGAGACGACACTGTTCTCTTCAGAGGTAAACTGAGTCCTTCAGGTTCCTGAAGGATGCAGCTGATTCCTCTGGTTTCTCTCAGTGGAGACTCTGCGGCAGCTGATCTTCAGAGACCTGGAAGAAGATGGGTGGAGCCATGACTCTGACGACACGCCTACCAACGAGACTGCCAATGAAAGAAGTCCATTTACAGAGGGGGTGGGCTCAGAAACTCCAGAGCTCAGCCTCAGTCAGGGGGAGCCGGAGGAAGCCCCGCCCCTGCAGGCGGAGTCCAGTGCGCAGGTGGTGCGGAAAGGTGAGCTGTGGGATCTGCGCAGCTCTGAACTGCGCAGCCGGGTGTGGGTGGGTGGTGGGGGTTTAATTCACTCTGCATTACTGCATGAAGCTCTTTGTGTTCCTTCTGCTCTGGTGCTAAAACGCTCTCCTCTCACCTCCTACCCCCCCTTACCTCCCTTCTTCCATCTTATTCACTACTCAACTCACACACACACATACACACACACACACACACACACACGTGTGCACGTGTGTGTGCACACTTTCTCTTTCCTTCTGTGCACAGCTAAGGGTGTGGGCTCTGCTTCTATTCCTGATTTCATCACCGATGATGTCAGCGTCCGATCCAGCCAATCAGACTGTCCACAAGGTGGCGCCAGTGCAGAGGGTAACATGAAATCCTTCAACCAGAAAGACTCTGTGATCCTCAGTGTGACTTATTACGCTTTGCCAAGACCCCGACCGCTGTCGGCCGTCAGTGCTGCAGCTAACGTCTCTGAGATTGTGATGTCTGTGTGAGTGGCTAATACATGTGGGAGCGGCTAATGTATGTGGGAGTAGCTAATGTATGTGGGAGTGGCTAATGCCAGTAGGTGTTGCTAATGCCAGTAGGAGTGGCTAATGCCAGTAGGAGTGGCTAATGCCAGTAGGAGTGGCTAATGCCAGTGGGAGTGGCTAATGCTAGTGTGCGTGTGCTCTATTGTAGGAAATACTTTCTACCTGGTCATGCCCCAGGAACCAGGTGAGACCCACACAGATGAGGGAGTGGAGCCACCCCACAACACAGCACAGCCATCTGACCCTAGGCAGGAAATGACATCACCGTGCCCCTCCCAGCAGGAGGAAGGCCAGTGGTCTCCCAGCCTCTCTTCCTTTGGCCAATCACAGGACAAGCATCAGAGGCATGAGGCTGATCTGAGCCAATCACAGATCCAGACTCATCTGATCACAAATGTGGAAGAGATTTTTAACACCATAGAGGAGCTGATGGCAAAACTGCGACAGCTACGAGTGAGTTCTCTCTCTCTCTCTCTCTCTCTCTCTCTCTCCCTCCCTCCCTCCCTCTCCCTCTCTCTCTCTCTCTCTCTCTCCCTCTCTCTCTCTCTCTCTCTCCCTCCCTCTCCCTCTCTCTCTCTCTCTCTCTCTCTCTCTCTCTCTCTCTCTCTCTCTCCCTCTCCCTCCCTCTCCCTCTCTCTCTCTCTCTCTCTCTCCTCTCCCTCCCTCTCCCTCTCCCTCTCTCCTCTCTCCCTCTCTCTCTCCTCTCTCTCTCTCTCTCTCTCTCCCTCCCTCCCTCTCCCTCTCCCCTCTCCTCTCTCTCTCCTCTCTCTCTCTCTCTCTCCCTCCCTCCCTCTCCCTCTCCCTCCCTCTCTCTCTCTCTCTCTCCCTCCCTCTCCCTCTCCCTCTCTCTCTCTCTCTCTCTCTCTCTCTCTCTCTCTCCCTCCCTCCCTCCCTCTCCCTCTCCTCCTCTCTCTCTCTCTCTCTCTCTCTCTCTCTCCCTCCTCTCCCCTCTCCCCTCTCCCTCTCTCTCTCTCTCTCTCCCTCCCTCCTCTCCCTCTCCCTCCTCCTCTCTCTCTCTCTCTCCCTCCCTCTCCCTCTCCCTCTCCCTCCCTCCCTCCTCTCTCTCTGTCACTGGCATTTAGCAGATGCTCTTATCTGGAGCAACTTACATAGGTTACACTTTTTTTTTACATGTTGCCCATTTGTACAGCTTGATATTTACTGTGGTAATTCTGGGTTAAGTACGTTGCCTAAGGGTGCAGCAGCAGTGCCCCAGTGGGGAATCAAGCCCAGCTCCTTAGCACTGTGCTACACTGCTGCCCATTTATGATATGATGTTTACCCCACTGTCCGTAAGTGTATAGCGTGTAAAGCACTGACACCAGGCTGAATCAGATACTTTTTGGAAATGATTTTTCTGTTTGTTGTGGCTCAGTGTTTCAGTGGGGATGGCTGAAGGTATTGAATTAGGGCAGCAGTGTAGGCACTGCTCTCGGTGAGGAAAGTGGGGTGGCCTAGGCGCCTCTCTCTCATCCTCTCTGTCCCTCCTGCCCATAGGAAATTGAAGCTGCTCATCACCAGCTTCTCAGAACACTGACATATCAGGACGTCAATCAAGTGTCTGCTGACAGATCGCAGACTCCGCCCGCTGATGTGGGGACAGCTGCTCCTGACCGAGGAGCAGGGGATGGTGAGTATCTGCTTCTCCTCCCTCCTCGCTCTCACTCTGATTCACTTAAACCACATTCTGATTGGCTTTCCTGCCTCCCACCTCTCTCATTACATCACATTAGATCACAGAATCCAAAATACATCACAATACTACGCGTAAAATAAACGTCAAATACTAGAAGTAGCAGGTGTTAGGGGGCAGGGATCTGAGGTGGAACTGAGATGCAGTCTGAAGAGGTGGATCTTCAGTCTGCGTCAGAAGATGGCTGGTGATTCTGCTGTCCTGGAGTCCAAAGGGAGAAGAGGAGGGGGCTGAGTACAGAGCCTTGAGGGACACCTGTAGATAGGCTGTGGGGTCTGGACAACCCACTGTTCCAGGGTACCCTGAAAGAGCGTTCAGAGAGGTGGGATTCAACTCAAAGGAGAGCGGTGTCAGCAATCCCCAATCCCCCGCAGCCAGGGTGGGAAGAAGTAGAGTGTGGTCCGCTGTGTCAAAGGCTGCAAGAAGGTGCAGAATTAAGACTGAGGAGTGAGAGCATGCTCTGCCCGATTCTGGCTGTCCAAGCCTGGTATCCACCGTTTTTCAGCACATCATTCAACAACCAAATAAACAGAACTGTGTTTCACTCTGAATCATCACTCTGCCTCATACTCTGCCTCACTCTCTCTATCACTGTTCTTTCACTGTTTTCTTCACTTCTTTTGCTTTTATTTGTGTAATAAGGGAATATTGGTGTTGGCGAAGCATAATCACACTCACACCAACCACTGCAAAACTGATAAAGGCAAGTTAAAAATGATGAATTTGCTTTCAGGGAAGGAGGGCAGCCCAGCGGAGACGCTACAGCCCGAGGTGCAGTCCACCGGCTTCTGACTGAGCTGAGAGCCCCCCTCCCCTCAGCCTCCCCCGCGACACTGTGGTACTGACAGACAGGGGGTGTGCACATCCATCTCCAGGATATGACATCACAGTAGCCTCCTGTTAAGGGCAGTGTCAGATGTGAATGAAAGGAGAGGGGCTAACTGGGAGAGGAACAGAAATTCTGGAAGGAAATTCAGCACTTTACCCACAAATCTGATGTTCTGTGCTTCACAGTCTGCAGAAACATGGAAGGCTCCATTTTGGCTGGAGGCCCAAAGGAAGTAATCTGCAAGTTGAGCCCTGCTGTGGACATTTACAGGAAGTATTCAAACCCTCAGGTTCTTCTGCACTGAGCCCACAGAAGGGAATTCATTTAACATATTCAACATGCATTTGATTACTGTCACCTTTAGTGTGTGTTTGTTCATTTAATGTAAAAACAAATGAAGGTTGATATTTCTATTTTAAACGAAGGACAGAGTGACAGGCAGAGTACAGGAGAGTAACAGCGTGACAGACAGTACAGCAGAGTAACAGTGTGACAGACAGTACAGCAGAGTAACAGTGTGACAGACAGTACAGGAGAGTAACACTGTGAGTACAGGAAGGTAACAATGTGACAGACAGTACAGCAGAGTAACAGTGTGACAGACAGTACAGGAGGGTAACACTGTGAGTACAGGAAGGTAACAATGTGACAGACAGTACAGGAGAGTAACAGTGTGAGTACAGGAGAGTAACAGTGTGACAGACAGTACAGGAGAGTAACAGTGTGAGTACAGGAGAGTAACAGTGTGAGTACAGGAGAGTAACAGTGTGAGTACAGGAGAGTAACAATGTGACAGACAGGAGAGTGAGTACAGGAAGGTAACAATGTGACAGACAGTACAGGAGAGTAACAGTGTGAGTACAGGAGAGTAACAGTGTGACAGACAGTACAGGAGAGTAACAGTGTGACACTGGACTCTGGACTGGCCTGTCTGGAGGCAGCAGAACTGCAGAGTAACCAACACTTTTGGAACTGAACATGGTTATTTTTGGGAAACACACTAAATGCTATCTTGTCATTATTTAAAACTGAATGTTGATACTGTAAGCAACTGTAATATTGTGTTGTATAACTGCAAATGCAGCCAGTTTTGTGATGTAAAAGCTGTTTTTACATCAGAAATCTCAGTGTAAGCTGGTAACTCTGGACTCCTGACGCACTTTATTTGTCTCTGAGGCCTGCTGTGTGGTTGCTAGGATATCGAATGCCACATCCCTTTAAATATCCCTCCTTCCACTGCAGTCCTTCCTCTGTTTCTCCCTCTGTCCCCATCCCTCCACTGCAGCATACTTCATTCCTCCGTTCCTCTCCGTCTGCCTCCATCAGCTCCTGCGTTTGCTGTTTTTCATGTGTGTGCATGTGTACCTCTCTTCCTCCCCTCCTCAGCATCTCCTCAGACTGCCAGCTGTTTCTCAGTGTTGCAGACTGCTGCGTTCATATATACAAACATCTCTTAGGAGCAGATTTTCAGTTGTATAATATAGTGAAATCCATTGTTTTATATATTCTTTCTCTAAAACTTCTAAATGTTAGTTTTTCTTATTTTCTTTTATTTTTGTAGATATATGAAACATCTGTAAATTATTTCCCTTCTGGTTTTAAAAAAGACGTTAGCTGTACAGGGGAACATGGACTAACTTTATGTGTTTTGTGACATTAAATGTTAAAAATCTTTGCAGTGTGATGCTGTTGCTGTGATGCAGTACGGCCTTGGCCCTGTCAGAGTCAGTACACTCCTGCAGGCACACCCCACCCCCCCCCCCGCGGGCAGTCCCCCCCGCTGGCGGCACCCCCCGCCCCCGCAGGCAGTCCCCCCCCGTGCAGGCAGTCTGGCATTGCAGTCAAGAGCAGGTGACAGAGAGGAGAGAAGTGTGGAAGCAGCAGAGTCATCAAACTGCTGGGTGAAAGAATCATGCAGGGGAGAGAACTGTGGAAGAGCTGAAGGCGAGAGGCTGAGGTTGCAGTGGAGTGGCAGAGGTAGAGGTAGAGGGAAGGGGGAGATAGAGAAAATTAATGTTCATTTGCATTTATTCATTCTGCAGACGCTTTTATCCAAAGTGAGGCAGAGTACAACACACGCAAAAAGCCACATAAGGAGTCAACAATATTAGTAGCGCCGTATGACCAAGTTTCAATAGTTTGCCAGACAAGATACAAGCTCGCTGATATAACGAAATTGCTTTAGATGATAGTATTTCAGGTGTCCAGGTGAGCATGGAAGTTCTGTGTCTTCAGATGTTTCTTGAAGATGGTGAGGGAGGAGGGGGGTAACTTTCAGGTCAGAGGTGAAGCAGTCCCTCAGGAAGACCAGAATGAGTATGCAGCGGAATACGGCTGCTGGGATGAGCCGCGTCTCTGAGGATGAGGAGCTGGAGGGAGAGGAAGGAGGCACAGGCTGTGATGAAGTCAGCTTTGCAGGTTGCAGACTGAGAGTTCCACAGGCCCCCTGCAACAGGCAGGTTGTTGGTGAGGGTCAGCGTGGGGTAGACGAGGTTGGAGATGGAGACCAAGGAGACGGTGACAGGAACTGGGAGACACATTGCTGTTCTCCCTGATGTTCTCCCTCGATGGGCTCCCACAGATGGACTCCCTTGTCTTTGACTGATTCTGCCACTGTACCGTCACCCTGCTACTTAGACACTACAGATAATTAACAATGCAGCTGTGCAGACACTCTGCTATTCAGGTTCTCAATCAGCCTCTAACTAAATAGTGCTGCAACCAAAACTACAATGTCCAGCTAATTACTGTTAGGGTTAGGGCCACACACACTTCTTGTTTTGAGCTTTATTTAGTACATGATGCTTGTTACCATGTAGCTAGAGGCAGCCTCCCTTCCAGGTAAGCCTTTACAGGTGAAGTGCTGACTGGAGGAGGGGGAGACAGAAGCACCTGACAGACAGAACTGAGCGGAGGGCCGGCTGATGGCAGTGTGGATGGGGTGAGCAGCATGTTGGGAGCTTATATGATTTCAGTTGTTTGTTAAGCGCTGTGTTTAAGCTGGGACAGCGGTTTCTTTGGGGCCCACAGCGATAGAAGGTGTGATATGTGCCACTGGGACTCATGATGGCAGTTTGGGTATTCACCTGTTCATCATCAGTTCTGTGAATCTGTGCTATTGTTTTTAAATAAAAATAAACCAAACAGCAAAGCAGCACTGCAGCTCCGGGGGTGTGGCCCCCAGAGGGGGGCGGGCGCTGGGCAGGGCCACAGGGTTGGTCTGTTCACCTTTATGGCCTTGGGCTGGGAGATCTGCCTCGTCCCACCTGGTTTTGGGTTTGTTAGTTTGGTTTTTGCATACATTTCACACCACACACTTTTACAGCCAATTTTATCATTTTATTCTGAGCCAGGGAAGCTAGCTGTAACGTTAGCAAAAACACTAAAAACATGAAACGCGAAAGGAAAAAAACAGTAAATTTCACCAATTAAGTAAAAAGCTACAAGCTATAGTGACAAAACACAAGACAACAACTATTAACCTTGAATAATGTTGCTAACACTGATTGGCTGCAGTAGTGAAGCTAACCTGATCCAGTAGAACCGCAGAAACTGGGTCCGCAGCTCCTCTAAAATAGATATTTATTCTGCATGACACTGCCATCTACTGGCCATGTACAGCAGTGCGTGCTCTCTGGCCTGGCCTGGGGCTGGGAGGCCTGCAGGCTGCAGCTGCAGAGAATTATTATTACTTATGATTAATACTAATAATAGTGACATTCATATTAATGTGGTGGTTTAGTTATTACTGTTATTATTTAAAAGTATTGGACTGATGCTACAGCCCTCCAGAGAGAACACTTCTGTTCTGTGCTGCCTTGTTAAAAGCTGTATATATCTCAACTAAAATCTATATAACTATTGTTTGATAAATTGTAGCTAAATTGTTAATGAATAAGTAGCAATCATATTAATTCACTCTGTATCAATAGTAAACTCACTGTAGCCTCAAATGGATCTCAAGTGTTCTGGTTTGCTTCTCATGCTCCACAACATCAGGCATCAGCAGGGTAGGGATCAGCATGGTAGGGTTAGGGGGTTAGGGCTAGGGTGTTGGGTTAGGGGGTTAGGGGGTTAGGGTGTCAGGGTTAGGGTGTTAGAGGGTTAGGGTATTAGGGGGTTAGGGTGTTAGGGTTACGGGGTTAGGGTGTCAGGGTTAGGGTGTTAGGGGGTTAGGGTTAGGGAGTTAGGGTTAGGGGGTTAGGGTGTTAGGGGTTACGGGGTTAGGGTGTTAGGGTTACGGGGTTAGGGTGTCAGGGTTAGGGTGTTAGGGGGTTAGGGTGTTAGGGGTTAGGGGGTTAGGGTGTTAGGGGGTCAGCAGCATGTCTTATATGCACAATGTATAAGTATGCATATATTCTATTTTTCTATTTTGGGAATCCCGTGCGAAACTGCTTCCGTTGGACTCTCCAAAATGTGTATCTTCAGCTTGTTTAAGCGCAGAGGTCATTTTCTTCTGCACTTACATTTAAAATTGCACTTTAAAAGTGTTTTGTTCCACCATGGGATACAGGGGAGGGTGGGACAGTCATCCATTACACATCACCGTCCCCTGCTGGTCGATCAGATGGCTGCAGTTCTTCCTGTGTAATTCTGTGTGCAAGGTGTCCTCTGAGCTCTGTGCAAGCTTAGCAAGGCAGCAAGGCATGATCGATTAACTGACTGGTTGTTTTTTGCTGTAATGCTGCAGCAAGGTCACAGCAATGTCCTGTCATTCATTAAGAATGAGGTCATTGAAAAGAAACTCACTCAGTCTGGGAGATTTGCGAGCACCATTACAATACCTGCAGGAATGCTATGCACAGTCCAGTATTTCTCAAGGCAAGTTTTTGAGTTCACCCTCTAAAACAGAAGTGACTTCTCGTGCCCAGCAGGGGGCTCCCTCACCCTTTGGGCCTCTGTTGTGGTGACTGCAGCACAGTGGAGGGGAAGGAGGAACAGGTGCAGCTCCTGGTGGCTCTGGGTGTTTCTCCTCGCTGTCCTCAGGAGCGGAGGCTGCAAAGCTGCAGGCTGGGTCTGCCTCGGTGCCTCTTCCTCTGGGAGTGTTCGGCATGAGTGATCTGTGAGTCGGTCGGTCAACCGTGTGTCTATACTAAACGCTACAGGCGACTAAACAATAACATTTAACTCCTGGCAGACAAGCATAAGCCTGAGGACCTTTTTTGTTCTTGTTCTCTGAAAATGCACATTTTTGATATTTGTGGAAGTAAACATATAGCAGTGTTTTTTATAAACAGTGAGTTATGTTTCATAAAAAAAGTACAAACTGAGAGCAGTCACAAGCCCCCCTTCCTTCCTTCTTCACTGTAGTTTCTATGGCGCCCACCCCCATTGCAGTCTCCCACGTGGAAACGTGGAAACTCTATCTGTATTAACTTTCACAGTTTTATTTTAGTAAACCTGAGCTTTTCATCTAAATAGCAGCATCAGTTTGACAGTCAGCTGCAGCTGTTTTCTAAAGCGAACAGCATCTCAGACTCTCCCAGACTCAGACTCACCCGCACAGGACCTGCTGCCAGTCAGCGGAGAAAAAACATGCCGTCTGCAGCCATCTTCCTCCTGTTTCTGCTCTCAGGTACATAACCGTCCACATACTACACTCTGCACTGTGTCTGCACTGCCTGTCTGTCCCTCTGTCCCTCTGTCCCTCGGTCTGTCCCTCTGTCTGTCTCTCTCTGTCCTTCTGTCCTTCTCAGACTGCCGGCTGTTCCCCAGAGAAAGATGGTTGTTTAAAAAACTCTAATTTACTACACCCTGTTCCCTAAAAAAGTCAGTTTCAGTTATTTAACCAAAACTTGAATTTTGAACTTAGAGCATTTGATGTCAGTAAAATGCTTTCAATGTACCAAATCAAAGATGTGCACACAAACTAACCACTTATTCTTTAAGTCAGTCAAAGCGAGTCTGACAAAAACACAATTCTAAGTTATACAAATGAATTTAGGAAACATTGGGTAGGTTTGCTTTGGAATAGCGCTTGCTTGTGTGAGGTGACCCAGATAGCTTATTGTGACTACCATTTATTTTGGTACTGTATACGCGATTGAATTATACTCTGCGTATGGCTGAATGTAATGGTGCCGACGCTCGCAGTATTGTTTGTGAAGGTGTTCACCCATGAGTACAGTTCAGTTTTGTGGATCTTGTTTCACTCTATGCAGTGAGAGGTCCATCTCACCTCAGTGTGCAGGTATGGGGTATGCCCCCCCACCTCACGGGCTCAGCCTATGGAGGACAGCATACCTGCTAGCTATGCTAAGAGCGATGCTAACTAATGCTTTACAGAATAACCCTAACCAGAATAACCCTAATAACATCATATAAACTGTGAACTGTGTGTATTCTGTGTGAGTGTGTGTGTGAGCACATGCGCGAATGCACTGTAATTGACATTTACATTTACATTTATTCGTTTAGCAGACGCTTTCATCCAAAGCAACGTACAAAAGTGCATATAGTGGGCAAACAGGCACAAGAGCAAGATGTGTACAGATCATACAATGCAGATAGCGCTGAAGCTGAGCGCAAGGTCAGTGTCGCGAGCCAACTAATCTGAACTAGGATTACATATCAAATACAATCACAGGGGCAATAAAGTACCGCTGTACTACCTAGGCAAAAAACGTGCTCGATACAAGGTAAGAGCTACAAGTCCAAGCCAGGAGTCTAAGATTTACATGGTTAAATTTACAAGGTCAAAAAAATGGCAGAGGTGACACCTTGTGATCCTTATAATAATGATCAACAGTTAGCGTATTTGTTCACAGAGTACAGACCTGCGTTAGGGAGTGTGTTTATCTCACAGAAACGTAATGGGATTTTCTCTGGAAGGGAAATGGATGTGCAGCTTTCATAGCTCCTGAAACTCAGACTTCCTGTTCTGCTGACTGAGGAGCAGTTCAGCTTTCAGTCTCGGTGGGTTAAAGGGTAACTCTTCAAGCAGTCACCACAGGGGAACATTATAAGAAATCACTGCAGTGTTCCACAAAGACGCTCAATAGCCACAAAGTGCAAGTGACTCATTCAGTAAGTGTGCTTATTTTTACCTGCACATGGACAGGAACTGTCTATAATAATAAAAATATATAAAATAATAATAAGGTCAGTCAGAATGATCAGACCACATGGCAAACAACCCATGACTGAGTCACAGAAACAGCCCATGACTACATCGCATGGGTCACACTTTGTAAATTCCACTCTAACCCCACCCACACCAAGTGTGTGTGTGAGTGAGTGAATGTGACTGTGTGTATGTGGGTGAGTGTGTGGGTTAGTGAGTGAATGTGACTGTGTGTGTGTGACTGTGTGTATGTGAGAGAGTGTGTGTGGGTGTGTGAGTGTGTGTGTGTTTGGGGGTGGATGTCTGCGTTGGAGAATTTGCAGCCACGTGTACAAGTGAAAAACTGAATAAACAGGAAGTGGTTTAGTGGGGGAGGGGTGTGGGGGTCTCAGCTGAGAGGGTACAGATACGCTCAGCTTACCGTTCCACAGTTACCTCATTTAACAACATCTGAATGGAAACAAATCATGACTGAATGCTATTCCCTGTTCATTCCCAAGGTATCCAATGCGCAAATATAATATGCAGATTATTTCAGTTTCATTTTTACACAGAAATTTACATAAAACTGTCTGGTTTCTGCCACCTCTCAGCCATACAGTTCCACCGTTCAGGTAAAGACGGCCGATGGAAGTCGGGCTTCCATTAAAATCTGTTAGAAAAGTGGAAGTCGATAGAAGCTTTAAGATGCTTTGTGCGGCTCTGATTGGACAACAACATTATGACAGGATTTAGCCCTGTCCATAAGCCCCACTTCACACCTGCAGGACATTGACACCTGAATGTGACTCGTCTGAATCCATTACATGCAAAGGGAAAATCAGTGCATGAAATCAATGTCGGCCAAAGCCTGCTACTTTGATCAAAAATCGGGATGTAGAACTCAGTTTTTTCAGTCCTTCTGGTTTAAAAAGGTAATGTAACAGTGTCTTACTGCTACCATGGCTGCTAAGTAGATGCACTGCTAGCACAGTCTGCTGACACGGTCAAGGCTGGGATTTAATGATGTCTGTAACTTTGACAAAGATTGCAAAAGGCATGAGAATTAGAGTAGGTCAGTGGAAGCGCCACATTAAGTCTACTGGGCAGAATACGTTAAGTTTACAGTAGATGAAGGCGCTCATTATTAACATTATTGTCATTTCATGGATGCTCTTATCCAGAGCCACTTATGTTGCGTTTTTTTTATCCATTTATGCAGCTGTATATTTACAGAGACGATTCTGTGTTAAGTACCTTTCCCAAAGGTACAACAACAGTGCCCCAGAAGGAATCAAAGCGGCAACCTTTCGGTTATGAGCCCTACTCCTTACCACTATGCTGCACTGCTGCTCACTCCCAACAGTAAAGAATCACACAGCAGTGAGAGAATGCAGGACAGTTCTCCAACGTTTGGTCAGTGCAGGAACCATCTTACATGGAATGAGCAAAAGAGTCTGAAAATAAGGGAAACTACAAGGACTGAAAGTAACTGCTCTGTGTGATAAAGTTCTGGGAATTTTAAAACTCCTTTTTTTGTTATGGTGTGGCAAGACCAAAGTTCACACTTCCACATGTACATGCAGATGGGGAACTCCTAAAACTCAAGAATCCCCCTACAGTGAAAAACACAGATTTAATCTGCTGACATGCATCCCATAATCATCTACAGCACTGCATATGCTTTGCCCCAAGGCTTTGCGGTCAAGCTGCAGGTTTGGTAGCCCGTAGACCCAGTTTCGAGGCCGGGTAGGGTGACTGCTACATATGGTGTTAGTAGTGGAATGGCTTGCCGTGAGGCCATTGGAGGCGTGCCCAGTGTGTGAGCCGTATAAGGGACCCCCAGGTTAGGCTGACCCCGGTGTGAGGGACCCCAGAGATGAGTGAAGCACTAGTGAGTGGGGCACCCTGGGGTGGGAGAAGTATGGTGGGGGAATGTGTGAGGTACACCTCTGTGCGTGAAGCACATGGGCGCGCTTCCCGAAGGGGAGGGCAGTGTGACGGAGTGCCGTCACTACGGTTGAGTATGCGCTCTGACTGCCATACCAACAAGCCTGGCTCTTTGGTGTTTCGGTCAAGCTGCAGGTTTGGTACCCCGTAGACCTGGGTTCGAGGCCGGGTGGGGTGATTGCTCTTTCTCTTCGTTACAGGGAGTTATGTGATCATTAGCTCTGCAGGTGCTTCTTCCAGTGTCTCAGACTCCTTTACTTCTATTTAGCACATATACTCATTTCATTATTTTTTATCTATAGCACTAGAACACTCCTGTTTGCTGGATTCAGCAGTCAGGCGGTGGGGGGGCGCTGGGAGAGGTTTGTGCCCCCTGCAGTCAGTGGCTCCGGGCTCATGGATAGGTCATCTCTTCATGCCTTTTAGACTGTCTATGACACTGGTAAACACTCAGATTGGATAAGCAGTAGAAGCTATTCTGTGTTACTGTCATCTTTGTCCTGGGAAAAGCATGTTCCTCCTTGTCACCTTGGTCTTGTCTGTATAAGCATTTCACAATGTATGAAAAATATTCATAAAAATGAATTAAATTTGATTGAAAAATGAATTAAATTAGCTGTAACCAGTGAGCCTGTATTATATGGCATTTGTGGAGTAGTAGTTGATTATAGATTATAATAGATTATAAATTAATTCTATTAACTAAGTAATTAATAGAATTAATATTATTCTCCAGAAATCACCAAGACTGACAATTTTACAGCAGTTTGGCCTAATGTTTTGCTCTGAGCACAAAGTTGAAAGTGAAGCAAACATTTTGGAATATGTTGGTGGAATATTCCTGCAGAAGCAGTTTAACACCCGCGTAGCGCTAAAACGTAAAGGCAAAATAACGGGCAGCACTCTGTTCTCTCCACAGCCTGCAGTGCTGGGACGCCACTATTCCAGCGGGAGGGAGAGGACCTCACTCTGACCCTGCAGAGACAGATTCCTCAGAACATCGACAGCGTCTCCTGGAAGTTCAATAAAAATAAAACTATCCTGAAATATGACAAGGGAGAAAACAAGCTGAAAATATATGGGAATTATATCGATCGGGCTAATTTAACATCTTTTAACTTCTGTCTAATACTGAGAAACCTGACGCAGAATGACATGGGGATGTACTCAGCAGTGATAACAGACAGTGGAGGGGACGATCACAGCTGTGCAGAATACACGATTTCCGTCCAAGGTAAGTCTTCTGTGAGAGTGCTGTTATACCTTCATCTACCCACAGTCTCAGATATAAAGTGCTTTGATGCTACACATACCTGCAACTGCTACCTAGCTCTTTAGCTTGTAGTTTCAGTAACAGTGTAAAAGAAGAGGTGAAGCTAAGTTAACCTGGGCAGATGCCACTGCTCAATCTAACAAAACCATTCAAAGATTTTCTACCTAAACCAAACTAATGGGCACATTCTTTTTCCAACAGCGAGAAAAGAACATGAACCATTACATACTGAACTGCACATCCTCATAGCTCTCAGTCCAGATAAACACAGAATTGTCAAAAACATACACCCATCTTACAATATGACATTAACAACATGAATGCATGAAATACTCTAAAAATTCACCTACCCTAGCAGAGGGCACCTTTAATCATATAGCTACTGTAGCTGGCAACCCACAAAAATATTCTTAAACACTGTGGCAAAGGCATAATAATTAAAATGAATAAACCATGGAACCCATTACACATACAAATGATCATTGCTACATTTTATTATAACAATATATTTCCTTGTAGCTGCTGGGTGATCTTTCAGCTTACACACACACACAGATTTCTCACTCAGAGAATCTTCTGCTCTAACAGCTTCTATTTCCCTATGGAAAGTATCTCAGACTCGTCAGAATTTGTTTCAGACCAGGTATAATTGCATTGGCCCCGTCTCTGGGGGCAATAATATAAACTGAGTAGGAAAGTAGTGGCAAATTTATTACAATAATTCCTACACTTTCACAAAAGTCACAGTTTTTCCAGTGTTTGAGTCACAGTTCTGTTTAAATTTTATCTCTGAGTGCACACAAAGCTGTTTGTTTTCTGTTTAAGTCCCAATGAAATTCATTCAGTGTGAATCTGTACCCAGTGTGCTGCATTTACACATTGTCCATTAGGGGGCGCTGTTGCTGCATGCTGTCAGATCATTGAGTGCAGAATGAGCCTTTGAATGAAACTGAAAGGCATAAATACAGCATCACAGGGAGACCT
>CM032891.1:31828276-31833276 GCA_019176425.1 Megalops atlanticus
AAAAAGTTCAAAAGCTTCAAAAGTTTCAAAAGTTTCAAAATTTTCAAAAAAAAATGTTCAAGTTTCCATGAGGAAAAATTTTAAAGTGAGAAAGGGTTTATTTATCATTTCATCAGCTTCAAAGGAGATACCACCACAATGAATGACACGGGTATTTTACAGTTCCTTAGCAATTCCACCGAACTGACAGGCTGTAGAATGACTATATCAGTTTGCTGTGGCTGTTACCTGAATTTCACAATTCTGTGAGCTTTAGTGTGCACCACATTACAGCTCTGAAATGCATATAACAGTAATTAATAACAATAAATGAATCAAATGCTATTGATTTATTTTAGCTCTTTAACTTATGAAATTCATAACCTGAACAGAGGGCCCATACAAAGCCTTTTCAGGAACAGAGAAGTACAGAATTCTTTATAAACTATATGTTTATGGGTTTTTTGTCTGTGAAAATGACAGATGGTATTAAAAATAACTGTTAAATCTTAGAAATTTTGTTAAATGGGGGTAATTGTCAGTTAACAGAAACCAGCAGCAATATCTGACCTTACAAACTTATCTCTCAAATCATGAAAGACACTCAAGTCTGTCTTTTCCCCTGCATTTGCTGGCAGGTGATTCATGGTGCATGTCTGTGAAAATAAATTGTCTTTCTCCCTGTGCAGATACTGCTGAACTCTTTCTTATGGATGTCTTCCTCATAAAATTCAGTCAAAATGAACCACAAATTGTATGCTTAGCCGGTAGCCTGTGCCACTGCCAGCTGAGGGCCTCCAGCACCTCCTGGAGGATAAGGACTGAAACACTGGCGTAAATTCCCGCGGGTCACGTGGTGACAGCCGTGTATAATGTGTGTGACGTATCTTTTTGTTATAATTATATAATGATGTTCAATATGAACAGGTGCACAGTTCCATTTTAACACACACAGATACACACACACACACGCACACACTCACACACAGATACACACACACATATACAAATGTGCACACTCACACACAGATACACACACATATACAAATGCACACACTCACACACAGATACACTCACACACAGATACACACAGGCATTTACACACACATACACAAACACACACACACACATACACACACACACACACGCATGTACACACACAGACACACACACTCGCCCACAGGCACGCACACATGCGTACACACACACGCATGTACACACACACACTCACCCACACGCACACACACAGGCATGTACACACAGTTACCAGTCTAAACAAGCTGAGGAGGATGAGGAGAGGGGGAGGAGAGCACAGCATGCAGGCCTTCCTGCTCTGCTGCTTATGAAAGCGCAGGGTTCAGCTCCACACTCACCCACCGCTCACCCCACATGTTTTCAGACTGACAGCGAGCTCTGTGTGTCACTGTGTTTTCACCTGCGCTGCGCTGCACTGTGTTTGTCCATATGCGTGTTTTTATGTCTGTGTAAGTTCTTTAAATACTTAGTGCATGTGTTTTGCCACAGATATGTCATGATGACTAAACTCAATGTCAAAAGGTTATGAATACAGAGTACAGTTAAAACATATTATGTACATGGAAATAATTTGTGTGGAATTATAGAAATAATTTATGTTCAGAAATATGTCTATGTCCTTTTCCTATCTTCATTTTCTGTTTGAAATATTCTCAGACATGTTTGAAAAGAGCCATTATCTTCCTCAGATCTTCCACATTCTGTCCTTAGCACTGTGCTACAGTTATAAAAATGCACTTTGAACGCTTAGTGCTTCAGATCCTTAGCACTGTGCTACAGTTATAAAAATGCACTTCGGACGCTTAGCGCTTCAGATCCTTAGCACTGTGCTACAGTTATAAAAATGCACTTTGCACTAAAACCCTAAAGCAGCACAAAGGTCTGCCTCATGCTGGAATCTTAAGACTAACAAATCTGATGCATCTTAAACACAAATATGAAAGTGGATTTTAATACTTCACTTTTTCCGTGTTCCTTTCCATTGTTAACCAGTAGTGAGAAACTGCACAGAGGCCTCAAAGGTCCCGGTGACCACTACCACCGCCACCACAAAAGGTAAATTCTCCAAATTAGATTTTTTTAAACAATAACTGAAGGAAAAGAAGGTTTCCTCACCCCACCCACACCCTGCCACCCTTCCAAACACCACACCCATCCGCTCGGACTCTCAGCCCCATATTTTCTCTCTTTGATTTCTCCATGACGAAAGAGAGTAGTCAGAAAACTTCTAACACAAGTCTTCCACTCCTGTTAATCTTCTTGTAACTGAAGTCAGTGCACAATGTCAGCTTCGGAAAAACACTAATGGTGGAAAATGGCGTTTAATTAAAAAGATAAAACCACAGTGTTTAGTCGGATCAGTCTGAGCCTTGAAATCCAACTGCAAATCTGTCAGAATTCCCTTGCATATCAATCAAAACGCACTGGAATCCCTGAGTCCAGTATAACCACAGATGTGTAGCTGTTTGGGAAACATTCATTTGTACAGAAAATTTCAACATTATCTCTGATGCATTAACTTACAAATTCTTTTTCCTTGTCACTTTGGTTGAATGGAACTCAAAATGTATGAATCTCATGCTAACATGTACACTAAGCTATCAGACAGAAATAATCCTGGGATATTAAATTACATTCATTTTGCAGACACTCTCATTGAGAGCGACTTCCCGCACAATAGAAAAAGAAATGTATCCAAAGGAAATGCATCCATCCAAGTTTAATGAGCAACAGTGTCAGACCAGGCTAACACTCCCAGCCCACTGAGTGTGAGCTCAACACCATTCAAGCCCAACCACAAGTTAACCTGTGCAACCTGACTAGGGAATGTAACAATGGAAGCCAGGTATACTACTATACATCAGTCACTAGATCACAGAATCAATCAAAGACATTGCAACACTATACATGAAATAAACAGCTAGTACTACAAGTAGCGGGTATTAGGGATAGGGGATTGAGGTAGAACTGAGTTGCAGTCTGAAGAGGTGGGTCTTCAGTCTGTGTCGGAAGACGGCCAGCGATTCCTCTGTCCTAAACCCTGTGTGGAGCTCATTCCACCGCTGAGGGACCAGTACAGACAGGTATCACGTCTGAGAAGAGCGACCCCAACGGGTCAGGACAATCAGTTGCCCTGCAGATTGCAGAGTTCAGTGATCTAAACGGAACCTAGGGTTTGCAGAGCGGTCTTAGGTATGAGTGGGCTGTCCCATTCACTGTCCTGTATGCCAGCACCAAGGGCTGTTCCATTCACTGTCCTGTATGCCAGCACCAAGGGCTGTTCCATTCACTGTCCTGTATGCCAGCACCAAGGTTTTCAACCTGACGCAAGCGATAACAGGAAGCCAGTGAAGTGAGGTGAGGAAGGGAGTAACTTGACTACATTTATTGAGATTGCAGGCAAGTTGTGCAGCTGCATTTTGGATTAACTGTAGGGGTTTGATGGCACAGGCAGGAAGACCGGAAAGAAGGGAGACGAATGTCTGATCAATGTGATGGGAACATGCAATTGGTCAAAGGGAGCAATCAAAGTTCCTCTCCCTCGTGTGGAGCACCTTCATTCATGTCCCTCTGCACGTTTCTGAATGCTTTTCTGCTTTAATGCAGTGCTATTGCAGAATCACCAGGTGTACACCACAGCTGGCTCATCTCACCTGTAATGTAACGGGCTGAAACCTCTGAACAGCCTGTAATGTAACGGGCTGAAACCTCTGAACAGCCTGTAATGTAACGGGCTGTAACCTCTCAACAGCCTGTAATGTAACGGGATGTAACCTCTCAACAGCCTGTAATGTAACGGGCTGTAACCTCTGAACAGCCTGTAATGTAACGGGATGTAACCTCTCAACAGCCTGTAATGTAACGGGCTGTAACCTCTCAACAGCCTGTAATGTAACGGGCTGTAACGTCTGCACTTGTGCAGGAGCACTGAGGAGCTCCACAGAGCACAGTTTGCCCCCAGGCGAGCGCCTCATGCATTAAGCTGCTCAGAGCCCCTGATTCTGAGCCACTTTGAGGGACGTGAGCAGAAACGCCATGTGCACACTGGCGGCTACAGCACGCCACCACTGCCTGAAGCCTGGATCTGGAGGCAGATCAGGGCTGTAAGATAATGAATAATTGAATCACTTAAAAAAAGGTTTTGTCTTGTCAAAGGAGAAGAATAAGACTCATTACTAATCTTTCAAGAAGTCTATATCACAGTAAGACATCAATATCGCTGGGTTTAAATTCTTACATGTTTCATATCATTACAAAACTACTATACAGCAATATGAATAACCTCATTGGCAGATGTTTCAGAAACAGATGTCTTAAAAAACACAGTTTCGACCTCCTGCTAGGGATAGTCCAGTTTCTTGAATCCTTGTTTCTGTTATCTCACTGGCAAAACAAATCCCAAAACGGAAAAGTAGAATATCCAGCTGGGAGAGGGACAGGCATAGCCTCTCTTCTGAGTACTCTGCCCCAAAACACGACCCGTCCAAACACATTAATGCACTTTACTTTCAAAGTGTCCATATTGTGTCTCATATAATGTATTTCACCATGGTTTACTAGCTGTGATAGAGGACACTGCCATGAAAATGACAGCTTGACTCATTCACTGAGCTGCTCCCTAACTCACTCAATGACTCACTGAGCTGCTCCCTAACTCACTCAATGACTCACTGAGCTGCTCCCTAACTCACTCAATGACTCACTGAGCTGCTCCCTAACTCACTCAATGACTCACTGTGCTTTCTACATTATCATCTCTGCTGAATTCTCATTGCTGCTGTGCTGGCAGGGACAGGGAGAGGGCACGACTGCTCCCAGATCAGTGTGAGCTACCAGGGGCAGAAAGGGAGTGGGAACAGGACCGGGGCAGAAAGGGAGTGGGAAGAGGACCGGGGCAGAAACGGAGGGAGCATGACTGTTCCAGGATCAGCATGGGCTTCCTGACGCCACCTGATTCAACAGCTCCCTCTGAGCACACCTGCAAA
>CM032891.1:31838276-31850776 GCA_019176425.1 Megalops atlanticus
TGGCAAACATATGATTGCAAATAATAAACTGTCATTGTCAACTGTCCTCAGTCACACATCACCTGTACAAACTCACATTTCTTAACTGTTCCACAGTCTGTCAGAAATTTAGCATGAATACAGTAAGAGGTAGCTCTTCATTACTGAAGAGCAATGAAAGCACACAGAGCAGGGAGGGGAGAGGAAGAGGAAGAGGAAGAAGAATGCAGCGGCTGTAGCCCCATTCAGTTGGTTTCAGCACGGCCTCCATCAATGGGACGGTATCCATGTGAAATGAGAAGAGGCAGGTGAGCATCAGTCAGTGTTCTGCTGCACTATCAGCTGTACTCTTACATGCTGTGCCATACAATATGCAATCCAGCATGTAAGCTACTGAAATGAGGCATGTAAATATTTTAGATGTGTGCAAAACTGGAAATGATAGACCCCTATATCAACAAGTGGAACTGCGTATTTCCTGAGAGGAGAAAGAGGAAGCCCTGCTGGTAGCAGACAGCATCTCCTCACTGCAACTGCAGACACCATGTTTGAAAACAGCTGCATTAGACTGAGGGACATTCCACACAGATCACACAGGACAGTGACTTTCCTCAGAACACGTCAAATCTCTACCAGCAATCACATCCTGGAGACGAATGCAATGAGGATGAAACATTTTGCTTTGTTTGTGATTTTGGGTCAGGTCTTTCCTGTGTCTGAAAAAATTAATTGAAAAAGTCAATACTGAAATGCATTTATTCATTTATTTTACTGTAATATTTGTGGTAATTCTGCAATGTAGAATGTATGAAGACAATCCATAATTAGGTATGAACAGAAACAAAATACTTGCATCAGGAATTGTATGTGTTTATACCTTTATCAGTGTGTATCACTGCAGTGTGAAACTTCTGGTCAGTGAGAGCTGTTCATATGATGATATGTGCATATTACTTTGATGCAAATATTTGATTCTAAGGGGTGTTAACATGGTTTTGAAGACAGTGTTTCATCTTGCACAGGATTCGTGAGGCTTTGCTGAGCTGACTGCTTTGAGCATTGTGTGAATACTTTTGAGAACATGAGATATTGTTCTGATGAAACGTGAAACAATTGGGAAAAACATTATTACTGCTATTATTAATAAAAATAACAATAATAATCATATTTATCATTATAATTTGTAAAGTGCAATTCATGAATCTCAAAGCACTGCACAAATGCAATGCAAAAGACACAAGAAATCATAGTCACCATTAAAAAGACCATAAACATACATGCATGTAATATGAAAAGCTTCATAAAGGCAGACTGGCGGTATTTGCATTACACATTAACTGCACGTCTTTGGAAGGCCTGGTGCACTGGTCTGAAAGGTCTGTGCTGCTGGGGTCTCAGGGTGAGTCTGTGCTGCTGGGGTCTCAGAGTGAGTCTCTGCTGCTGCTGGGGTCTCAGGGTGAGTCTGTGCTGCTGGGGTCTCAGGGTGAGTCTGTGCTGCTAGGGTCTCAGGGTGAGTCTGTGCTGCCGCTGGGGTCTCAGGGTGGGTCTGTGCTGCTAGGGTCTCAGAGTGAGTCTGTGCTGCTGAGGTCGTAGGGTGAGTCTCTGCTGCTGCTGGGGTCTCAGGGTGAGTCTCTGCTGCTGCTGGGGTCTCAGTGAGTCTGTGCTGCTGGGGTCTCAGAGTGAGTTTGTGCTGCTGCTGGGGTCTCAGGGTGAGTCTGTGCTGCTGCTGGGGTCTCAGGGTGAGTCTCTGCTGCTGGGGTCTCAGAGTGAGTCTGTGCTGCTGCTGGGGTCTCAGGGTGAGTCTGTGTTGCTGGGGTCTCAGGGTGAGTCTCTGCTGCTGCTGGGGTCTCATGGACTGATAGATCTCAAATACTCCACTGGGAGTGTAGATCAGCTGTGCTCCTTTGCTTGAGTCTGTGATAAAATCAAAGGCGCTGAGTTCTGCACATTGCCATTCTGAACAAGCTACACCCTGGCACAACAGTGTGGTATAGTGCTGGGCTCATAACCAAAAGGTTGTTGGTTCTATTATCCACTAGGGCAGTGCTGTTGTACCCTTGGGCAAAGTGCACAGCCCTCAGCTGCCTCAGTAAATATCCGGTATCAATGGATAAAAGCATAACCTACTGTATGCCAGACACCCCGGATAAAAGTGCCTGCTAAACAACAAAAATGCAATGTAATTTATTCATAACAGACTCTGCAAGTCCAGAAAGAATAGCTAATCGCTAAAGCTAGATAGCACAGAACATACATCTGCATTATTTTGATAGTTTTAGTTTGTTTTCTGATAAAAGAGCTCTTGGAGGAAGGCATGATCGACCAGTCTCACCTGAATGAGCTTCACCTTCAGGGAAGCATACAGTAACCCTCTGTCGTTTGCTCACTCTGACAGATAATAAAAGTCTAGGCTGTGGGTTCAGCTCTGCTGCAGCTCATACTGTGAATGAATGGGGGGTCTGTGTAACACGCGTGATTGGATGGACTCACACAGCTGACCTCTGACCTCCACAGAGTCCAAGCTGACTTACTGAAGCATGTGATTCACTGCCCTCTCCACACTCACACACACACACACACACACACACACACACTCACACTCACGCATGCGCACACACACACACACACACACACACACACACACACACACACACACACACACACACACACTCACACATGCACACACACACACACACACACACACACACACACACACTCACGCACACACACACACACACACACAGTCACAGTCACAGTCACACACACTCACACTCACACACACACACTCACGCACACACACACACACACACACACACACACACACACACACACACACTCACGCACACACACACACACACACACACACACACACACACACACACGCACACGCACACGCACACTCACACTCACACACTCACACAGTCACAGTGACAGCTCTTGCTATTGCTCTGCATGTTACAGGTAAGGAGTGCTGGACGCTGGCCACTCCCTGTGGCTGCGTCACCTCCTCTCAGAGGACCCCTCCCTCAGAATATACACTGTATAAAGCTGGAGACACAATCAGGACACATGCCAACTGACAGCACTGACATCTGTGCTCATACAGCCCTGCTCTTTCCTCTCCTCCACTCATTCCTATCTTTTTCCTCTCCGTTTCTCCCTCTTCCCTTCATCTTTCGCTTTCTCTCTCACTGTCCCTCTTCCTCTGTTTCTCGCTCCTTTTCTGTCTCCATGTTTCTCTCCCTCTCCCGTGTGGACAAGAATCCTTTGTCTGGGTAGGGGAGATGAAAGGGACAAAAGAAGCCATTGACAAAGACGACTCTGTGAGAGTGTGTGAGAGCAAGGGATGGAGAGAGAGGGAGAGGGGAAGAGAGAGGGAGAGAGGGAGGAAAGGGGAAAGGGGGAAAGACAGGAGCAGATCAGTGACAAAGGGCCCTCATTAGTATGCTGGAGAGCTCTGTAATCCTCCACAAGCAGGACACTCTTAACCCCTGCCTGCCCTCACTCCGCCCAGTGCGTGTGTTTACAAGTGTGTCATGAGTGCGTGAGTGTGTGTGTGCATTGTTGCACATATGCATATGCATGTGTGAATGGATGTGGGGTTATGTGTGTGCATGTGTGAGTGCATGTGTGGTTGTGAGTGTGCATGTGTGAGTGCACGTGTGGTTGTGAGTGTGCATGTGTGAGTGCGCATGCGGTTGTGAGTGTGCATGTGTGAGTGCACGTGTGGTTGTGAGTGTGTGTGAGTGCATGCGGTTGTGAGTGTTGTGAGTGCACGTGTGGTTGTGAGTGTGCATGTGTGAGTGCGCATGCAGTTGTGAGTGTGCATGTGTGAGTGCACGTGTGGTTGTGAGTGTGCATGTGTGTTTTCTTCATCACCACAGTATGTTCCCTGGGAACACCCAGGATGAAACAGAGGTAGAGTGAGCCCCCACGCCCCACCCCAACACCCCAAGCAAGGCTTCTGTGGCTGTGTAGAGGCACACGGAACTCACTATTTAAATAATGTTCCAAACATAACACAGTGAAACACAGTCAGATACAGCTCTGTGCAGTGTAGCACAGTCAGACACAGCATGGCTAAGCACAGGTGTCATGGTAATTTGCAATGCATTATCACCATGGTAATACATCACAGTGTTATAATCTTTACCTGTGTCACAAGTGTTGTTCTGGGACATTCATATTTTTATTGGTGGTGGTGTCATCATTATGACATTAATATTATTATTGGTGGTGGTGTTGTGAAAGTTGCTGCTGCGTTGCAGAAACTCCTGTTCCAAAATTTTCAAAAAGTTTTGCAAATTCATTCTTCCCTTTCATGGCAGTGTTTAATGAGGCGTAAACATGCACGGGTCCCCGCCGCGGCTTCGCTGTCTTTCAGCCTATCGATTCTTTTCTGATGCTCCTGACACAATAAAGACAAAGATTTTACCTGTCTGTACTACACCTGATTTATAAAAGCCATTCCATTCTACTGCATTCAGCGTGCCGTTAAAGGTTCAACATTTCCACTGGACTGTATTCAAAACTATAACACAAAACTAACGACAGTTCTGACGATTAACAGCAAGTGACATGTAAACCCATGCATTATTGCGCGGTTATTTGTCGAAGGTTTCTTTTTGTTTAAGGACTCGTGGTGAAAGAATAACAGCCTGAGCTCTAGATATGATTATGTTTCACAAGTAACACAAAAATATGTTTCAGTGTTCGGAATGAACATTAGTTTGTTAGTATTATGGCTATTGGCACGTAACGTTGAGCAATATAACCATGTTAAGCACATAAATATTGTTCAGTGAGTCTCTGAAAACCGTCTGATACATTCTCGAAAACTGTTATCTCGGATGGCGTAAAATTTACGAATGTAAACAGCACATAACGTTTTTAGCTTCAGTAATTAAATGCATTGGCTATGTTTTACACAAAAATTGCACAGAACACAAAAGCTTTGATTTTAAAATACTTTTAGAATGTGCAAATGTATCCATAACAGGCCTTCACACGGGCAGAACACAAGAACAGTCTGAGCAGAGGTACAGCGATAGTGCAGACCGGCCTGTGACCTTTAAACAGCTTTCTCCACTCAGCATGAGCAGCATGGCTGACTTTTACAACATATTAAAACTTTTACAGTCTGAAACATATCAAGTTCAAAATTATGAAAACTGACAAGCACTTAGAAGGGAAATTATTGAATATTATGCAGCACAAACATACGATGATCTCTTACCTATTCGTTGATATTTTCCCACTCGCTGGCCGGAATGTATATTTGATTTATTTAAACTTTCAAGACCACAAAAGTGCAAAAACGAGACAAACGCGGATCGTCATGAGTACCGCGGTGAGCTGACACGCATGGGACCGCTAACGTCTGCGCACATCACAGACTTCACATCTTTAAAATCATTTTCCTCCTTCCGATCTCAACATAATATCCAGGTTTCTGTATTTAATAACAACCTGCGTTCTATTAGACGTGAATTGACTGTAAAATAAATGACAGAAATCGGAGCGGAGAGTCGGTCGGTCCGCTGTCGCTCGGATGTTACCGAACAAACTGTGAAATGAGACCCGAATCTCCGGCGGTCACCAGCGGCTGAGTCTTTGCAAATCTGTAAGACTGGACGCTTGTTGAGGCTTCCTTCTCTCTCGGCTTCTATCTCTCTAAATTGGAAATGAAAAACTATTCAGTCGCATTCTTTCTGTCTCCGGGCCTTTTTTAATTCATTAATTCTGCAGCCCCCCTCCCTCGGGGGCTCCCCGCCCTCTGTCCACTGCACTGTAAATAGATCCGTTGTTGTTCTTCAACTGGCCTGCCTTTGTAAACTTTTTACGTACAGTTCCATAGCTTAAACAAAAGGGAAAAATGATGAATTCTGTTAAACTATAAAATGCACTGTTTGTTGTCATGTAGCCTGCACAGCACGGATACTGTACTGGTAAATTTTGTGGAGGAAAAAAAACAAGGATGGGAAAGCAGAATACACCGTCATCTTTGTGTGGGGCCTCAGATATGTTTAAGTAGCTATTTGAAAAGAAGAATGTTCAGTCTATCAGGGAATTCTGAATTTAACTGTAACTGCATGGTGTTTTACCTTGGAGAGCGGCAGGGAGGCGGTGGAGACGCAGAGGAGTTGCGCTGTTTGCGCCTCCGCTTAATGAGTCCCTGGAAAGCGCGCGGGGGGCCGCCGGCTCGCAGCGGATTTACCGCGTGCCCTCAGTGAGCGCAGACACATGAATCTCAGCGGGGACGCGCACACAATGAGCCAGCGCCGTTTCACACGCGCATCAATCTGCGACCCCCCTCCCCTGCCAGCACAGGGCCTCCCTCACGCCTCCGCAGCCCCGCCGTGTGTTTTAGGCTTATTGTGCGCTGATAAAAATGTCCTGCACAGTATTGCACAACAGGACTTTCGCAGGTCGGTTATTCTTCTGAGACGTGCGCGCATTGTGAGCTTTTCAGGCCTCTGTTGTCAGGCACTAATTCTCACATACCCCATAACACAGACGTCATGTTTCATATCGCATTTTAAATATGCCGAGAGTGAAACACTCCATTCAGCAGCTGTTATTTTGTTTTGATTTCAGAACAGCGAGATGTGAAGCTGAGCTCCTTTCTGCATAATTGTAACCCTTGATTTTGATTGATATATAGTGTTCCTGTAATAGTCTATAACGTGGCAAAAGTTGAGAGTTTTATTTCATTAACATGAATAATCCAACTACAAAAATCATCACAGAGAATATAATTTGCACAAATATAGATGAAACAAAAGGAATTTATGGTTCTGTGCTGTAAAGTATTTTTCAAAAGCGTACCTGCTGTTTCAGTAATGGTTCAGACTCAGCTGTAGGAGACCTGTCTGTTCACTCAGTTTAAGGGCTGCAGTAGAATGAGGAGAATTTGGAGCAGCACAGGGCCGTGGACACTGTGGAGCAGCGGTCAGGGCAGCAGTGTGGAGCAGCAGTGTGGAGCAGTGATCAGGGCAGCAGTGTGGAGCAGCAGTGTGGAGCAGTGATCAGGGCAGCAGTGTGGAGCAGCAGTGTGGAGTAGCAGTGTGGAGCAGCGGTCAGGGCAGCAGTGTGGAGCAGCAGTGTGGAGCAGCGGTCAGGGCAGCAGTGTGGAGCAGCAGTGTGGAGTAGCAGTGTGGAGCAGCGGTCAGGGCAGCAGTGTGGAGCAGCGGTGTGGAGCAGTGGTCAGGGCAGCAGTGTGGAGCAGCGGTCAGGGCAGCAGTGTGGAGCAGCAGTGTGGAGCAGCGGTCAGAGCAGCAGTGTGGAGCAGCGGTCAGGGCAGCAGTGTGAAGCAGCGGTCAGCGTGGAGCAGCAGTGTGGAGCAGCGGTCAGGGCAGCAGTGTGGAGCAGCAGTCAGCGTGGAGCAGCAGTGTGGAGCAGTGATCAGAGCAGCAGCGTGGAGCAGCAGTGTGGAGCAGCGGTCAGTGTGGAGCAGCGGTCAGTGTGGAGCAGCGGTCAGGGCAGCAGTGTGGAGCAGCAGTGTGGAGCAGTGATCAGAGCAGCAGCGTGGAGCAGCAGTGTGGAGCAGCGGTCAGCGTGGAGCAGCGGTCAGCGTGGAGCAGCGGTCAGGGCAGCAGTGTGGAGCAGCAGTGTGGAGCAGCAGTGTGGAGCAGTGATCAGAGCAGCAGTGTGGAGCAGTAGTGTGGAGCAGTGGTCAGGGCAGCAGTGTGGAGCAGCAGTGTGGAGCAGTGATCAGAGCAGCAGTGTGGAGCAGCGGTCAGGGCAGCAGTGTGGAGCAGCAGTGTGGAGCAGTGATCAGAGCAGCAGTGTGGAGCAGGACTCCTTTTGATAGCTAGGAATACTCTACTCCTTTAAAATGGCAGGTAGCTAAAAATGCATCAAATGTTAAAGACGGGAAGTGGGTGCTCCTGCAGAGAAACATGCTTGCACACGAATCAGCCAGCCTCAAAACTGCAGCCGAGCCGGTTCTGCAGACAGACGGACTCAGAAATGACACACAACAGCAGTCAGGGACTCATCCCACATGAGAAAACACACACACACACTCACAGACACACTCACTCTCACACACACACACACACACACACACACACACACACACACACACACACACACCACACACTCACAGACACACTCATAGACACACTCATAGACACACTCACACTCTCTCACACACACACACACACACACACACACACACACACACACACACACACACACTCACACACACAGACACACACACACACACACCACACACACTCATAGACACACACTCTCTCTCACTCTCACACACACACGCACATGTGCATAAAGGCAACAACAGGACACATACATCACATACAACAAGGTCTTCACCTCTAACAATCACAAGACGTCCCAGGTGGAGCACAGTGATAAAATCTGTTCAGATGCTTTGCAGGTCCAGCAACAGCTTTCCCACAGACCCTCCCCCCTACTGCCCACAGTCAGACCCTCCCCCCTACTGCCCACAGTCAGACCCTCCCCCTACTGCCCACAGTCAGACCCTCCCCCCTACTGCCCACAGTCAGGACCTGCCCTAAAGCCCCTCCCCCTGCAGGCCACACCTGCCTCACACCTTCAGTCAGATCCAACTCACCCTGTTTTTCATACAAACTCTGATCACCACTGTTAAAAGCAGACGTGGTTTGAGTAATAATCATACTGGATCACATTTATATAGAGTTTTCATGGATCCTAAAGGGTTTCACTGTGAAGGTAGCAGGGTAGCACTCACCTGTATGATGCGTGCCTGCGTTTGGCTCTGCACGCTCAGGTGCAGAGGGAGGCAGTTATTCAGCCAATCAGGAGGGGGCGCATGAATGAGACTGATTCACCCCTCATTTGAAAGACAGCAGGTGCCCCTTCCCTGCACAAGGACAGCAGTCTGCTGGACGGGGAAGACTGCCCCCTGCTGGCACAGCAGAGTCATAGCTGCATGCCAGGAGGGAGAGAAACACGCTGCTTTAGTTCAGTCAGAGCAGAGAAACAGATGCAGAGTGAATAGGTACCTGTTTCCTAATGCCTGTGTTTATATAATCCCTCCTAAAACATCTCACTGCTCATGAATCCTGTACCTCCACTCAGGCAGCAGTGATATTAGATCACCTGAAAAAATCACATTTTGTAAAAAAAAAAAAAAAACACATTCCATCAACATCCAATTCAGGACACAATGACAATACACCCATTCCTAAACACAGAACACTGTGACACCCTCTCCCCCTGCTTCTCCACCTCCCTCTCCCCTGCTTCTCCTCCCTCTCCCCCTGCTTCTCCAACTCCCTCTCCCCCTGCTTCTCCACCTCCCTCTGCCCCTGCCTGTCCTCCAGCCTCTCCTCCTCTCTCTCCTCCTCTGCCTCCTCTTCTCTCTCCCCCTGCTTATCCTCCTCTCTCTCCTCCTCTCTCTCCTCCTCTCCCTCCTCCTCCCTCTCCCCCTGCAGGACACACCCATCCCCCTTAGGGCAGGCAGCTTAACCACTGAGCTGCTCAGGAGTCTCCGAGTAACTGCAGTGCATGGAAACAACAGCCTGCATCTCAAAATGCAGAACAATACAGCAAAAACTGAAGCATTGAAGGTGTGTTCTTAGCTGCACAGGTTGAGAGGACTCTCACATGCAGTGTGGACGGCAGACTCTCTCTCTGTCTCTGCTCTCTGCTGTCTCCACGCATTACCCACGAGTCCCCGCTCTGCTGTGAGCTCCAGCTGCAAACAACATCATTTCCTCCAAGGCGAACTGGACGGCTGGAAGCTCCTCATGCCTTTTGCCGTTGGTAGCTGTGGCATTTAGCCTTCGCCACGCTGTGTGTAAAAGGCTTCAGAGAAGTGATATGAAAATGATAACCACACGTCCCTATTCAATAAGAAACAATATACGCAGGCCCAGAGAGACAAGTACCTCAAAATCCCTGACATAGAAATGAAATTATATTAAACTAGAAAGGAAATTTTGAGGACAAAATTAATGTTGGCTTGAAAAAGTCTAGCATGGTAGTCAAATTTTTATCAGCTTTTTATCTGTGGTCACTGTGTCAGACCCACTGTGGCATCAGCCGCATGCGTCACAATGTTCAGATTCTGAACGTTCTATCCACATCCGTCAATGTCTCGTATCTCATAAAATACTGTATGTGTTGACACAAAAAGCAAGAGCAATGCAATCCTGTCCTAGCTGCAGCTGTTGATTAAGTTTCGTAAGTGTAGCTAAAAAGCTGTAGGAGCAGCTGAGTACAGAAATTCAGAAGGAATAAGAAGAAATATAAAAGTAAGCTGGTTTTTGAAGCCTATGTAACAAGCTAATGTCAGCATTACCTAAAATATGAATACAAAAATTCAAACATATGAATTCAGGTCACCACCACTATAGCAAATTATTAAAGCATAGCCTTTAGATTTATTACCATTATTACCTGGAGTTCTACACATTACACACAACAACAGCAAAATTCAGCTCAAAGGTCGGAAACAAACATTTATCTTTGATGTATTTGGTTTATTTTTCAATGATACAATGCAATGCAGTTAAAGGCCTGAGCATACGAATTATATATGTATTACATATTTAAAATCTGACAAGAGCTTTTCTTTTTCCAGCTGGAGAGTAACTGATTTTAATCAGTAAATTAGCCCTGTGCTGTCCTCCTCTGTCCTCCCCATGGTCACTTATTCTCTCTCTCTTCTCTCTCTCTCTCTCTCTCTCTCTCTCTCTCTCTCTCTGCTCCTTCTTTCTGCTCATGTCTCTGACTGTACAGGAAAAAGTAGCAGACAGTTTAAATGCTTTCAGAAAGTAAATCACTAAATTTGCGACAACTATCATAACAGATGCCTCTTTAGAGAAAACTAAAAATGGAATTAAAATTTTGACATACACAGGTAGTCTGTTCATGTACAAAGAATTGTCCTTAAACCCATATCAAACACAGGAGGCAGTGGAAACAGTCCCTGGGCTTTGGTTGGTGATTTGGTTGGTGGATCAGACTTGCCAGAACCACTGCTTTGGGTCCACACCTCTGTCACAGATCTGCATCAGTTGGGTCCATTTTTGTAATTCACAGCTTGGATTACAGCATACATCAGCCCAGTATAAAATCATTTCTGTACATCAGCTGAGTGAAGCAGAGCTGCCTCCTATTACACCTGTCAGTGCAGCCCCACACACCCCACACTCTGCAGTGTAAACTGCACACTGCTGCAGTGTAACAGTGCTCCAGTGTACTCAGACCCATCAAACCTCGCAATCAACCATTATTCAAAACGTCCATCATACACTGCTGTCGAACACATGGGGAGGAGCCAGACTCTGCTGGGTGTTATTACACATCTATAAAGTGTCCTGTTCATCACCAGCTTTAACTGTGGAGGGGTGTTTCTGACAGCACTTCCAGGCCTGCTATCACTTCCAAATACTTATACTATATCATCACCATGGCAACACTGTTGTCCCTACACCACAGAAAAACACACACACACACACACACACACACACACACACACGCACTTTACTCCAGTTACAAACAGAACTAATGTAACAGCATTTTAAAAGGTGGACGCTGTATCCGCTTCACAGACAGTCTGCAGGACACAGTAAACACCTGCAGCCATACATGCAGTTCCACAACTGCACCACCAGATGGCGCTGTGTGAGCTGCCTGGCTGTGCCGGTGCACAGAGGGAAACATGTCTTACTGTGCGTGTTTCCTACCACTCACAAATACAATAAACTCTTCAGCTGGATCTTAGTCTTCTGATTTTTTGTACAGATTTTTTTTTCTAATTGCAACATCAGTTTGTCTATTTGCCTACTTGTTCTCAGTGTCTCTGGATCTGGTATTAAAAACAATTTTAAAGTCAGTAAGAATAGTATTTCTCATTAAAAAAGAACAGTAATACATCTGTTTAAAAATATATATTAATACTTCATAAAAACTAAGGCTGTGGCTTCTCTCCTCTGGGATTTAAACTTCCACAGTCCACTCTTGTCTGATACTGTAAACAAATGCAGCAGTTTCAGAGGTCATTTACAAATGAATATGTACAGCTATGTAATCCCCAAATTTAAACAGCATTTCTGATGCAAAGTCTCTCATTCCCCCACACCAGCACACGCAGTATCCTCCACTGCAGCGCAGCTCAAGAGAGAACTGAAAACAAAACCTAACAAAACGGGCAGAAATCCGTCTGCTTCACTGCCCTGGGCCAGCGCAGACGCCAGCGCAGACGCCAGCGCAGACGCCAGCGCAGACGCCAGCGCAGACGCCAGCGCAGACGCACGGCTTTCCAACACGGCTGCGTGTCTACAGTCACCCCTCAGAGCACTGATCTCAGATCAGCGCCTTGTGTGCAGAGCCGGGGGGCTACACAATCTGGCCCTTGGGGTGGTAAATTTGGGGGGACAGCAGGATGTCGTTGAGGCGGGGTTTGGGGTGCAGGGTGCCGTTGCTCTGTTGAAAGCGGCTCGACAGCACCTCTGAAATCTGGGAGCTGGTGGTTTCGCTGTCCTGATCCCCCTGCACTCCCTCCT